>OZ024741.1:251974976-252202476 GCA_964016885.1 Eledone cirrhosa | reverse complement strand
AGGTGAGACAGCTCGTAGTATAGGGGAACGAATAAATGAACACTGGCGAGACCTCCAAGATAATAAAGAATCATCTGTGCTCTACCAAAATGCTAAGATAGAACACAGGGGTAGATTAGAGAGCATAGAAATAAAAATAGAATCCACGCACAGAAAAGACGCAATGTTTAGGCAAATTACAGAGGCAGTAAGCATAAAAGAATTAAAACCAAAATTAAATAGAAAATATGAGTGGAACAGCAACATCACAACTTACAATTAAGGACAAAATGAAGACACACACACACATAGAACAAACAACTTACAATTGAAAACACACACAAATTGAAAACACACAATTGAAAACACACACAAAATGAAAACACACACAGGACAAAATGTCAACACACACACACATAGAACAAACAACCAACCAACAATAAATAAATAAACAAAT
This sequence comes from Eledone cirrhosa, assembly GCA_964016885.1. Taxonomy (NCBI): domain Eukaryota; kingdom Metazoa; phylum Mollusca; class Cephalopoda; order Octopoda; family Eledonidae; genus Eledone; species Eledone cirrhosa. The sequence goes on along the minus strand of OZ024741.1, from coordinate 252,202,040 downwards.
AGAAAAATGAACACAAACACACACAGACACCCGGATGTGGCACATGCGCAAACTGAGCACACAACACACACACAGAAACAAAATGGCGTAGGATAGAAGAAAGAAAAGGCACAGAAACGAAGAAAGGAATCCCCAGTCACTGAAGAGGTCACAGAGTGTGTGACGAAAGGACTATGACTATATATATAAACAACTATCTGGTTGTAGAACCAACCAACCAACCAGAAATTTATAAGTTTGTAGATTTGTAAATTTATTAATTTATAAATATATAATAAATTGAAGTGAAAGCAACTGGTGCGTGTGTTTCTTATTGGCAACATGACCCTCCCAAAGTATAACAATATCGGTTTCAACACACGATTTCAGATAAAGAATCTTGCTAAACAAATTCAGAAACGAAATATATATATATATATATATATATATTACAGTCAGTAGGCATCTCTATCAAAACACACCCCCGTCCCACCACCTCCACCCCATCCACACCGCCCCTTTCAATGTAAAGTTATGTTGGTCCCACAACATCCAGGCCGAAACAAATGAGATCGTGTAGGTGTCACGACAAAAAAACACACAGTCCACGCTGTAAATGTGGCCGTGTAGGCAACACGGTAAAAACCTCCCAGCCCCACACTGTAAATGTGGTTGGTGTTAGGAAGGGCATCCAGCTGTAGAAAACCCGCCAGACAGTCCACGCTGTAAATGTGGCCGTGTAGGCAACACGGTAAAAACCTCCCAGCCCCACACTGTAAATGTGGTTGGTGTTAGGAAGGGCATCCAACTGTAGAAAACCCGCCAGACAGTCCTATGCGAGCAAGACAACCACTCTTGCCTCAAGTGGGAAAACCCCCGTCCAAACCCATGCAAGCGTGGAACACGGACGCTAAACCTGATGATGATGATGATGATATATATATATAATTACAACAGTGACATAAACAGGTACTCTAGTTTCGTTGGGTTCTGGGCCCCAATTTCTAAAGCCTGTCATGAGAAAAATAACAAACATGACAGGCTGAAGAAAACCCAACGAAAGTTGAGTACCTGTTTATGTCACTGTTGTAATTATTTCTACTAAACTCGTCCTATGGACTGAATGCTCTTACTCTTGGATATTTCCTCTTAACTTTTACTTCAGTATATATATATATATATATATATATATAGTTCAAGGAAATGACAAAATAGAGATATAAAATGTCTTATTAGCTTCATGCTTTATATATATACAGGTCATACTTTAGCCCTTCTCCAGGAGTACAAGAGATAGAGACATGATCACAAAGAATAGATATAGGAAATAAAAGGTAGTAAGGAAAACTAATGAGAGTAGACAAGACAAACTATTAGGTAGTCTTGGTAACGATTTTGGAATGCAAAGTGAAATGTGTGTGTATTAGTGTAAGTGTGTGTATGATGATGATAATAATAATAATTGTTTCTACTTTTGGCACAAGGCCAGCAATTATCCAGTATATTACTGATAATAATAATAATAATAATAATAATAATGATTTCTTTATTAACCACAAGGGTTTACATAAAGTAGACATTAAGGACAGTGCAGGACAATACAGGACGGTACAAATGGGCATTTCTGCGTGTAAAAAACAAAAACAGAGGATGTAACAAAAAAATAACAATGAAAAATTCCCCAATAGGGGGGGAGACTTCGGAGGGACATTTGTGGAGAAAGCCCAGTAAAAGGCCACAGTGGCCCTGACCACCAAGGCAAGTGCCCTCTCCCAGTTTTCCACCTTTAATTTGCAGATACATACTCAGGCCATTCTTGCTTCTCTCACCCATCTTTCAACAAAATGCTGGGAAGAGAGCACTTCCCTCTCTACTCTGATTTTCCTTCTCAAATGAAATTTGAAAAAGTCAATCAGGGCATCACCGAAGAGGTAAGTGCTCGTCTTCAGCCCTTTCAAACGTGTCCACCATACTATCTCTTTCGCCATGGCCACCAGACAGATAAAAACTGCCTGCCCTTCCCGGCTAAAGGAAGAGGGCGGGGCTATCCTCACGATGGACTCAGATGATAGCCGGATCCGTCCTACACGCGCCAGCAGGTGTTCGACATAAACCCACAAGTCAGCAATTTTCGGACACTGGGCGAGTGCGTGCAGGACGGTTTCGTCACCCTGCACGCATCTCGGACATTCCCGGCTGACGGCACCTCCATGCCTGTAGAGTTTATCCCGAACTGGCAAGGCTCCTCGGTAGCACTGCCAGGCCAGAGATTTCTGGAAGTTGTCCATAGGCCCCAGCCCGAAAGTTCTTCCGAAGAGATTGGCTAGTTGATTTTCGTCGATGCCTAGAGTTTCCCCAAGTACGTCGTCGCTCTTCCCCTCCACTAATCCTCTATAGAACGCTGAGGTGGAGTTTCCACCGATCACATTGCCCGATTGGTCGAGGGCTGTGAGTGCCTGAAGAGATTCCAGTCTCCAGGCGCTCCCTCTCGGTCTTCGCTTGGCCCAGGACTGCAGCTCCGTCAAGGAAACGAGCTGGGGAAATACGTGTCTAGTAAATGGTGACCACACCTGATCACCGTTGAGGAAGAGGTGGAGATGTCATAGCCTGAGCGCATGTCTGCGCATTATCAGCCACGGCATGCCCAGCCCTCCACGTAGCGGGTGTTGACAACAGATGGACCGCCTGACCATCGGAGTGCGTCCCTTCCACAAAAAGCGAAAGAGCAAACGCTCCAGCGCAGTCAGGCGGGGCTTAGGACAAGGTACGACGGTCAGGCGGTAGCAGATGACAGACACGATGTACGCGTTAGCCACCTCCGCTCGACCTTTCGGGGATAGCTTCCTCTCCGCCCATTTCTGGTTGAGAGAAGCCACCCTGCTCGTCACCTCGTCCCAGTTTTTGTCCGTCTGGAGGTCCGGACCGAACCAGACCCCTAGCAATTTAACCGGTCCGTCCGACCAGCGTCCGACGACACTGTTGGATGGCATGGACCTGCCTCTCCAGGTGCCGAGCTGCAGGCCCACTGACTTTTCCTGGTTGATCATTGCTCCTGTCACCGCTTCGTATTCTCTTAGTGTAGTGCCGATCGCCTCGATGTGTTTGGCGTTCGACACCACTACGGTGACATCGTCCTCATATGCTGACATGGATCTTCCGCATCCTAGTTCATGCGGGATCCCCCTCAACGTCTCCAGTTTGTGCAGTAATGGCTCGAGAGTCAATACGTACAAGAGGGACGAGAGAGGACATCCTTGGTGGACCGAGCGCATGATGTTGAACGGTTCCGAAAGGTGGCCGTTCACTCTCACCACAGAGCCGATGTCGCTGTGCATGGCAGCGATCCAGCCTCTGAAGATGGGCCCAAAGCCAGCCGCCCTCAGGACTGCCGCTAGGTAACGATGGTCGACCCTATCGAAAGATTTCGACTGATCTAAATTAATCAAGGACCCACCCGTGCCAGGTTCCCTAGCTACCCTCTCTACGATGTATCGCATAAGGTGGAGGTTGTCGTGGATGAATCTGTCGGGAATGGCGCATGTCTGCGCCTCTCCCACCAGACCACCAACGACAAGCGCCAACCTCTTTGCTAGCACCTTGGCCAAAATCTTGAACTCTGTGTTTAGCAGAGTTATGGGCCTAACATTATCTATGTTATCCCCCTTGTTCGGATCCTTTCTCAGCAGCGCCACCTCTCCTCGGCTCACAGAGCTGGGAATTCTCCCGTTCTGTTGCCAGTTGCAGTAGACGTCCGCCAAGAGGCCTCCGAACAAGTCTGGCATCTGTACGTAAAGTTCATAGGGCAGACCATCTAGCCAGGCGATTTACCCCTTGTGCAGCCAGTCATTGCCTCCCGTACTTCAGCGGCTGGTATCGGCTTTTCGAAACACTCCGCCTCAGTGGCCGAGAGCCGCGGCAGTCCGTCGAGGTAGACACTAAAGTCCATTCCTCGATCCGGCCCGCCGCTGCCCTCGAACAACTGAACGAAGTGTCGCTGAAAAGCTTCACACATTTGCCCGGGATCGAGTAGCATGCGCCCGTCGTGGTCCACCAAAGACCGGATCGTGGCTTTGTTGCCACGACGCGCCTCCGCCACTCGGGCCCATTGAACGGCTTTCGTCCCCTCGTGTCTGAGAGCACGCACCCTAGCTCTGACAACGCAGCCTTCTTGCTTTGCATTGAAGAATTGGTCAAGGGCCAATTTCGCCGCAAGCACGTCGGTCGCAATGCCTTTGCTAAGCGCCTCGTCTAATTTTCTAACTAATTCTCCCTCTGCTCTATTTTCTCTATTGCTAAAGCCTTACTAAACCTAATGGACTCTATTCTAATTGCTCTTTTCAGAGCAAACCACCACTTGTTGTTGACGATGGCCCCCGTCAATGCCTGCTTAACTAGTTCGCTAATCCGGTCTCTGTAGGCCTTGCGCGCTGGTAAGGACACGTTTAGCTTCCAGTAGCCGGGTCCTCGTCTATGAAGCCTATCTAAGTCAAGCACACAGATAACGAATTTGTGGTCCGTGTAGCTGACTATCTTGAATTGTGGACAGCCTATGCTAGACCTATCTATTTCCCTACAAAATACTCTATCTAGATATGATCTGGATGACCCTATGCGATTTGTCTTAGGTTCACATTGGCACATTCGGGAAATCCAATTGGTACCTGTCAGACAGTTCAAAATGCCTGAGCAGGTTGGTGAGGCTCTTGCACCCTCCTTCCCTATCCGCTAATCCCACACAGTCCCAGCGTGCATCTAAGATCCCGTTCCAATCGCCCATTAACACTAAAGAGCGGGATGTTCCAAGAAAGGTCTCCAGACGCCGGAAGAAATCAGGCCGCCCTGCTCCTGTCGGGGCATAGACGGCCACTAGCCTGAAAGCTTGCCCGTCTCCGCTGGTCACGTCTAGCACCACCAACTTACCTTCTGGGTCCAGGAAGATGGCCCGTATGGCGAGATCCAAACCTCTCCGAAAAAGCACAGCAACTCCTCCCCCCGATCCCGGACGGCTAGGAGATGCGTACACATCGTAGCTGCCGAAGATCGGTGCGAAGGCCCGTGCTTTGGAGATTCTGGTCTCGCTGATGGCCACTACATCTATGTTTAGTGACCTGAGGTTGTTGAGCAGGTGGCCCTGCTTCCACGACGACCCCAAGCCACGCGCATTTATGCTGCCTATTCTGAGTGAGGTCATGTTGAAATGGAATGGAAAAGATGGGAAAGACCGCTTACCTTACTTCTCGTAGAAGAAGGATGTGTGGAGGTGGTGTGAACTTTTGGGTTGTTGTATAGTCTTTTTCTGTGATGCTGGTGTTGTTTTGGATGTAGTGTAATAATTGGTTGTTGTTCAAATTTAATTGTTTCTACTTTAGGCACAAGGCCAGCAATTACCCAGTGCATTACTGGTACTTTATTTTATCGACCCCGTAAGGATGAAAGGCAAAGTCAACCTCGGCGGGATTTGAACTCAGATCGTAAAGGGACGTAACTATGCTGGAAAGCATGGCGTCCGACGCTCTACCGATACTGTTCAAATTTAATGCTGTGCAGTGTGTATCGTTTTGGTTGTTTTGTTTTGTTTGCGTTTGTTGTGGGTTTGTTTCTGTTTCGCTTTTTGGTGACTTTTGTGGTGTTGGTGATGGTGGTGTTGGGGTTAATGATGGTGATGGTGTTGGTGTTTGTGGTGATGGGGTTGGTGATGCTGGTGTGGATGGTGGCATATTTGTCCTAACTTTTTTGTTTGATAGTTTATTTGTTTCCCTCTGTATTTTGTTTTTGGAGGGGGAGGGAAGAGAATTTTTTCTTTTTTGGTTTCTTTTTTTCTTTTTTCCTGATACCGTTTCCCACTCCTCGTCGTCATAATCTGTCTCCAGTTGTGATAGGCCAGGGAGTGGAAAATCCTCCACAGGCGTTGGTTTTGGTTGTGGCGTGGTGGATGATGTAGGCGCTGGTGCTAGTTCTGACGCGTTGGGTGATGGTGATGTTGGTTTTGCTACTGTTGCTGGGGTTGTTGCTGTTACAGTTGCTTCTGTTGTTGCTGCTAGTGGTGTTGATGGTTGAGTCACTGGAGTGGGTAGGAGAGGTGGCCTCAACCTTTTAGCCTGAGGGCAGAAAGCTCTTAGGTGGGTTCCTTCACCACAAACGACACACCTAGGCCTTCTGCCCTCGACGATTACGGTGCTGTGGTTGCCGTCAGTGAGGTCTATTACCTCTGGGATCTCCTTAATGCTTTTTTGGTCCGCTTGGATCAGGAGCTCCATCCCAGATCCGGACCAGTTCTCCTGCTTTTCTTTCGCTATTTCGATTATCTTGGTGTTGGCTTCGATGCCGGCGAGGACGGCAGCTATTACCCAGGGAATTTCGATGGCCGGTGGAACGTGGGTGACCCTGATCTTTACGAGTCTCTGGCCACAATAGCTTGGGACGAGAGTGAAGTCGTCACTTCTTATTGGGGCCATGGAATGTTCTCTAGCCTCCTGTGGTGTTTCAAAGAACACGTCCACGGTTCCATATTTCTGCCCACATCTGATATGGGTTGTCGCAGTGGTGGTGGTGGTGGTGGGGGGGGGGGGGTTTGTCGCGTGGTGGTGGTGGCGGCTTTAACACCTGCAGTCATTGGTAATGGCGGGAAATGAATATCTGCCTGAGACAAATTTAAAATATTGCTACTGCTTATCTTTTTAGTGTTGGCAAACGTAGTAATATTTACAATGGTGGTGTCAGTGTGAGGTGTTAGTTTGTGAGGATAGCTGTCAGCTTAGTGCGGCTGTGAGTCGTCCATGTTTTTTCCAAAGAAAGTTTTTTTTTAATAATTATAAAAGTTTAAATTTTGGGCTCAAGGCCCCAATCTTTTTGAGTGTCCTTTTCGGAAAACAATGTATGTGCACTTATATACAGTTAACAATAAAAATTTTCCATAAATGGTAATTTTAAACAAACGAAAACAACAAACATTTGCGGAGCTCACGATGATACGATTTACTACGTAGGTCACCAATAATAATAATAATAATAATAATAATAATGATTTCATTTATTAGCCACAAGGGCCGACATGTAGGGGACAATACAAAGACAGGGACAGTGGGGGTTTACAATAAGGTCGAGTAAAAGTGCACAATGGCAAGACTAATTTAACAATGAAAATATGAAAATATAAAATAAACTATGCATAAATATAACAACCAACTATAGACCTATCACATGTCTGTCCGTAATGTGGAAACTGTTGACAAGCAATATGTCTGAGGAAATCTACCATCACCTCCACACAAACAACTTGTTACCAGACGAACAGAAAGGATGCCGAAAGAAGTCCCGTGGTACAAAGGACCAGTTACTCATTGATAAGATGGTAATGAGGAATTGCAGGAGGAGACATACTGGTCTTGCCATGGGATGGATAGACTACAAAAAGGCATTTGACATGGTGCCTCATTCTTAGATCTCCAAAAGCCTAGAGATCTTCAAGGTGGCAGATAACATCAGACAGTTGGGCAAAAGTATGAAGTCCTGGAAAACAGAATTAACATCAGCTGGAGAATCCTTGGGAGGCGTGAAGATCAAGAGAGGTATCTTCCAGGGAGATAGTCTGTCCCCTCTGTTGTTTGTCCTTGCCCTGGTGCCTCTGACCATTATACTGCGAAAAGTGAGAGCAGGATACAAGTTGGGAAAGGGAGAGCTTACCATCAACCACCTCTTCTTCAGGACAATCTTAAGCTCTTCGGGAAGAGTGAGAAAGAGTTGGATGTGCTTGTTGACACTGTCCGTATTTTCAGCAATGATATATGTATGCAATTTGGTATTAGTAAGTGTGGAGTCCTTGTGATGAAGAGGGGTAAATTGAGCAGAAGCAACGGAATCCAGGTACCAACAGGTGAGATGATAAAGGAAATTGACACTGAAGAAGGATACAAATATTTAGGTGTTCTGGAGGCTGATGACATCAAGAACAAAAACATGAAGGAATTGATAAGATCTGAATACATCCGGAGAGTAAGGAGCGTATTAAAATCACATCTGAACAGTAGGAATGCCATAAGTGCAGTAAATTCCCGAGCTGTGTCTATTATTAGGTACAGTGCGGGAATTCTGAAATGGAATGTTGCTGAACAAAAAGAAATGGATAGGAAGACTAGGAAGTTATTGACTATCTACAACATGTTCCACAAAAGGAATGATATCGATAGACTCTACTTAAGGAGATCTGAAGGTGGAAGAGGTCTTATCAGCATAGAGGACTGTGTTCAGGTGGAGAAAAACAACCTACACAAATACGTGACTGATAGTAGGGAGCCAATTCACAGAATTGTACTGAAGAAGAGGACAATAGACCAGGGGATGTCCAAGGAGGAAATAACAACAAGGAGAAAGAGCAACCTTCATGAAAAATCCCTTCATAGTACCTTCTTTGAGAAAACTGAATTCAGAGATCCACAGACATGGAACTGGTTGAAAAGAGGAGACCTTAAAAATGCTACAGAAGGAATGTTAATGGCTGCGCAAGAGCAGACCCTCAAAACGAAGTGGTTGAAACACCATATTTACAAGGAGGAGGCTAGCCCACTGTGTAGGATCTGTGGAGAGAGAGAGGAGACTGTGGCTCACATTGTATCCGAGTGTAAACACCTAGCCCAGACTCACTATAAAGGCTGGAGACATGATGTGATGGGCAGGGTGATCCACTGGCACCTATGCAAAGTAAATAATTTACCACATTCTGAGAAGTGGTATGAGCATAAGCCAGAGTCGGTGATAGAAAACGATCAGGTGAAGGTGGTGTGGGATTTTAGGATACAGACGGACAAGAAACTGGAACACAATAGACCTCACCTGGTGGTTTCGGACAAGAAAAAAATATTGTGCCTGATTGTGGATGTGGCCTGCCCATTCGACACGAGAGTGCAAGAGAAGGAGAGGGAAAAAATTAACCGATGCCAGGACTTAAAGTGGGAGGTAAAAAAAATTTGGAACTGCCATGAAGTCAAAGTGGTCCCGATTGTCATAGGTGCACTAGGTACTATCTCAAAAAGTTTCCATGGATGGTTAAAGAAAATTGGCCCCGCCCCGCTTTTTGGAACGTTTCAAAAGGCATGCTTGCTGGGAACAGCAAGAACCCTCCGATACGTCCTGAATATCTGAGGCTGCAGGTAGTGGCTTGATATTCATTTCAACAAACTTTCCAGTTAACTAACATCAATGACTGAGACTCAAATAATAATAATAATAATAATAATGAAATTATTGTGTACAGTGCTCAGGTGCACTACAAGTCGTCAAAGATGCATGTATAGTACATAGAATAATGTACAAATGTCAGGGAAGTGAATATGCATTCGTGCGTGTGTATGGAGGGGGAATATTAGGTGTAGTGTTGGTGAATCTCAGGAAGCTTGGAGGTTTAAATATGTGTGTTTTGTTAAAAGTTTATTGTGTAAAGTATCAAAGTTTATTGTGTAAAGTATCAAAGTGTCCATGTGGTGTGTGGTTGTGGAAATTTATGTGTGAGAATGTAAGTTTGAATGTGTGTACTGTATATATGTGTTGAAGTTTATTTTGTGTTTGTGATAAGTATCTGGCAGTGTTTGAGTATGTCCATGAGATGTGTGGATTTGCATGTGTGAGTGTATGATATATATATATATATATTTATCCTTATCGAGCCCTCTGGATTTTAGTCTTCACATTTATTATTATTACTATATATATGTATGTATATATATATATATATATATATATATATATATATATATATATATATATATATACATATATATATATATATATATAAACCAAATACATATTCCATAGAAGAATATGTACACAGGTGGATTCATAACAGAAACCTTATATATATATATATATATATATATATATATATATATATATATATATATATATATATATATATATATATTGTACTCAATGTAAAGTATAGGTGTTGTAAATGTGTAGTGAGATTGTAGGCAGACTAAAATAAAAGAGATTTGCATATGGCAAATGCACAGGAATAATGTGTTGTAGGGGCAGCAATGAAATAAAACTTTTCCAATCCCAGTAAAGTACCATCAACGTAGTTTATAGTTTCTGCTACTTAGATAACCTAATTATCAGTGGAGCGGATTGATTTGAAAGCATGGAAAATATTTAGGGACCAACTACCTCTGTAGACAAAAAGGGATCTTTTCTATGGGTGAAGTCTAAATTTTATAATGCCTGTATGTGAAGTGTGGTGTTGAATGGCAATGTGATAAGGTTAGTAAATGTAGAAGATATACAGAGGATAAGGGGAAATAAGGCAAGCATGCTCTGTTGGATGTGTAATGCTAGTGTGCCTGAATGATGAAGGTTGGATGAAATGAGGGAAAAGCTGGATATAAAAGGAATCAGATGTATTGTGCAAGGGAGAAGACTGTGTTCTGTTATGGATATATGATGCATATGGATGAAGAATGCTGTGTGTAGAAGTACCAGGTGATACCATTAAAAAGAAGCTGTAGTAGAGGAAGAAAGAAAAATCTGGGAAATGTGGTTAAAGATGATCTCAAAACAATGAACCCTAGAGTAGAGATGATTATGGAATGCTACAGGTGGAGGGAGGCTGCCAAACCCATGCAAGCATAGAAATGTTGATAAAAATGGTGGTATATATATATATATAAGTTTCAGAAGATCCCGTAATAGGGTGAAAGTAAAGATTCTTTGCTTAAACTTTAATCTGTACTAATAATAAATATTTGCTCTACAGGTTTATATATACTTTTTTTAATTTTATATATATATATTTATATATATTTATATATATATATATTATATATATTTTATATATATATATTTCGTTTCTGAATTTGTTTAGCAAGATTCTTTATCTGAAAACGTGTGTTGAAACCGATATTGGCAACATGACCCTCCCAAAGTATAACAATATATATATATATATACAATCCTTATGGAGCCCTCTTCGGATTTTGGTCTTCGTAATTATTATTACTATATATATATATAACGAAGGAAGTGCGGTAAGGAACCAGATGGACCATAACACATTAGAGCACTCAATACTTAGGGTAGTAGAGTGGGTAATAGGAAAATATCGAAACGGCTTGAGCTCTGCCGTCAGATATATATATATATATATCTGTTTGTGTGTGTTTCCCATATACTCTTTAATTTCAAATGCCATACTAGAGAAAAGCTGGTTAGCACAGTTACAGTACTGTATTAATAATGTGAATCTGATAGATTTGATTGCTGTACTGGTCACCTTTTGATTTCTTTCATTCTTTTTATTCCTCTATTGTTCCTATATACATGTATGGCCAACTGGCCAGATGTGCCTCATAAAGGGACCGCATAGTTCCGCACAGTAAATGGAGTTGGTGTCAGGAAGGGCATCCTGAAACTATAAAATCCCAGCCAAAACATAGAAAAACAGACATTACACAGTGATGATGAATCATGATACACACCATTAAGTTATAAGTTGAATTCCTGTTGGGATCAATTTTATCTTTATTATGTAAACATATAAGGGAGTTTAAATAATTTTAATTTTGAACTATTAAATTGAATATAGTTCAAGTTAAATCACTGGTTAACTGTCTCCTTTTTATATTACTAGAATTTTTTTTCAACATGCTGACGCATATGCGTATATGTGTAAATATGTAAATGTATATATGTATGAGTATATAAATATAAATGCACAAACACAAACACACAAAAATACACACTCAGAGACATACATTCACACAAATACACATACATTCCCACAAACACACACATAAGCATACACTGACACACAGCATAGCAAATAGAACATTGGCAGCTGTTTTGCTATAGTTTTTTCACCATTCCTTTCCTTCCTTTTACACACGCATGAATTCACACATTCACACAAACACACACACACACACACACACATTGTGTGATGGACGGAAGTCACTTAAATTCATATAAAGATGAAATAATTTACAACAGCTTCATGCGTACATATAAGATATAGGCAGTGTGTTTTAGTCAAATGCCTTGACTCAGTGTACATATCTAACGACACTCTACTTAAAATTTGACTGAAATTTCTCATTGTATTAATATATGTAAAATAAAAAAAATTTCAAGGAACAAGGCATTTTGCCTCAGTTGTGTTGAGCAACTTGTTAATTCTCAGCTGGTCCTTGGTTCAAACCAAGTATGCATTGACTCTTGATAATTTTGCTGCTATTATTTTTGTTTCTCAGACCAAAAAAGTTATGCCCCTTTATGGTCTGAGTTCAAATCCTGCCAAGGTTAACTTTGCCTTTCATCCTTACGGGGTCAATAAAATAAAGTACCAGTAATGCACTGGGACAATTGTTGGCCTTGTGCCAAAGGTAGAAATAATTATTTTTATTTCTTTTATTACTCAAAGGCCTCCTTATGAATTTGAATCTTGTTGAGGTTGAATTTATCTTTATTATGGAAGCATAAAATATGCTGTACCCTTTACTTGAGACATTAAACTAAATATATATTTTTCATTAAATTTCTGGTTAACTGTTTATTCTTTTTACAAATGTATTAAGAATTTCTCAAAAACAGGGCTGCAATATATTATATATTTCTAAATATCTCTCTCTCTCTGTATGTTCCATCTCCTCTACCCTAAAACATTAAACACCTTTTCCTATACCTCATCATACTTTTCTTTCCTTCCTCTTCTTTTTCTTTTGTATGTGGTCATAACCCACTTCCTTTGACCTGTAGCTATCACCTGCTTCTCTGCTGTCACCACAGTGCTGAATTAAAGTGGTTTTACTACTCTGCCTCTTATTGCCACTCTCCTTGTCTCTCTTTTTCTTATGTTCTTACTACCTCTTACTTCAACTCCCATGCCTGTTCCTCTATTGTTCATTCTTTGCCTTTAGTCTCTCTCCGTCTAATTCATTTCTCCTTAACTTAAAATTGTGTTTGTATTTTTTTTTACATCAACAACAGAACATTCTTTGAGGTATTTGTTGTGGCTCTTTACATTCAGAAATCTTATTTTGCCTTTCTTTTCTCTTACCCTTTCTATCTCTTACACTCTGTCTTTCTCCCATTTTTTCAGTTAGTTTTAACTGCTAATCTGTACAGTCTGTTTAAATTGAGCCTCTATAACTTGAATGAGATACTCAGTGCTTATATTTGTGTTTTTCTTTTACCTTGCAATTGCATTTCTATCTAAATTTATATTTTTTAAAGTTTCTTTGTAACCTAAAATTATTTTTTTTTTATTAATGATGCTTCCATAGAAAAGATGTCCTACACTTAGTAAGTCATCTGGTACCAAACATGAGTGAGCTGTGAGGACAACAGGGATAGATGGGCAGGAATCTTGCTTTTCTCATAGCCAATTTTATATAGGATGCTCAGATCAATTTATTTATGCCCCTGCTGGTAAAACCAAGCGGTGTACATTTTGAGGTACTTCCTCATCACTGTTCAGAATTCCAAAGTCTGTGGTTGCGGCTCCCAAACCGGTTCCACTATGAGCAGGGTATGGCGCAGCCAACTGGCTTGTCCCTTCTCATAACTGTGTCATCCAGTTTCACACGGTAAATGTAGTAGGTCTTAGGAAGGGCATCCAGCTTTAAAAATCCCGGCCAAATTTACAGTTCTGTCTGAGCAAGGTATGGCGCAGTCAGTCTGGTCAGACTTGTCTCATGACATGGACAACCCATCTAACTCATGCAAGCATGGAAAACGGATGTTAGACAGTGATGGTGGTGATGATGATGATGATGATGATGATGATGATGATGATGATGATGATGATGATGATGATGATTACAGATCTGATGACAGAAAGCTAGGGTTCATCACAAATATTGATATCATTTCTTTATTGTTTCAATATTGTTCCTGAATAGTTCCAAAGTTCCAAAGTTTCAGATATTTTCTAGGAACTCTGGTTTCCACATTTTATAAAAAAATCATTTTATTTTTGTGGTTTACCTCTGAATACTTCAGTTTCTACTAATTCTCAAAATTATTTTTAGAATCAAAGAATTTCAAGAAAATAAACAAATTAATTAAAACTATTTTCATTTTCCCTTGAGCCTGAGTTCTTATTTAATTTGTGTAAATTAACTATATTACATTTCCACAATTGAATTATGAATCATACTATTCATATTGAATGGTATCTGTAGCACAGTGCATTAAACACCAGAATGTTATAAACCTTTAGGAAAAAAATTAACTTCTTACAGAAATGCTAACTTTTCAAGAGGAATAATTTCTATTAAACTGAATATGCCTTCATTAAGAACAATTCTGGTACATTTAGCTACTTTTCAATCTGCTAGTGTATAAAAATATATATTATATATATATATATATATAATATAGATAGATAGATAGATAGATATATGTGTGTGTATGTGTGTGTTAGCAGAGGAAGCATACTTTAAAATGACGACGGTGATGATGATGATATATATGTTTATGTATATACATACATACATACATGCATACTTATGATTAGCATACACACTATTTTCATCTACCAAATTCCACTCTCAATGAATTTGTCAATCTAAGGTTATGGTAGCAGATAGTAGCCTTAAGTGATGTACAGTTGGTTCAAATGCAAAAACCATATAACTTCCTAATCCAATGTTAATGAGTGTAAAATATCATAAAATGTAGTCTACAAGATGTGTAAATATAATTGGGTACTAAATGTGGTCCATCTACTGGGAAGTATGTGTCTCTTTATCAGAAACCAACCCAAATATATTAACTTCCCTGAAAGCTGAGTTCAGATTTAAGTGAATGCTGAATGTGGTTTAGTAGAAGTGGTGCATTTTCTACAGAGTGTGACATGCAATGAAAATCAAATGGTTCAAATGTTGAATAGGAACTCTCTGAAGCATGAATAAGGTCTGTGTTGGACACAAGTCTTGTACAAAAACTTTCTCCAGACAATTTGATGCATATTCCCCCCCCCCCCCCCCCCTCATCTTTTTATCAAGACATCAACATGACCACTTTACATGGCAGACTGGGCATTTTGTCATAGCACCAAAACAAACATTTTACAGTCAATAAAGAAGTTTCTATGTAGTCGTTTGCCTTCCTAGATATATGTATGCATGGACCCATTTAATGACCTCCTTTGGTCATGAATGACCATGGGATTTCAATATAGGCACATGACTAGTAATTTGAGTGAGAGGAAACTCAAATAAATCGACCCCAGTACTTGTTGGTATTTTAATTTATTGACCTCTTAAAGGTTAAAAGGGAAATTTGGTCTCAGCAGGATTTGAACACAGAACCTAAATACTGCAAAGCATTTTGTCTGATGCTTTAATAACTACCAAATGATTTTTATGATGGTAAATTGGCACAGAGATCAAAACCCACATGTTCACCCCTTATCACCTTAATCATACCTCACGCCCACCAATGCACTTAAATATATATACATACACAAATATACATGCAAATATATATATACATACACAAATATACATGCAAATATATATACAAATGCAAACACAAATACAAAGACATTGATACATATACAAACACTAATACGTATATAAATACAAGTACAAACATATATGCAAACAAAAATCCAAATACTAATCCCAAAAGTACAAACATAAACATAAATACAAACATAAATAAAAAACATAATCCCAATAAAAAAACAGGCCTAACTTTCAACATAATTATAACAAAACTTCTAGATCTCTCTAGAAGTTTTGTTATAAGCATTTGCATACTTATACTGTGGATAGGAATTTTACCTGACTTATAACCAATACATTCAAAAGCTGATACACTCCACATATATTCTCATTATGACACTCTGGGTACAGAAATGGCAAAGCATGACAAAGTATATATGGAGCCTAAAATATAAGCACATAAAAAGCATCAAAATAAGCTGGTCAGTAATTGAAAGGACAGCAATATACATGCATACTTACAGCCTTTATACTGAGGAAATATGAAGGGTATGTATTTGGTTCATAGGAGGCAAGAAATACTAGCCTAACATATATCGTCTTTGTGAATGATCTGAAAGTGTATATAGAGAACATTGACCAGGTTACAACATTCTTGAAAAACATAGGGATGGAGTTTGGCTATGATAAATGTCCCTACAAGATTGTAAAGCAAAGAAAATCTACAAATCAATATAGCAACACCTCTATCAATGGTTTGACTGTTTCACTGGTATTTGACAAGGGATACTACAGATATTTAGAGATAGATGAAATTATATCCTATGATGGAATTTGTAGCAAGGAATAAGTAACCAAAGAATGTAACAATTGGAAAAGAAAGATATATTGTCTTCAGAATACTCTGCATACAATAACAATAAATCAGTGGCCCACAATGTGTTTGCTGAACCTGTACTAATACTAACATTTGGACTACTTGACTGGATGCAAAGTCATTTATGTTAAAACCTGAAAAATTCTAATTGGCACTAGAAGTTTCCACATCAATAGTGACATACACAGCCTGTATCTGAAGTGTTAACAGAATGGGACAAGTCATGGCTCTTTGAATTACAGGCACAACTCATTTTTGCCAGCTGAGTGGACTCGAGCAATGTGAAATGAACTGTTACATGGTTATTCATGTGACTTCATCAGATGCTTACGCAGTCATTGGTGCAGTTATGCAATCATTATCATATGCCGGTGGCCATGCACATCCATCCTGTGGTAACCATGTAACAGAAATGTATATAATGCAATAAACAATTATGGTGATTTAACCCCATCTTAACTACCATTATTTGATAAAGGGGCGGTGAATTGGCAGTATCGGTAGAGGGTTGGACGCCATGTTTTCTAGCATAGTTATGTCCCTTTACACTCTGAGTTCAAATCCCGCCGAGGTTAACTTTGCCTTTCATCCTTACGGGGTCGATAAAATAAAGTACCAGTAATGTACTGGGTAATTGCTGGCCTTGTGCCTAAAGTAGAAACAATTATTTGATAAATTGATCGGTGGATTGACAGTCTCAGTAGAAGGTTGGACGCCATGCTTTGAAGCATAGAGTTACGCCCCTTTCCATTCTGAGTTCAAATCCCGCCGAGGTTAACTTTGCCTTTCATCCTTACGGGGTCGATGAAAATAAAGTACCAGTAATGCACTGGGGTAATTGCTGGCCTTGTGCCTAAAGTAGAAACAATTATTTGATAAATTAATATTCCAGCACTCAATATCACCTACCTGGGATAAACTACTGATGTGTAGTGCTTTGGATCACTAGGACCTGCTTATCATCAGGAAGTTACTACGTAACAACTAAGATAAACAACACTCTTGTACAACTATATATGTATATATGTATATGTGTGTGTATAGACATATACATATGTATATATGTATGCTAGGGAAAGGATCAGGGGTGTATAACACTCCACTTATCCAGCAGGCAGTATGAGGTTAGCTCAATGTCTGAGGACAGAGCCGTAATGTATATATGTATATGTGTGTGTATAGACATATACATATGTATATATGTATATGTGCATGTATAGACATATATATATATATATATGAATATATATATATATATATGTGTGTGTGTGTGTGTGTGTGTGTGTGTGTATTTATACAGGAGAAGGTGAGGTGTATTTTTTATATTTTACTGACACATAGTTCACTCCTTAAATAATATAATACTGTTTGTTGGCGTGTCATTAATCAGGGTAGATCAAACATCTGAACAGGACATCCTTATTATTCATCATCAATGCAGTCATGAGAAAAGATATATATCTATATATAAATTTCTGTGTTTCTATCACAACACGTAAAGAGAGAGGAGTAGTTTGACTACCTCCTACTACTTCTCTCTCTTTACGTCTGATGCCTGCATGAATGTATGTGTGTGTAAAAGGAAGGAGGGGTGTGTAAAAAAAAAACTATAGCAAAAAAGTAGCTGGCATTCCATTTGTTATGCTGTGTATATGTGTATGTGTTTGTGTGAATATGTGTGTGTGTTTGTGTGAATGTATGTCTGAGTGTCTACTTTTGTGTGTCTGTGTTTGTACGTTTATATTCATGTACATATACATATAAATGTATGCATATGCACACACACACATGCACACACAATGCACATACACATGCACACACATGCACACATATATGCATCAGTGTATGGAAAGAAATTCTAGTATAATAAAAACACAAAAACTAGCTTCAGTTCCACTGAGTGGCACTTTGAGCAAATGTCTTCTGTTGTGTTGATTAAAATCCTTCAAAATTTCCATGTTTCCTGAAATTCGCCAACACTGCACCTGATATTCCACCTCCATAGAAATGCATGTATGTATCTATGTGTATATCATGACTCATACATTGTTCACTTTCTTGACATTTGTACATTATTCTATGTACTATACATGCACCTTTGATGAGTTGTAGTGCATCTGAGTACTGTACACAATAATTTTCATTATTGTTATATCTCATGAGTGGCTTTTATGACTTCTTCAGGCATACACAATCCATGCACACAACATAGGAAAGATCTGTTGAGAAGGATGCATTGTTTTTCGTTTTTTATTTGAAAAGAAGTTTTTTACCTTGAAATATTTTGATGAAATATACTGGGTAAAAAACATTATTTTGTTTAGTTTTATTTGTCACTCTTTACCCTAATACCATCTTTATATAAATATTTCTACCATTTCTGAAGTTCCTATCATTTATTACACATCACACAATGTTTCATGGTAACACTTCTGATATATATATATATATATATCATCATCATCATCATCACTGTTTAACATCCATTTTCCATGCTTGCATGGGTCAAATGAGTTGTCCATGTCAAGAGACAAGTCTGGCCAGAATTGGCCACATAAATTTGGGACTGTAAATTTGGCCATTGGCTTTTGCAGCTGGATGCCCTTTCTAGCACCAACCACATTTACCTACCATATATATATATATATATATATATATATATATATATATATACACATACACATGCACATCGACACACACACAAATATATTGTAATATTAAATGTTAATTAATTAGTAGTTGGGGTTATGTTTACATCACTCCAATCAGTAAATAATAGTGTAGACAGGATAAAGCACACAATATTGCATGCATCTTTCCAATTGTGATGTGAGATAACCTGTGTAGTACACGATAAAATATATGTACAATAATAATGAATATATAGACTAGATTTCCATAATTCCTTTTATTATGTAATTGACTGTTATGCGCATTTCTGTGATGTTAGTCTGTAATACACAATGATACCATTATGCTATTATTGACACATTTAGAGACAAATAGCAATATCAAAAATAAGTCCACAAAAAGCCATACATCAGCAAATTATATGATGAAATGAATTATGGAAATCAAGCCTTCATATTCATTATTGTTGTATCTGTCTATTGATCACTCTTTCTTTTCTCCCTCTCTCTCTCTCTCTCTCTCTATATATATATATATATATATATATACACACATATATATGTACACACACTCACACACACACACACACACACACGCATACACGTAAACACACACATAGATCAGCATTTTCAGCCAATGTTTTTTTCTATTTGCTATATGCAAATGAGTATCCCCAGCTAATGTTCATCTCACAAAATCTATATAGATACTTGTCTGTTATCCTGTCAGTATCAGTGTCACTGATGAGTGATTAATAAATCTTGAAACAGTTCTGTCTGCTGTTCTCAACTGCTACTGACATATCTATACAATTTTCTCCCTTTTTTTGCCTCATGTTTCTTTCTTCACACAAATACTCGCAAAGCATTTATCTCCCCTCTTCTCATCACCCATTCTGTATCCAACCCATTCTCTTAGACTCTGCACTATCCTCTTTGCCCATTCCTCCCTGCCCCAAACCACGAATCTCTAGAACTCTTTCGCTGCTCATGTCAATCTTACAGATGTAGACATGCAACAGTTTCAGTATAACATCAACAGTATTAATCACAGCAGTTTCGGAAGGATTGTTATGTCTATGGGCTCTGCCCCTTCTGTCAAACCACTCAAATAAAACAGGAATTAATCAAAAACACATGAACTACTCATTTCACCAGATTTTGTTTCTATGTAAGAAATGTATATTCATGAGTGCAAAATATTCTGTATAAGGTCTGACAACTAGAACATACATGGAACTCAAAGATTTTCATTCCATGTAAGATATATATATTTATCAAGTGTAAAGTGTCCAGAGCAAAGCATCAGGCTCACAACATCATTCCAGCTACCCCCATCTCCCACACACAACCAACCAACACTCCAAGATTTTTCTACTATGTAAAAAATACTTATATACAAGTTTCCATAAAAATATGTGAAAAAAAAAAACGTGTGACTTGTAGACAAGTATATAGTTAAAAGTTAGTCTTATCCTAGTTTTCATTGGTGTAAAGCAACTGAGAGTACAATACTTTCCCTGGACAGGATGCTAGTCAATTGCAAGGTTAACTCCCAACAACTGGTGGTAATAATTTTCAGCAGAGTGAAGTGGAACAATATGAAATGAAGTGTTTTACTGATGAACACAACCTGCAAACTGATCCAAGAATCAAACCCACGACATTATGATCATAAGTCTAACATCCTAACCACTACTAGATCACGTGTCTTCACTATACAGTATACACATCTAACTATTTAGCATTTACATTACTCTATATATACTATTGTATTTTCACTGCAAACACTTTATTTCACATAAATATCTCACATGATATTGAATCTAGGAGATTTTGATATTATTTATTTTGAGAACAATACCATAACATAAGTATGAGCAGCCAGTTATGACTGCTTTGAACAGAAAGGGATGAGAGAATTCTGGCTGGATACGGCTGGTTTAAATGCTAAAGAGTTAAATGTGTAAAAATTTGTTTATGAAAGGAATATATATTTATTGAGTATGAAGTCTACAGGGCAAAGCATGAGAGTCACAACATCATTTTAACAATACCCCCCCCCCTGCCCCCATCACGACCACCAAGGTTTTTGTATTATGTAAAGAATTCTCATGTACAAGTTGCACCTTTTCTATGAATATATATGAAAAAACAAGCATGCGACTTATCTACTTGACCAACAAATATATGTAAAATTGAGATATGACTTTATCTACCAGTGCAACTTATACACAAGTATATACAGTATATATATATATTTATATTTATACACATTAAAATGTGAAGGACAAGAAATGAGGTTTTGTGTCTCTGAGACTGAATATATATTTATTGGGTGTAAAATGTCCGGGGATTTTTTTTTCTAATTTATTTATTTATATACTCTTTCTTTTTTATTGGTTTTTCTGTTTTTCTGTTATAAAAGTGTTGCCATAATCATGGTGTCAGTCACGTGTTGTCTTTCGATAGACCCTTCCTCTTCCTCCTCTTCCTCCCCCTCCTCATTCTGCCTGTATTTCCGCCACTCTGGTATCCCCCCCCCCTCCTCCTCATCCTTCTGCCTGTATTTCCGCCACTCCAGTACTGCCAGCCCACCTCCACACTCACCCCCCCATATTGTCTGTCTGTTTGTCACTGCTTCTTGTCTCCATCTCAACACCACCACCACCACCACCACCTTCCCACACTCTCCAACACCTCACCACCACCACCACCACCACCACCACCACCACCACCACCTTCTCACACTCTCCAACACCTCACCACCATCACCTTCCCACACTCTCCAACACCCCCACCCCCTCACCCACCTACCCACCCCCACCACTCAGGTGAAGAAACTAAACTGACAGACATACAAAACAGTTTGAAGAAATCAATAATTTTAGCAATTAAATCATAAGGAAGATGATAATGGTGGTGGTAGTGGTGTTGGTGGTGGTGTTGATTGTGGTGGTGGTGGTGTTGGTGGTGTTGATTGTGGTGGTGGTGGTGTTGGTGGTGGTGTTGATTGTGGTGGTGGTGGTGTTGGTGGTGTTGATTGTGGTGGTGATGGTGTTGGTGGTGTTGATTGTGGTAGTGGTGATGTTGTTGGTGGTGTTGATTGTGGTAGTGGTGGTGTTGGTGGTGTTGATTGTGGTGGTGGTGATGTTGTTGGTGGTGTTGATTGTGGTGGTGTTGATTGTGGTGGTGGTGATGTTGTTGGTGGTGTTGATTGTGGTGGTGTTGATTGTGGTGGTGGTAATGTTGTTGGTGGTGTTGATTGTGGTGGTGGTGTTGGTGGTGTTGATTGTGGTGGTGATGGTGTTGGTGGTGTTGATTGTGGTAGTGGTGATGTTGTTGGTGGTGTTGATTGTGGTAGTGGTGGTGTTGGTGGTGTTGATTGTGGTGGTGGTGATGTTGTTGGTGGTGTTGATTGTGGTGGTGGTGGTGTTGGTGGTGTTGATTGTGGTGGTGGTGGTGTTGGTGGTGTTGATTGTGGTGGTGGTGGTGTTGGTGGTGTTGATTGTGGTGGTGGTGGTGTTGGTGGTGTTGATTGTGGTGGTGGTGGTGTTGGTAGTGTTGATTGTGGTGGTGGTGGTGTTGTTGGTGGTGTTGATTGTGGTGGTGGTGGTGTTGGTGGTGTTGATTGTGGTGGTGGTGGTGGTGTTGGTGGTGTTGATTGTGGTAGTGGTGATGTTGTTGGTGGTGTTGATTGTGGTAGTGGTAGTGTTGGTGGTGTTGATTGTGGTGGTGGTGATGTTGTTGGTGGTGTTGATTGTGGTGGTGGTGGTGTTGGTGGTGTTGATTGTGGTGGTGGTGGTGTTGGTGGTGTTGATTGTGGTGGTGGTGGTGTTGGTGGTGTTGATTGTGGTGGTGGTGTTGGTGGTGTTGATTGTGGTGGTGGTGGTGTTGGTAGTGTTGATTGTGGTGGTGGTGGTGTTGTTGGTGGTGTTGATTGTGGTGGTGATGGTGTTGGTGGTGTTGATTGTGGTGGTGGTGGTGGTGTTGGTGGTGTTGATTGTGGTGGTGGTGGTGGTGATGGTGGTGTTGATTGTGGTGGCAGTGGTGGTGGTGGTGGTGGTGTTGATTGTGGTGGTGGTGTTGATTGTGGTGGTGGTGTTGATTGTGGTGGTGGTGGTGGTGGTGGTAGTGTTGATTGTGGTAGTGGTGGTGTTGGTGGTGTTGATTGTGGTGGTGGTGGTGCTGGTGGTGGTGGTGTTGATTGTGGTGATGGTGGTGGTGGTGTTGATTGTGGTGGTGGTGGTAGTGTTGATTGTGGTGGTAGTGGTGTTGGTGGTGTTGATTGTGGTGGTGGTGGTGTTGGTGGTGTTGATTGTGGTGGTGGTGTTGGTGGTGTTGGTTGTGGTGTTGGTGGTGTTGGTGGTGTTGATTGTGGTGGTGGTGGTGTTGGTGGTGTTGGTGGTGTTGGTGGTGTTGGTTGTGGTGGTGGTGGTGGTGATGTTGTTGGTGGTGGTGTTGATTGTGGTGATGGTGGTGACGGTGTTGATGGTGTTGATTGTGGTGGTGGTGGTGGTGGTGTTGATTGTGGTGGTGGTGGTGGTGGTGTTGGTGGTGTTGATTGTGGTGGTGGTGGTGGTGGTGGTGTTGTTGGTGGTGTTGGAGGTGTTGATTGTGGTGGTGGTGGTGTTGGTGGTGTTGATTGTGGTGGTGGTGGTGGTGTTGGTGGTGTTGATTGTGGTGGTGGTGGTGGTGGTGGTGTTGATTGTGGTGGTGTTGGTCGTGTTGGTGGTGTTGGTGGTGTTGGTTGTGGTGGTGGTGGTGGTGATGTTGTTGGTGGTGGTGTTGATTGTGGTGATGGTGGTGGCGGTGTTGATGGTGTTGATTGTGGTGGTGGTGGTGTTGGTGGTGTTGATTGTAGTGGTGGTGGTGGTGGTGGTGTTGGTGGTGTTGATTGTGGTGGTGGTGGTGGTGTTGTTGGTGGTGTTGGTGGTGTTCATTGTGGTGGTGGTGGTGTTGGTGGTGTTGATTGTCGTGGTGGTGGTGGTGTTGGTGGTGTTGATTGTGGTGGTGGTGGTGGTAGTAGTGTTGATTTTGGTGGTGGTGGTGATGGTGTTGATTGTGGTGGTGATGTTGTTGGTGGTGGTGTTGATTGTGGTGGTGGTGGTGGTGTTGGTGGTTTTGATTGTGGTGGTGGTGGTGTTGATTGTGGTGGTGGTGGTGGTGTTGTTGGTGGTGTTGATTGTGGTGGTGGTAGGCCATGTGGTGGTGTAGCATTGATTGTAGTGGTATGGTGTATGTATGATGATGTAATCGAGAGGAATGGTAGTGTTGTGGTAGCGGTCAGAGTGGTGACAATGGTAATGATCATAGTGATTGTACTGGAGGGAGGGAGGGGGGGGGCTGATAGGGATGGCCATAAAGGGCGAGATAATTGTGGTGGTATTGGAGGTAGTGGTGGTAGTGGTGGTAGTGTTGGTAGTGGTGGTAGTGGTGGTAGTGGTGGTGTTGGTATGAATGGTAGTGGCGGTAGTGGTGGTATTGGTGATAGTGGTGTTAGTGGTGGTAGTGGTGATAGTGGAGGTAGTGGTGATAGTGGTGTTAGTGGTGGTAGTGGGGGTATTGGTGGTAGTGGTGGTAGTGGTGGTATGGGTGGTAGTGGTGATATTAGTGGATGTGGTGGTATGGGTGGTAGTGGTGATATTAGTGGATATGGTGGTATTAGTGGTAGTGTGGTAGTGGTGTTATGGGTGGTAGTGGTGGTAGTGGTGGTAGTGGTGGTATTGGAGGTAGTGGTGGTATTGGTAGTATGGGTGTTAGTGGTGGTAGTGGTGGTGGTGGTATAGGTGGTAATGATGGTATAGGTGGTAGTGGTGGTATAGGTGGTAGTGGTGGTATAGGTGGTAGTGGTGGTATTAGTGGTAATAATGGTATTGGTGGTGGTAGTAGTCGCATTGGTGGTATTGGTGGTGGTAGTAGTGGTATGGGTGGTGGTATGAGTGGTGGTGAGGTGAAATGGTAGTGATGGTATTAGTGGTGGTGAGGGTATTGGTGGTAGTTGAGGTATGGGTGGTAGTGGTGGCATTAGTGGTGGTAGTATGGGTATGGGTGGTAATGTTCGTATGAGTGGTAGTAGTGGAATTGGTGGTAGTGTTGGTATTGGTGGTAGTGTATTGGTGGTAGTACATTGGTTTTGGTGTCGGTGGTAGTATGTTGTGAAGGTAGTGGTATAGTGAATGGTGGTGTATTCTTGTAAGGTAATAGTAGTGGAGGTGGTCATTGTAGTGGTTGTTGGGGTAGTGGTTGGTGTGGTGGTGGTTGTTGGGTGGTGGTTGTTGTGGTGGTGGTTGCTGTTGTGGTGGTTGTGGTGGTTGATGTGGTGGTAGTTATTGTTGTGGTGGTTGTTGGGGTAGTGGTTGGTGTGGTGGTGGTTGTTGGGTGGTGGTTGTTGTGGTGGTTGTTGTTGTGGTTGTTGTGGTGGTTGTTGTGGTGGTGGTTGTTGTGGTGGTGGTTGTTGGAGTGGTGGTTGTTGTGGTGGTGGTTGTTGGGGTGGTGGTTGTTGTGGTGGTGGTTGTTGGGGTGGTGGTTGTTGTGGTGGTGGTTGTAGTGGTGGTGGTTGGAGTGGTGGTGGTTGTTGTGGTGGTGGTTGTTGGGGTAGTGGTTGTTGTGGTGGTGGTTGTTGGGGTGGTGGTTGTTGTGGTGGTGGTTAGAGTGGTGATGGTTGGAGTGGTGGTGGTTGGAGTGGTGGTGGTTGTTGGGGTAGTGGTTGTTGTGGTGGTGGTTGTTGGGGTGGTGGTTGTTGTGGTGGTGTTAGAGTGGTGGTGGTTGGAGTGGTGGTGGTTGGAGTGGTGGTGGTTGTTGGGGTAGTGGTTGTTGTGGTGGTGGTTGTTGGGGTGGTGGTTGTTGTGGTGGTGGTTAGAGTGGTGGTGGTTGGAGTGGTGGTGGTTGGAGTGGTGGTGGTTGTAGTGGTGGTGGTTGTTGGCATAGTGGTTGTTGTGGTGGTGGTTGTTGGGGTAGTGGTTGGAGTGGTGGTGGTTGTAGTGGTGGTGGTTGTTGGCATAGTGGTTGTTGGGGTAGTGGTTGGTGTGGTGGTGGTTGTTGGGGTGGTGTTAGGTGTGGTGTTGGTTGTTGTGGTGTTGGTTGTTGTGGTGGTAGATGTGGTGGGATGGTTGTTGTTGTGTTGTGGTTGCTCTGGGGTGGTTGTTGTGATGGTTATTATTGTGGGATGGTTGTTGTTGTGGGATGGTTGTTGTGGGTTGGTTGTTGTGGGATGGTTGTTGTTGTGGGATGGTTTTTGTTGTGGGATGGTTGTTGTTGTGGGATGGGTGTTGTGGGATGGTTGTTGTTGTGGGATGGTTGTTATGGTGGTTTTTGTGAGATGGTTGTTATGGTGGTTGTTGTGGGATGATTGTTATGGTGGTGGTTGTTGTGGGATGGTTGTTGTGGTGGTTGTTGTTGTTGTAGTGGTTGTTGTTGTGGGATGGTTGTTGTGCTGGTGGTTATTATGCTTGTGTTGGTTGTTGTGTTTGTGGTTGCTGAGGTAGTGATTGTTTTAGTGGTAATGATATTGCGGTAGTGGTTGTTTTGGTGGTGGTTGTTGTTCGGGTGGTAGTGATTGTGTATGTGTATACAGTTGTGTGTGCATGAGTGTCTCTATGTGTGTTTGTGTGTGTAGTAATATGTGTATGTTCTGTTGTGTGTATATATGTATTCAGTAGGATGTGTGTATGTAGTGGTGTGTCTGTGTGTAGGTACTGGTGAGTGTATGTGTCTATTCAGTAGCCTGTGTGTATGTGGTGGTGTGTGCATGTTGTTGTTTGGGTATGTGTGTATGTGGTGGTGTGTATGTGGTGGTGTGTGGGTCTGTATATAGTGGTGTATATGTATGTACCTGGTAGTGTGTGTGTTTGTGCTGGTCTATATGTGTATGTGTGTGGTGGTGTATGTGTATCTGGGTATGTAGAGGTGTGTAAGTGTGTATGTATGTAAGTAGGTATGTAGTGTAATCATGTGAGGTGGAAGTGATATGTCAGTGGCGATGGTGATGGTTGTGGTAATGGTAGTGGTTGTGGTGGTGTTGATGGTAGTGGTTGTGGTGGTGTTGATGGCAGTGGTTGTGGTGGTGTTGATGGCAGTAGTTGTGGTGGTATTGGTGGTAGTGGTTGTGGTGGTGTTGATGGCAGTGGTTGTGGTAGTGTTGATGGCAGTGGTTGTGGTGGTATTGATGGCAGTGGTTGTGGTAGTGTTGATGGCAGTGGTTGTGGTGGTATTGATGGCAGTGGTTGTGGTGGTATTGATGGCAGTGGTTGTGGTGGTATTGATGGTAGTGGTTGTGGTAGTGTTGATGGCAGTGGTTGTGGTGGTGTTGATGGTAGTGGTTGTGGTGGTGTTGATGGCAGTTGTTGTGGTGGTGTTGATGGTAGTGGTTGTGGTGGTGTTGATGGCAGTGGTTGTGGTGGTGTTGATGGCAGTTGTTGTGGTGGTGTTGATGGTAGTGGTTGTGGTGGTGTTGATGGCAGTTGTTGTGGTGGTATTGATGGTAGTGGTTGTGGTGGTGTTGATGGTAGTGGTAGTGGTGGTGGTAGTTGTAGTGGTGTTGGTTGTGATGGTGGTGGTAGTAGTAGTAGTAGTGGTAGTGATGTTGGTAGTAGTAGTTGTAGTGGGGGTTAATTGTAGAGTGAAAGTTATGGTTGTGGTGTTAGTTGTAGCTGTAGTTGTACTGTTGACAAAGAAATCATTATTATTATTATTTGCATTGGAAGTATCGGTAGAGGGTCGGACGCCATGCTTTGACGTATAGAGTTACGGCCCTTGCCATTCTGAGTTCAAATCCCGCTGAGGTTTACTTTGCCTTTCATCCTTACAGGGTCGATAAAATAAAGTACCAGTAATGTACTGGGTAATTGCTGGCCTTGTGCCAAAAGTAGAAACAATTATTATTATTTGGATTGGCAGTATCGGTAGAGGGTCTGACGCCATGCTTTGCAGCAAAGAGTTACGGCCCTTTATGGTCTGAGTTCAAATCCCGCCAAGGTTGACTTTGCCTTTCATCCTTACGGGGTCGATAAAATAAAGTACCAGTAATACACTGGGTAATTGCTGGCCTTGTGCCAAAAGTAGAAACAATTGTTATTGCTCTTAGTGGGGGCACTAGTAGTGGTGGTGGCGGTGGTAGTAGTGGTAATGGTGGTGGTGGTGGTGGTGGTAGTAGTGGTAGTGGTGGTGGTGGTTGTAGTAGTGGTAGTGGCGGTGGTGGTCGTAGTAGTGGTAGTGGTGGTAGTACTAGTAGTAGTGGTAGTGGTAGTAGTAGTAGTAGTAGTGGTAGTGGCGGTGGTGATACTGGTAGTGGTAGTAGTGGTAGTGGTGTTAGTGGTAGTGGTAGTAGTAGTAGTAGTAGTAGTAGTAGTAGTAGTAGTAGTAGTAGTAGTAGTAGTAGTAATAGCAGCAGCAGCAGCAGCAGCAGCAGTAGTAGTAGTAGTAGTAGTAGTAGTAGTCGTAGTAGTAGTAGTAGTGGTGGTGGTGGTGGTAGTAGTAGTAGTAGTAGTAGTGGTAGTAGTAGTAGTAGTAGTAGTAGTAGTAGTAGTAGTAGTAGTAGTAGTGGTGATGGTGGTAGTAATAGCAGCAGCAGTAGTGATAGTAGTATTGGTGATGGTGATGGTAGGAGGATATGAGGTGGAGGAGGAGTAATAGTAATAGTAGTAGCAGTATTAGTATTGGTGGTATTGTGTAGATCAGCTGTAGTTCTACTAGCACTACTAAATGACCAGCCATATGTAACAGCTAACTATACACCTATTACCTCCCCTGCCCATCCTCTTCACACTTCTATCTTACTGTCTACTATTTCTTCTTATCTTACAGATTATACCTCCACATACAAGATGGTGATCACATATATCTGATTGTGGATACACATACACACATACATACATACATACATACATACATACATATATACATACATACTACATACATACATATACACATACATACATACATATATACATATACACATACATACATATGTACATATACACATGGTGGCTGCCAACTCGTTTTCGAGTACGGCTACTACTTTATATCGATGTAGGAGAACTCCTACCGATGCGCTGAACGAGTGTGACTTCTTAGTCCAGCCAGCGACTTGAAAACTCTGGTACAAACACTACACTTGTGACAATTATTGATACATAGTGCTGGGCCCATGGCACCATGTGACGACAAGAGCAGAGAGATCTCCAGATATAAAGCAATGCCTGTGCCATGAAGCTTTTATAGTGAGTAAAGGCACTGCACAAAGCCAGTCCCACTCTCTTAACCAAGAAGATATTTACCAAAAATAAGAACATGTCAACATCATTGGATACCATCAGAGTTGCAGGTGTTATATCAGAGTTTTCCTTCTCCTAGAATTCTGCCTTGACAAAGGCTAAGGGGTCATCTCTCCCGGTGATTTTGGATGGCCATTGACTCTTAAGAGCTCCTTTGCCCTTTGACAGGTTTTGTTTTTAGTCCTGCAGGATGTCCAAAGTCACCCTCCTCACCAAGAAACCTTGGTGGGGTTGCCAGTTTAGTCGCCAATGACCCGACAATGAGACAGGTTGTACTGAGATACATGTTACCAGTAGCACCAACTGGTGACCTGACATCTACGCATACATACATACACACATACATACATACATACATATACACATACATGCATACGTACATATACACATACATACATACATATATACAGACATACGTACATATACACATACATACATACATACATATACACATACATACATATACACATACATACATACATACATACATACATACATACATACATACATACATACTGGGTGCCTTAACCTGTTCTTACAGGATCACTGTGCTACCAACAACATCAAAACACCTGAGCAAGCTGGTGGAAAGAGGGAGGTGTGGGGTTGCATAGATCACCTACTAACTAACAAAATGATTCAGGAAAAAACAACAAAGAATCGCAGAAACATGACTGTGGTGTGGCTGGACTATCAAAAAGCATTTGATAGTGTACCTCATGGGTGGATTGTTAAGGCTTTACAGTTAGCTAAAGTCCCACAACCATTGGTAGCTGCTGTTGAACGCCTGACCAAGAACTGGTACACCAGTTTGATCCTTAGAGGTGAGAAGGAGCAAGTTAAGACTGATAAGATACATTACCAGAAGGGCATCTTTCAGGGTGATAGCTTGTCAGTGCTACTCTTCATTCTCTCACTCAATCCACTATCTTACCTACTCAGGAAACAAGGTGGACAAAGAAGTGGGCCCAGAAGTATCTCCCATCTTTTCTTTGTTGATGACCTGAAGTTGTATGGGCCAAATATCAATGACATCAAGAAACAATTGGACCTCATTACACAATTTTCAACCGACATCAAAATGAAATTTGGTGAGTCCAAGTGTGCATATTTGGCAGTAAAACGTGGAAGTGCTGTGCCCTCCTCTAGAAATCTAGAGATGAACGGCCTGACAATACAACCTCTGCAGTCAGGTGACAACTACAGATATCTTGGACAGGATGAGAATGTCAGATATGATGGACCCATAAATAAGGAGAGAACCAGAACTGAATACCTCAGAAGAGTAAAGAAAATATGGTCATCAGAACTGTCAGCGTACAACAAATACATTGCCCACAATACTTATGCTGTGCCAATTCTAATGCCAACATTTGGCCTGCTGAACTGGTCATTGCAAGAACTAAGTGAGATGGATGCTAGAACTCGAAAACTTCTCAGTGTTACTGGGAACTTTAACATCAATGGTGATGTGGATAGGCTATACTTCTCACGCAAGGAAGGTGGCCGGGGTCTAAAATCAATATTAACAACATATGAGACCCGGATAGTAACACTGAAGCAACACCTTCAACAGAGGAAAAAGGTTGGCAACCATCTTGCCCAGGTTTATGAGCATGAAAAAAAAAATATCATTAGAATAGCGACTGATCTGGAGGAGAGATATGGAATAAAGCCTGATATAAATCTCTCACCCAGAGAAATTGGAAGATCCTATTCAATGTTCAAACAAGATAAAAAAATTGACCAATTTACAGAAAAAAGTTGTGCATGGATACTTGAGGCATAAAACACAGACCATAGAGGGGATAAACCACTCAAAAAGCCTGGCATGGAGTTCCGACAAGTTTATGACATCACACCTTGAGGGATATCTCTATGCAATACAGGAACAAGAACTCCCTACCAAATATCTGCTGCACAAAAGAGGAGGGCCAGCAGCTGACAATAAACGTAGGCTATGTAAAACAAAGATCGAGGATGTAAGCCACATTGTTGCCAGCTGCGAAAGAATGTCATCTCGCTACTACCTCCCCATGAGACACGATGGGATAGCTAGAACCATCTGGAACGCACTTCGGAAAACAAAATTAACAACAAACGAGGAGAATATATTGAGACAGATGGCACTAAGGAATACTGGTGGAACCTGAAAATAAAAACTGCCACCAAATTAAAGCACAACCGGCCTGATATTGTTGTTTGGGACCACACATTGAAAACGTGTTCTGTTGTGGAGATCAGCTGCCCGCTTGATGTAAACGTTGTCAGAAAAATACAGGAGAAGGAGGACATCTACGGACCATTGATGAGGAGTTTACAAATCCAGTATCCAAGATACACCTTTAGCTTCATACCCATCATTATTGGAGCTACGGGTTATATACCAACCCGCTTGGACCAAAGTATGACTGAACTTGGATTTGCGGACAAAAAGCGCAGCTCCCTAATTCATAGTCTACAAATGGCTGCGATAGCTGGCACCTTCAAAATTTGCAAAACATTTTTGCGATTCAAGGGATGACAATTTCTTTTCTTTTACAACCTTGCCACCAGGAAGGTGGCCGGTCAAAAAAAATGTACTCGAAATTAAGAGAAAGAGATAAAACATACAAACATATATACATGCATACATACATACATATACACATACATAGGTACATATACACATACATACATACATACATATACACATACATACATACATACATACATACGTACGTACATACATACATACATACATATACACATATATACAAACATACATGCATACATATACACATATATACATACATATATACATGCATGCATACATACATATATATGACATACATACACACACACACATACACACACATGCACTTATATAGTGAGAGAGAAATAAATACATATACATATATATATGTACATATATACACACTGTGCGGGACATTCTTCCAAAATGATATATATATATATATATATGAATTTATATATATATAAATTGAAACAAAATGAAAACGAAATTTCATTTCTCACTCTTAGTATGGCACTTACTTAAATGTAAGTATGCATGTATACGTACATACATATATGTATACAGACGTACAGTAGCATGCACATATATATATATATATACACATATACATACATATGCATACAGGTACACATACATATATGCACGTATCAGTTTAGCGGCGCTAACGTCGCTTTGTTCGTTTGTAAACAAACTGAACAGCCTGAATTTATGCCATACGGTGTTAAGGCAACCACGTCACCTTTTTGTTCAACACTGACACAGGAACGATGTACTAGTTTCAAGCTTGTTAGCTATCATCAGCACCGTTTACCCATCTGCCAGATAGTTGAACGTTCGAAAGTATATACTTTCCTTATGAAAATTAACGGCTGAGCAGCCTAATTTGCATATTGAGTGAGTTAAATCGGTCAGGCATACCGAAAACGATAAATTGAAACAAAATGAAAACGAAATTTCATTTCTCACTCTTAGTATGGCACTTACTTAAATGTAAGTATGCATGTATACGTACATACATATATGTATACAGACGTACAGTAGCATGCATATATATATATATATATACACATATACATACATATGCATACAGGTACACATACATATATGCACGTATTAGTTTAGCGGCGCTAACGTCGCTTTGTTCGTTTGTAAACAAACTGAACAGCCTGAATTTATGCCATACGGTGTTAAGGCAACCACGTCACCTTTTTGTTCAACACTGACACAGGAACGATGTACTAGTTTCAAGCTTGTTAGCTATCATCAGCACCGTTTACCCATCTGCCAGATAGTTGAACGTTCGAAAGTATATACTTTCCTTATGAAAATTAACGGCTGAGCAGCCTAATTTGCATATTGAGTGAGTTAAATCGGTCAGGCATACCGAAAACGATAAATTGAAACAAAATGAAAACGAAATTTCATTTCTCACTCTTAGTATGGCACTTACTTAAATGTAAGTATGCATGTATACGTACATACATATATGTATACAGACGTACAGTAGCATGCACATATATATATATATATACACATATACATACATATGCATACAGGTACACATACATATATGCACGTATCAGTTTAGCGGCGCTAACGTCGCTTTGTTCGTTTGTAAACAAACTGAACAGCCTGAATTTATGCCATACGGTGTTAAGGCAATCACGTCACCTTTTTGTTCAACACTGACACAGGAACGATGTACTAGTTTCAAGCTTGTTAGCTATCATCAGCACCGTTTACCCATCTGCCAGATAGTTGAACGTTCGAAAGTATATACTTTCCTTATGAAAATTAACGGCTGAGCAGCCTAATTTGCATATTGAGTGAGTTAAATCGGTCAGGCATACCGAAAACGATAAATTAAAACAAAATGAAAACGAAATTTCATTTCTCACTCTTAGTATGGCACTTACTTAAATGTAAGTATGCATGTATACGTACATACATATATGTATACAGACGTACAGTAGCATGCACATATATATATATATATACACATATACATACATATGCATACAGGTACACATACATATATGCACGTATCAGTTTAGCGGCGCTAACGTCGCTTTGTTCGTTTGTAAACAAACTGAACAGCCTGAATTTATGCCATACGGTGTTAAGGCAACCACGTCACCTTTTTGTTCAACACTGACACAGGAACGATGTACTAGTTTCAAGCTTGTTAGCTATCATCAGCACCGTTTACCCATCTGCCAGATAGTTGAACGTTCGAAAGTATATACTTTCCTTATGAAAATTAACGGCTGAGCAGCCTAATTTGCATATTGAGTGAGTTAAATCGGTCAGGCATACCGAAAACGATAAATTGAAACAAAATGAAAACGAAATTTCATTTCTCACTCTTAGTATGGCACTTACTTAAATGTAAGTATGCATGTATACGTACATACATATATGTATACAGACGTACAGTAGCATGCACATATATATATATACACATATACATACATATGCATACGCTAAACTGATACGTGCATATATGTATGTGTACCTGTATGCATATGTATGTATATGTGTATATATATATATATATGTGCATGCTACTGTACGTCTGTATACATATATGTATGTACGTATACATGCATACTTACATTTAAGTAAGTGCCATACTAAGAGTGAGAAATGAAATTTCGTTTTCATTTTGTTTCAATTTATCGTTTTCGGTATGCCTGACCGATTTAACTCACTCAATATGCAAATTAGGCTGCTCAGCCGTTAATTTTCATAAGGAAAGTATATACTTTCGAACGTTCAACTATCTGGCAGATGGGTAAATGGTGCTGATGATAGCTAACAAGCTTGAAACTAGTACATCGTTCCTGTGTCAGTGTTGAACAAAAAGGTGACGTGGTTGCCTTAACACCGTATGGCATAAATTCAGGCTGTTCAGTTTGTTTACAAACGAACAAAGCGACGTTAGCGCCGCTAAACTGATACGTGCATATATGTATGTGTACCTGTATGCATATGTATGTATATGTGTATATATATATATATATATGTGCATGCTACTGTACGTCTGTATACATATATGTATGTACGTATACATGCATACTTACATTTATATATATATATATATATATATATGAACGGAAAAAAATGAAACAAAATTTCATTTCCCACTTTTAGTACGGCTGTACGGCTGTTACTTAAATATAAGTATGTACACGTACATACATATATGTATACAGATGTACAGTAGTATGTATATATATATATGCAACCACCGTTGCTTGTTTGTTGAACACTGACAAAGGAATGATGTACTAGTTTCAAGCTTGTTAGCTATCGTCAGCAACGTATACCTTCCTGCCAGATTGTTGAACGTCTGAAAGTATATACTTTCCTTATGCATATTAACAGCTGAGTAGCCCAATTTGCATTTCGAGTGGGTTAATCGGCCGGGTGCACCGAAAACGATAAATGGAAAAAATCAAACAAAATTTAATTTCCCACTCTTAGTACGGCTGTTACTTAAATATAAGTATGTACACGTACATACATATATGTATACAGACGTACAGTAGTATGTATATATATATATATACATACATGCACACACATATATATATGTACGTATGGATTCACCAAACATTTATTATAATGCTCGGTGTGTTTGTAAACAAACATCCTGCATTAAGCCGCAGTGTCTCGCAACCACCGTTGCTTGTTTGTTCAACACTGACAAAGGAACGCTGTACTAGTTTCAAGCTTGTTAGCTATCGTCAGCAACGTATACTTTCCTGCCAGATTGTTGAACGTCCGAAAGTATATACTTTCCTTATGCATATTAACGGCTGAGTAGCCCAACTTGCATATCGAGTGGGTTAATCGGCCGGGTGCACCGAAAACGATAAACGGAAAAAATGAAACAAAATTTCATTTCCTACTCTTAGTACGGCTGTTACTTAAATATAAGTATGTATACATACATATATGTATACAGACGTACAGTAGTATGTATATATATATACATACATGCACACATATATATATATGTACGTATGGAGGCACACAGCTTAGTGGTTAGAGCATTGGCCTTGCAATCGAAAGGTTGTGAGTTCAATTCTCAGACCGGGTGATGTGTTGTTTCCTTGAGCAAGACACTTTATTTCACATTGCTCCAGTTTACTCAGCTGTAGAAATGAGATGATAGGGACTGGGGTCCATATCATTCCACTGCAAAGTGGTCGTGGAGGTGCCACGGCAAAAAAGCACCCAGTACTCACTGTAAATGAAGTTGGTGTTAGGAAGGGCATCCAGCTGTAGAAATCAAGCCAGAATCAGTTCCCGTCCCACCCTTGCAAGCAGGGAAAAGCGGACGTAAAATGAAATGATGATGAATGATGATGATGGATTCACCAAACATTTATTATAATGCTCGGTGCGTTTGTAAACAAACATCCCATATTAAGCCGCAGTGTCTAGCAACATATAGTGTTGAACAAACGAGCAAATGTATATCATCATCATCATCATCATCATCATCGTCGTTTAACATCTATCTTCCACGCCAGCATGGGTTAGACGAGAATTGTCCCACTTGAGGCAAGATTGGTCGGGTGACCGTGTCTCGCTTGAATAGGACTATCTGGCAGGTTTTCTATGGCTGGATGCCCTTCCTAACACCAACCTCATTTACAGTGTGGACTGGCAGGTTTTTACCGTGTTACCTACACAGCCACTTTACAGCATGGACTGTGTGTTTTTTTGTCGTGACACCTACACGCCCTCATTTGTTTCGG
Organism: Eledone cirrhosa; assembly: GCA_964016885.1. Lineage (NCBI taxonomy): Eukaryota > Metazoa > Mollusca > Cephalopoda > Octopoda > Eledonidae > Eledone > Eledone cirrhosa. Next base: position 252,165,556 of record OZ024741.1, on the reverse strand, counting down.
ACTGGATGTTGTGGTACCAGCATAACTGTGCAGAGAAAGGGGTGGTGTTGGTGGGAGTGGGAGGGTGGAGTAGGGGTAGTGGGTTGGAGTGTATATTTGGTTAAGAGGTTTATATATATATATATATATATATATATAAAGAAACAGTCAGCAAGGTTAGAATTAACAACGAATATAGTGAAGAGTTTAGCGTAAAAGTTGGCGTCCATCAGGGCTCTGTTTTCAGCCCCCTACTATTTATTATTGCCCTTCAGGCTATAACAGAGGAGTTCAAGAAAGGCTGCCCATGGGAACTCCTATACGCAGACGACCTGACACTCATAGCGGAATCAATGGCCGAGCTAGAGAAGAAATTCCAAACATGGAAGCACGGCCTAGAGTCAAAAGGACTTAAAATTAACCTGGCTAAGACCAAAGTTCTAGTTTGTAGGAAAGAAAACAAGGCGGCGGTCCCTTCTGGGAAATGGTCGTGCTCGGTGTGTAGGAAAGGCGTAGGTAGAAACTCCATTTTATGTCCTAAATGCAAAGTATGGGTGCATAAAAGATGTAGTGGGATCACAGGTAAGCTAACTAAGAACATAGATTTTACATGTGGCCGGTGTTCTGGTGCAATAAGTAGCAGCAAGTGCCCACAAAATACTAGCTTTTTCAATTGCGCAGAGGGTTCTATAGAAATAGTGGACAGCTTCCGTTACCTGGGCGATAAAATCAGCAGTGGGGGAGGGTGCTCTGAAAGTACTGTAGCTAGAGTCAGAACTGGTTGGAAAAAGTTCAGAGAGCTTATACCACTATTAGCTGCTAAAGGGTTCTCCCTAAAAATGAAAGGCAGGTTGTACGATGCCTGCATACGAACAGCAATGTTGCATGGTAGTGAGACCTGGGCATTGTGTGCAGAGGATATACGCAGACTAGAGAGGAACGAAGCTTGCATGCTCCGCTGGATGTGTAACAGTAATATACGTGAACGGCAAAGCATAAACGAACTAAGGAAAAAATTAGAGATAAGAGGGATCAGATGTTGTTTACTCGAGAGAAGGCTGCGTTGGTATGGACACGTGATACGCATGAAAGTCGATAGCTGTATAACAAAGTGCAGGGCAATAAAGATAGACGGTAGCCACGGAATAGGCAGACCTAGAAAAACATGGGATGAGCTGATAAACTCCGACCTCACACACTTACACCTCTCCAAGACAATGTCACTGGACCGAGACCTTTGGCGGTACTCAGTAACAGAGAAGACCCGCCTTGCCAGTAGGCATCTCTAACAAAATACACCCCGTCCCGCCACCACCCCCACCCCACCCACACCACCCCGTTCTATGTAAAGTTATGTTGGTGCCGCGCCATCCAGGCCGAAACAAATGAGATCGTGTAGGTGTCACAACAAAAAAACACACAGTCCACGCTGTAATGTGGCCGTGTAGGCAACACGGTAAAAACCTCCCAGACCCACACTGTAAATGTGGTTGGTGTTAGGAAGGGCATCCAACTGTAGAAAACCGGCCAGACAGCCCTATGCGAGCAAGACAATCACTCTTGCCTCAAGTGGGACTACCCCCGTCCAAACCCATGCAAGCGTGGAACACGGACGTTAAACGTTGATGATGATGATGATGATGATGATATATATATAAAGTGAATAGGGTGCAAGGATAAAACAAAACAAAATCCGTTGAAAACCAAAGAAAAATTTATTGCATAATAGGATCTCTTACACAGGTCCGATGCAATTATGCAATCATCTACATAAAAGGGATACATCTATTTCCTCTCATATATATATATATATCATACTGATATCATCATCATCATCATCATCGTTTAACGTCCATGTTCCACGCTTGCATGGGTTTGGACGGGAGTTTTCCCACTTGAGGCAAGAGTGGTTGTCTTGCTCGCATAGGACTGTCTGGCGGGTTTTCTACAGTTGGATGCCCTTCCTAACACCAACCACATTTACAGTGTGGGGCTGGGAGGTTTTTGATAAAGAATAAATAATATATATATATATATATATACAAATTAAAAATAAAAATAAAAAAAAAATTATCGCTCTATATGGCTGAATACTAACTGTAATCTGAGTTTTTCGAATATTAATAATAATATTCAATTCGTTTGCAATTATGCAAACAGCCTCTTTTTCAAAGCCATGTCAGTAGAATGAGCCCCTGATTCTTGCACTTGTGTTGGCATGTAAACAGAACTGCAAACGTTAATTTTTCTGGGTATTACCCTTCATCAGCGCAGTTCACTGTTCACCTGCCAACTGTCAGAGCTAGTGAAAATATATGATATTTTCTAAAATCTACAGTGATTATATATAAATTCTTGATGATTTAGTGTTAACAAATAAAAACTAATAGGTATGTCCCGCACTAACAATGTGCAATGTGCAACTTTTTACAGAGGCAAATCTGTCAGTAGCAGGTTCTGAGATGGTAAGGGTATTTCCTGTCTAGGATACTACATCTGATGTAGGAGATACACATTTATTTTGACAAACAAATAAAATCATTCATTACACCATGTATAGTTTATATTTACAGGTAAACAGTCAATGACTTAATAGTACATTACTTAAAGTTTCACAAACACAAAAAAAATGTGTGTGATCTTTCAAATGTCATTCATGGATGGAGATGTAATTGCATATTGCTAGTAAATCCACTCATTACTGGCCAACAGTAAGGTCAGTTCATGTGGTCTAATTTGCTGCAATAAAATTATAACTTAAGTTTCTAAGTTGTAAGGGAAACTAACCAGCCTGGGTGTATATTCATCATCAAGGCAGGTAACTCTATGTTGTTCATACTTGATAAAACAAAAAAACATTACCCACCATTATACTGGAAGGAAACTATGCTTGAGAAGACCCATCCAACCCATGCAACCATGTAAAAGTAGACAAAATGATGATATATATATATATATTCCAGTTCCTCAGAGGACTAACAACACACCCAGAAGCTGGACATATCGATGAATTGACAGAGTGGAGCACATTTCAACAACATGTTTACCTGTCTTTTCCACATTAATTAGTACTGCCTGAAGAAGTCACAGCCAATAATAGCTGTCACCGAAATATATATAGCAGAGAATTTATAATAAATGAAGCCAAATTTTACATATTTGACTTACTTATTTTACATTACTCCGGAGTAAACAAACCAACCTGCGTACTTCGTCGAGTGCTCCAATCTGCATACTGAGGTGTCGGTAAACAACCAACATATACTCAAAATTTATATATATCATCATAATTATCATCATCATCATTTTACGTCCGCTTTTCCCTGCTTGCAGGGGTGGGACGGGTCCTATTCAGCACAGCATCTCTCCACTTGTCACGGTCCTTCGTCATCTCCTCCGTGAGCTTCAGCGATCTAAGGTCTGCTCTCACCACCTCCGCCCATGTTTTTCGTGGTCTTCCTCTACTGTGTCTTCCGTCTACTGGGATTTCTTGGCACTTCTTTACCCAGTGGTCATCCTCCATGCGCATCACATGTCTATACCATCTCAGTCTTCTCTCCTGCACACCACAACCTATCTCTCTTATACACAGTTTCTCTCTCAACTCATCTATGCTTGGTTGTTCACGCACATTGACATTGCACATCCATCGGAGCATGCTTGCTTCATTTCTCTCCAGCTGTTGCATACCTCTGTAGTTGTTGCCCATGTCTCACTACCATGCAGCATCACGCATTTCACACAGACATCATATAACCGGCTTTTCATACGCAGGGAGAAACACTTCTTTGTCAACAGAGGAAGCAGCTCCCTAAACTTCTTCCAACCCGTCCTTATTCTAGATACTATGGCCTCGGAACACCCCTCTCCCATGCTAATCTGATCACCTAGGTACCGGAAGCTATCAACCACTTCTATAGAACCCACCTGCATTTGAAAACTGTGTCTATCACACTGTGATTACTACTGTCAAATTTCCCTGTACATCTACTGCATACATAGTTTTCCCTACCTGTTAGTTTGCCTGCTATCACACTACATCTCTTGTGTACCCAAGATATACACAATGCAGATTGTGTTTATTTTATAGAATTTATGCCAGTTCCTTTATATATATATATATATATATAATCAACATCATCATCATTTATTATCCATTTTTCCGTGCTCGCATGAGTTAGAGAAGTTGTCCTATTGTGAGACAAGCCAGATCAGGTGACTGTGTCTTGCTCATACAGAACTGATTCTGGTTTGGTTTCTACAGCTGGCTATTCTTCCTAATGCCAACCATATTTACTGTGAATGCTAGGTACTTTTTATTGTGTCACCAAAATGACCCCTTTACAGTGTGCGCTGAACAGTTTTTGTCATGATACCAACATGACCGTTTTTCAGTGTGGGCTGGGCATTTTTTGTTGTGTCACCAACACAATCACTTTGAAGTGTTGATTAGGGGATGTGCATGGGGATTAGAGAGGTTGATATAGAGTAGGGAACTTATATAAACACATTAATTGTTAGTTGTTTCTTTTTGTAAGAGAGAAATGACTTTGTCAGTTGATTAATCTCTTGAGGAATGATGATCTATATCTGGTGAATTATTCTGGCTTATATGTTTTATAGCAATTACAGAGATAAAACAGGTTTTTTTTTTTCAATAAAAATATTTGCTGTATTAGAATTTTTTTTCTTTTTCAAAAAGATTGGAAAACTTTTTTCTATTAATGTATATGCAGTTGTAGGCTGAGATTGATTATGAGATTTTGAGATAAGTGTGTTTCTCCTTTAGTCACCATACATAGCTTGAAAGAGCTGTGGTGTTCCTCCTACTTGTAAATTTAAAGGTGGATTTGTGGTTTGTGTAATGTCTCTAAAAGTGTTTCTCACACATTCCTAATTAGGATTTACTGTGTCCCAAATTTTGATGAAGGAAAATCACATTAGTTAGGTAAATGGTAGCTTCATAAATTCATTTACAGTGTGTGTGTGTTTAGTACTATGTGTATAGTGTGTACATATATCATTGGCAGAATATTAAAATATCAGCATGAAAGCAGAAACATGTGTGCTTTTCAAAGAAAATTCCAGGAAATATTTCTTCTACACAGAGTTACAGATGCTCCAATGACACTCTTGCTATTAGAAATGCAATGAACCAAAGATAAGTGCATTGAGAACCTGTAAGCAATGATGCAATTATTCATCAAATGTAATGTAAAATAAATAAATATATAACCCTACTATATAACCACACCAAAGTTTAGTGCTATGTATATTTATCCTTTGACATGACCATCTTAATTAGTCTTCCACCTTGTTCTGTGTTCATTGTGTAACTTTTCCTTTCTCAAATTGATAACTGAACTTTGACCGCTGACATTTCAAACTAAATACACAATCGCAGATAATTTACATTTGCAAATTATCACTTCTGTTTTGTATTTTCAGAATTGGTTGGTTCATCCGCCAGACATTTGCTGATGCTGATGATAATGTTGTTGTTGAAGTTGATGGTGACGACAATGACTAGTTTCCAAGAAACCAAAAATGGCAGGCATAGCAACATACCACATGTTACTGCCACTGGTCACAGTATTAATTTATCTGAAGGGTTATCTCTGTGTAGACATCACCTATCACGTGGAAGAAGAACAGAGGCAGGGGACTTATGTCGGTGATATTGCTGCAGACTTCTTACTGATGAGTGACTCATCGTCATTGAAACATTCAAGTTTGATATCATTTAATCAGTTACAGAAAGTGGCCAGAGACCAGGTGGGTCTGTTCAATGTAACAAAGAGAGGGAAGCTATACACTGCACATATGATCGATGCTGAGACTCTGTGTAGAGTGAAAAAGGAATGCTCAAGGATCATTAAAGTAGCTGTACAACTGTCTGAGAGGGCAAGTACTCAATACATGAATATCTTAAAAGTGAAGATTATCATTGATGATATTAATGATCACCAACCAATGTTTCCTACAAGAGAACTGGACCTTCAATTTACTGAAAGAGATGGTAAAGGTGTAATGTTAGCTGTACCTAATGCCAATGATAAAGATGTAGGAGTTGTAAATTCAAAGATAACATATCAGTTAAGAAATAAACCAGATCTACCATTTACGTTGTCTGTAAAGAAAACCATCACTGGTAGCTCTGAACTAGGAATTATTTTGGCAAGAAAATTAGACAGGGAGGTAAAAGATTCTTATAAACTCCAAGTCATTGCCAAAGATGGAGGTTATCCATCAAAACAAGGCATTTTAAATGTACACATATCTGTCATTGACTTAAATGATAACTCACCAATATTTAGTAAAGATATTTATAATATCACAGTAAAAAACACTCATCAAAGAAACAGGCCAATTGCAATGGTGTCTGCTAAAGATTTAGATTCTGGAGAAAATAGCCAAATTACTTATTTGTTCAGCTCAGAATCACCAGTTAAAGTGAAAGCTTATTTCAGACTCAATCACATGACAGGGGAAATATTTCTGCAAGAAATATTCAGAAGGGCTAAAAAACAAAACTATGAACTATTTATTATGGCCAAAGATGGTGGAAATCCTCCAAGAAGCTCTACTGCCATTGTTGTAGTGAATGTGATCAATGAAAGGAACAATCCACCTGAAATTGATATAAACTTTGTTACCCAGATTAAAGAGAATACAGCAGCTATTTCTGAAGGAACCAAAGTCGGCAGTTTCATAGCGTATGTCAGTATTATTGATAATGACATTGGACAGAATGGTGAGGTGGAATGTAAACTATACCATGAAAATTTCCTTCTTTTAGATTTAGGATCAAATGAATACAAAATAACTTTAAAAAAACCAGTGGACAGAGAAACACGAGATCATTATGACATCAGTATTTCTTGTGAAGACAAAGGATCTCCTTCTTTGAAAACAAACAGAAAAATATTTATCCAAGTAACAGATATCAACGATGGCAAACCTCAATTTACCAAAAATACATTTAAATTCCTCACCTATGAGAATGGTATACCTAACTTTCCAATTGGTTTCATTAATGCCACTGACCAGGACTTAGAAGCTGGAGGTCAACTATCTTATAGTTTAATTAGCAATAATATAAATGGTATACCATTCAAAGTGACCGACTATGGTTTTATTTCAACCTCTATAGTACTGGACAGAGAACAACAAGACGTCTATAAATTCAAAGTTTTTGTCCAAGATAAAGGAACACCTTCACTGAACAACACTGCCAATGTTATTGTAGAGGTTTTAGACGAGAACGATAATGCTCCTTATTTTACATTTCCTAGTGTCGACCCTTTCACACTTGATGTCCACTACCATCCACTAAGTACTAATGAAATCACTGTGATTAGAGCCTCTGATAGAGACAGCCATTTAAATGCCTTCCTCAAATATGGAATACTTGATGGTAACAATAAACAGTTGTTTAAACTGAACTCTTTTACTGGTCATTTGTCTTTCTCACGTCCACCTTATCTCAATGAAGCTGGCTCATATCAACTGGTGCTTATGGTAAAAGATTCTGGTACCCCAGTGATGTCAGCCACAACTACTGTGTCTTTGAGTGTGACAGTCAGTAACAGGACATCATCTATAATGACAGCATCTCATTTACAGCCAGATGCTGCTATAGACTTAACATTGCTAATTATCATTGTAGTAGCAGCTGTAATAGTATCTGTGGTCATAGTGGTGTCCATCACACTGTGTATTGTGAAATGTAACTGTGGTCAATCTAGATCAAGGAACAGTAGGGCTGTTGATCGAACAGTTGTATGTAACAGAAGAGATCAAACTTTAACTTGTCAGAGCAGCAGCAGCAACAGCAATACCCCTGGTAATCCAGTGAGGTATTCTGCAGAGATGAATAAAAGAAACACTCAGTTTGTGGAATGTAAGAGAGAGTTTTACCCACAGTATGAATCTCAGAGTGAATGGGCTACTACTGTGTCATTAGAGAAGAGACCTCCATCAACTGTACAAGTAAGTAAAATGAGGAGAGTTATTTTAAACATTTACTGAATATACTACTGTATATGATGCACCAGTTGATATGTCATAACACCCAACTTACATACGCCACTCTTGGCTCAATACTTGACATGTACATAAAAGTTTGTAGGTTGAGTAAATATGCCACATACTGGTATATATATATATAATTATTTTCATGGACAAGGAGGCGACTTATACAAACACACACACACATTTACATATATATATATACATATATATATATATATACATATATATATATATATATATAGGAACGAGTAGAACCCCGACGGCTGAGCTCAAGCCGTTTCGATGGCTAATTCTGGACTAAAATCATTTTAGTCCAGAATTTTAGTCCAGAATTAGCCGTCGAAACGGCTAGAGCTCAGCCGTCGGGGTCCTACTTGTTCCTATTACCCACTCTACTACCCTAAGTATTGAGTACTTTGGTGCGTTATGGTCCACCTGGTTCCTTACCACATTTCCTTCATTATATATATATATGTACACACACACACACATATATATATACATATATATATACATATATATATATATATATATATGTACACACACGCACACACACATATATATATATATACATATATATATATATACATATATATATGAAGGCACATGGCTTAGTGGTTAGAGCATTGGCCTTGCAATCGAAAGTTGTGAGTTCAATTCTCAGACCGGATGATGTGTTGTTTCCTTGAGCAAGATACTTTATTTCACATTGCTCCAGTTTACTCAGCTGTATAAATGAGATGATAGGGACTGGGGTCCCTATCATTCCACTGCAAAGTGGTCGTGGAGGTGCCATGGCAAAAAAGCACCCAGCACTCACTGTAAATGAGGTTGGTGTTAGGAAGGGCATCCAGCTGTAGAAATCAAGCCAGAATCAGTTCCCGTCCCACCCTTGCAAGCAGGGAAAAATGGACGTAAAAATGATGATGATATACATAATATATATATACATATATATATATGCATATATATATATATATATATGTAAGAGCTATATAAAGATATGTTTTAACGGCTTGTAACTTTTTCATTCACTCATTCTTTTGCTTATATACATATATATATATATATTATTATATTGGCAGTATCGGTAGAAGGTCGGACGCCATGCTTTGACGCTTAGAGTTACGGCCCTTGCCATTCTGGGTTCAAATCCTGCCGAGGTTGACTTTGCCTTTCATCCTTACAGGGTCGATAAAATGAAGTACCAGTAATGTACTGGGTATTTACTGGCCTTGGGCCAAAAGTAGAAACAATTATATTTATGCTCTCTTCCCAATTGAGCATTGTTTTCCTTTTTCCATTTTCACACCTACATATATTGCTACATATACATACATACTTATATATATATATATATATACATACATATAAGCTGTATATACTAGGGTATACGTTGCTCCAGTAAATACATCATAACCCCACCCCATTTTACATATAGCATTTGTGTCTCAATATTTGACTCTCCTTTCTCTTCATTCGCCTTCTATCCTCCTCCTCCACTTCATCCTCTTCTTCTTCTTGTCATGGTCATTAGGGCAGAATCCTTAGATATACCCTCCAGAGAGTCCTAACAAAAGTAGTTGCTTCCAAATAATCTGGCTGTATTTCCAAGTGAGACCAATTGAGCTTATGGATGTTATCCAACCATCTTGCTAATGGTCTACTTTGGTGTCTGTCTTTGTCCATAAATTTGTCAGTGATTGTAACCACATGTCCGTAGTACCAGGGCTGTGATCTTTCAATTTAAAGAAGTAGCAGCTCTACCAAGTACTTAAATGGAGCCCGCAGGGAAGCAGATGGAGAGGGCGACCCAATATGAACTGGCACCAGACAGTTGAGAGGGACCTGCGAGCAACAAACAGACAATGGCAGGACGCTGTGCAACTGGCTGCTGACCGAACGCGATGGAACACTATGATTGCCTCATACGTTGCAAGATGCGGGAGCTTCTGAGTCTGAGTCTGAGCTCTACTTGGCTTGCCTACTTCATCTCCAAGTTACACGCCCTTTCAAGTAAGATAATTACAAAGGCCCTACAGAGGAACCCCATTTTTGCCACTTGTATTTGCTATCATATTCTTTCAGATATTCCCCAAGACTCATGACTATTGACTAACTCATACGATCTTGTAGGTCCACTAAATAAGAAATGCTTGCTTTTACGTAATTATTTTCATGGGGAAGAGTGTGACACAAGTATTTATGGTATACATATACAATGAATTTATATCTACATGCATACAGTATTGGGGTAACCGTGATTGTGTAACTGTGTATATATATGTTTACAAATTAAGTTTATAAATACGTAAACATGTCAAATATATGTATTTCCCTGTAAATGGAATAAATGACAAATATATCTCTCAAACCTATTGGTTTACTACTTTTTATATTCTTGACAACAAAAGGTTTCACTCTACAAACAAAAGGCTGACTGTATGATGCCAGTGTGTAATGTGGAATGCTGCATGTTAGTGAAACATGGACAGTGATTACAGAGGACGTAATGAAGATAGATATTAATTTAACACTTGATATAGTAGGAAAGAGTCTTGTCATTTTGGATGCTTGTCTTTCATCAAAAGATAGACTGAGAAATAGAAAGGAGAGTGAGAAAAAGAAGAGAAAGAAAAAACTTTTTGGGGAGAAAAAGCACATGTGTGTTTGGTCAGCCATTTTGGGGATATATCATCATCATCATCATCGTTTAACGTCCATCTTCCACGCTTGCATGGGTTTGGACGGGAGTTTTCCCACTTGAGGCAAGAGTGGTTGTTTTGCTCGCATAGGACTGTCTGGCGGGTTTTCTACGGCTGGATGCCCTTCCTAACACCAATCACGTTTACAGTGTGGACTGGGAGGTTTTTACCATGTTACCTACATGGCCACATTACAGCGTGGACTTTGTGTTTTTGTCGTGACACCTACACGACCTCATTTGTTTCGGACTGGATGTTGTGGTACCAACATAACTTTACATTGAAAGGGGTCGTGTGGATGGGTGGGGGTAGTGGGACGGGGGTGTATTTTTGTTAGAGGTGCCTACTGACTGTAGTAGGTTTCACTTTGTACTTAGGTAAGGTGGGTCTTCTGTATTACTGTGTAGCGCCAAAGATCTCGGTCCAGTGACATTGTCTTGGAGAGGTGTAAGTGTGTGAGGTCGGAATTTATCAAGTCGTCCCAGGTTTTTTGGGTCTGCCTACTCTGTGGCTATCGTCTATTTTTATTGCCCTGCACTTTTTTATACAGCTGTCATCTTTCATGCGCATCACATGACCATGCCAACGTAGTCTTCTCTCGAGTAAACAACATCTGATCCTTCTTATTTCTAATTTTTCCCTTAGTTCGTTTATGCTTTGCTGTTCACGTATATTACCATTACACATCCAGCGGAGCATGCAAGCTTCGTTCCTCTCCAGTCTATGTATATCCTCTGCACACAATGCCCAAGTCTCACTGCCATGTAACCTTGCTGTTCGTATGCAGGCATCATACAGCCTGCCTTTCATTTTTAGAGAGAACCCTTTAGCGGCTAATAGTGGTATAAGCTCTCTGAACTTTTTCCATCCAGTTCTGACTCTAGCTACTGTACTTTCAGAGCACCCTCCCCCACTGCTGATTTTGTCAGCCAGGTAACGGAAGCTGTCCACTATTTTTATAGAACCATCTGTGCAATGGAATGAGCTAGTATTCTGTGGGCACTTGCTGCTACTTATTGCACCAGAGCACCAGCCACATATAAAATCTATGTTCTTAGTTAGCTTACCTGTGATCTCACTACATCTTTTATGCACCCATACTTTGCATTTGGGACATAAAATGGAGTTTCTACCTACTCCTTTCCTACACACCGAGCACGACCATTTCCCAGAAGGGACCGCCGCCTTGTTTTCTTTCCTACAAACTAGAACTTTGGTCTTAGCCAGGTTAATTTTAAGTCCTTTTGACTCTAGGCCGTGCTTCCATGTTTGGAATTTCTTCTCTAGCTCGGCCATTGATTCAGCTATGAGCGTTAGATCATCTGCGTATAAGAGTTCCCATGGGCAGCCAGTCTTGAACTCCACTGTTATAGCCTGAAGGGCAATAATAAATAGTAGGGGGCTAAGAACGGAGCCCTGATGAACACCAACTTTACGCTAAACTCTTCACTATATTCGTTGTTAATTCTAACCTTGCTGACTGTTTCTTTATACATGGCTTATATATATTTATATATATATATAAATATATATAAGCTTATATATATTTATATATATATATATATATATATATAAGCTTATATATATTTTTATATATATATATATATATATATCATCATCATCATCATCACCGTTTTACATCCATTCTTCCATGCTAGCATGGGTTAGACGGGTTGTCCTGTTGTGGGCAGTGTCTGGTCGGCTGACCATGCCTTGCTCATACAGGAACTGATTTTGGCTTGATTTCTACAGCTGGATGCCCTTCCTAACACCAACCTCATTTACAGTGAGTGCTGGGTGCTTTTCCCGTGGCGCCTACACGTCCACTTTACAGTGTGGGCTGGGTGCTTTTTTGCTGTGGCACCTCCACGACCACCTTGCAGTGGGAGGGTGTGGGGGCATATTGTCTATATGCTTCAGGTTGTACCCATGGGAGGTCGGGTACTCTGTATTACTGTGTGACGCCAGAGGTCACGGTCGTGTGTCATCGCCTTTGAGAGGTGTAATTGGGTAAGGTCGGCTTTTATCACCTCATCCCAGGTCTTCTTTGGTCTCCCCACTCCGCGGTTTCCATTGAGTTGTAGTGCTCTGCACCTTTTTATGCAGCTGTCATCCTTCATACGCATCACATGTCCATACCAACGCAACCGCCTCTCCTGCACACAGCATTTGATTCCTCTTATGCTCAGTCGCTCTCTCAATTCATTTATGCTTTGTCGTTCGCGTATATTACTATTACACATCCATCGGAGCATGCAGGTTTCGTTTCTTTCTAATCTACGTAAGTCTTCCACCTTCAGCGCCCAGGTCCCACTACCATGTAACATTGTTGTTCGGATACACGCATCATACAGTCTGCCTTTCACTTTGAGGGAGAAGCCTTTTGCAGCTAGCAGTGGTAGTAGTTCCCTGAACTTCTTCCATCCCGTTCTTACCCTAGTTATTGTACTTTCTGAACACCCATCTCCACTGCTAATTCGGTCACCTAGGTAGCAGAAGCTGTCTACTGTTTCTACAGAGCCCTCCCAGAGATTGGTGGTACTTGTTTCCTGTGGCTGTTTGCTGCTTGCTGTCCCAGCACAGCTGCTGCATGTGAAGCCTACATTCTTAATTAAGCTTCCTGAGATCCCGCTACTTCCCTTGTGTACCCATTGTTTGCATTTGGGGCAGAGAATGGAGTTCCTACCTACACCTTTCCTACATACTGAGCAAGGCCATTTCCCTGAGGGGATCTGGGATATATATATCATTATATATATATATATATATATATATATATATATATATAAGGGGGGAATTAATGTCATATAATTAATGTCATATAATAATATATATATATATATATATATATATATATATATATATAAGGGGGGAATTAATGTCATATAATAATGGCAAAGAGAGGAAGATGTTACTTCTCTGATGAAGGCTTTTATCTGAAATGTCTTTTGAAAAGCAAACTGTCTTAATAATCCTTTACCATTACAATACTTTATATATACTATCATATTTTCATGATAAAGCTTTTACCTCTCCTAATTATCTCACATAATATCAAATCAAGATTTTGCTATTATTTATTTTGAGAACAATACCTTAACATAAGTATGAGCGGCCAGTTACAACCAGTTTGAACAGAAAGAGGTGAGAGAATTCTGGCTGGATATGGCCAGTTTAAATGTCAACTTTACTACAGGGATTTTGTCAATATGGACAATGATATAATGACTAGTTTTCTTAATGTTTGGCTTCTATTTGCTATTCTGGAAGCTCCAGGCACAATAAGTCGTGGATAGAGTAATCTCCCCTTAATACATAATGCAGTGTCAAGGGAAGCAATTCATAAACATTCCTAGCATGCTAAAGGTTAAACAGATTAGCTTTAGTCAGTTTTATAGTTGTTTCCCACTCGTAATATGGCCACAACACAATGATACATGCAACCACCAAAACATCATGGTCTCATTGCTACACATTTTCTCACTGACATACATGTCCTAATTACTGCACATTATGCCTTTACTGTCTGACAACAATGAAGGTAAATGGCTTAAGGGTATAACCCTTTAGCATTTACATTACTCTATATTTATTATTGTATATTCATGGTAAAGACTTTATCTCACATAATTATCTCATATAATCTCAAGTCTACGAGATTTTGATGATTATTGTTTATTTCAAGAATATCTTAACGTTGGTGTGAACTACTGGTTATAACCAGTTTCAAAAAGGGGAAAGAATTCTGGCTGGGTACAGCCGGTTTAAATACTAAAGAGTTAAGTGTCAGACTTACAATTGTGAGGTTGTGAGTTTGATTCCTAAACCAGGCTATGTGTTGTGTTCTTGAGCAAGACACTTTATTTCACGTTGCTTCAGTTTACTCAGCTCTAGAAATGAGTTGCTATGTTACTCGTGCCAAGCTGTATTGACTATTACCTTTCCTTTGGACAACATCAGTGGCATGGAGAAGGGTGACTGTTATGCATGAGTGACTGCTGGATTTCCACAGACAACCTTGCCCAGACTTGTGCCTTGGAGGGGAACTTTCTAGGTACATATCCCATGGTCTTTCATGACTGATTGCGTCTTTACTTACAACATATCTTACATGTCCTTATTCCCACACAATATATCCTTACTGCAGCTCATGTTCTTACTGTCACAAAATGTATTTTACTGCTTCACAACATATCCTTACTGTCACACAACATATCCTTACGGCCATACAACATGTCCTCACTGCCACACAATATAGCTCATTGGAACACAACATGTCCTTACTGCCACACAACATAACTTACTGCCATGCAACATATTGTCACTGTTTTACAACATGTCCACACTAGAACATAACATAGTTTTGTTGACACACAATATGCCACACCACACACTACAGGACACACACCATCACTATCCCACTACACTCAACATAACACACAACCACTGTTGCACTGCACTGCACTCCACACAACACGTGATAATTAACACTAACACTAAAGTATGTATTGCCTCATAACTCTTCATGGAGTTGTAGGGCATTTTAAATTTGATGGATTCCATCCCTTCTTCAGGTCTAAAAACAGCTGATGTCTTCCAAAGGAGTGAGTGTGAATGTATTTGAGAGAGAGAGAGAGAGAGAGAGAGAGAGAGAGAGAGAGAGAGAGAGAGAGAGAGAGATAAGGGAAGAATTGACTCCAGTACTGAGATGGTACTTTTTTATCAACTTCAAAATTATGAAAGTCAAAGATATGAACTCAGAGTGCATACAGCCAGAGCAAATACCTTAAAATATGCCCCATCTTCTAATGATTCAACCAATTCGCTGTCTCCAACACTATTACATGTCATGGAATTTGTGTGGCATGCTGCCATATTTCAGTAGCAATCAAATACCTCCCTATAAACTCTCTAATGATGTTAGAGAACATATATAGCTGTAAGGAAGCTTCTGACAAATCCATTAAAATCCATCTAATAAAGATCACATATTTTAAGTTGTAAGTCTTTGTAGGAGGAAAATGTAAGACTGCTTACCTAGCCAGTCCTCTTAAAAAATATTATGGCTGTCTAGCGGCAAAATCCACAAACTATGCTCACCCTAAAATCTCTGGCCAGAATCTTGGGTTTTGCACAAGCTCACAAACATGTATCCATTAACTAAGGAGTGAGGCCTTGTTATTTTGCCCTTCTGCTCACATCACATCACTGCTCCTATTACTTCTGGTACACCACACATAGCCTCACAAATCTTAGAATGTATGTATGTATGTCTGTATGAACCCATGAGTCCAGGTGGGTGGAGTCTTAGGGGTACCATTGTGTCATACAGCATTTCTTAAGCTTTTTTTTTTATCTTTTAAACCTGGCAGAGCCCATCCCCTTCCCAGGTCTGAATACAGCTGATTTCTTCCAAAGAAGAAAAGAGAGGGATAGAGGCAAAAAGAGATATTGAGGAAGAAATGACTCAAGTATTAGACTGGTATTTTTTTTTATCAAAAAAGGATGAAATGTAAAGTTGACTGGGAGGGGGGCATTTGAATTTAGAATGCAGAGAACCAGAATGAATACTGCAAAGCATTCCATCTGATGTTTCAATTACTCTGCCAATTCACCCCATCCCCTAATCTTAGAATAACGCATTCTATAACAACAGTTTCAATCCTGGAATCCCTAAAGGGAATACTAGGGGCTTATTAGCTAAGCTGAAAATTCCAAATGCTTCCTTAAAAACATGTACACACTATTGGCTCTCCATTCTTCTCTACGTTTAACCATTTCTCTCATTTGATTGTTATTTCCACTGTGTAACAGTCTGGGGGAGGATTGATTATAGCAGAGCAGGGGATGGGGAGGAGGAAGCGGTGGGGTGGAGGAAGGGGGTAGAAATAGATTTAACCCTTTAACATTTAAACTAGCCATACCTGGCCAGAATTCTCTCACCTTTCTGTTCAAATCAGCCATTATCGGCTGTTCATTCTTATGTTAAGGTATTGTTCTCAAAATAAATATCAAAATCTCATAGATTCAATATTATGTGAGATAAAGACTTTACCATGAAAATACAATAATTAATATAGAGTAATGTAAATGCTCAGGGGTTAAATAAAAGTGGTCATTGGGAAGGAGGAAAAAGTTGGTAAACTATTGTTCTATAATAAATAAAAGCTTGTTGACTACTGCTTGGACACCAGTCAAATACTTGAATTTGACCACAAGGGATATCTTGATGTAATATACTGTATCAATATAAATCAACACCACCACTTTCTCTGTAAAGTTATGTTGGTACCACAACATCCAGTCCTAAATAAATGAGGTATGTAGGTGTCGAGAAAAAAAACACACAGTCCACGCTGTAATGTGGCCGTGTAGGTAACACGGTAAAAACCTCCCTGTCCACACTGTAAACGTGGTTGGTGTTAGGAAGGGCATCCAGCCATAGAAAACCTGCCAGACAGTCCTATACGAGCAAGACAACCAATCTTGCCTCAAGTGGGACAATTCCCGTCTAAACCCATGTTAGCGTGGAAGATGGACGTTAAACGATGATGATGATGATGATGATATACAAGCAAAACAAAAAAAAAAGAACTGCAGATCATGACAATAATTATTTCTAATATAGGCACAAGACCAGTAATTTGGGGGGAAGGGAAAGTCGATTAAATCGACCCAGTACATTACTGGTACTTTATTTTATCGACTCCGTAAGAATGAAAGGCAAAGCTAACCTCGGCGGGATTTGAACTCAAACGGCAAAGGGCCGTAACTCTATGCTGCAAAGCATGGCGTTCGACTCTCTACTGATACTGTCAATCCACCGCCCTACAGATCATGACAATAATAACAACAACAACACCATCAGTACATCACTATCATCACTATCAACAATAACAACAACACCAGTAGCATCACTATAATCACTATCAGCAACAATAACAACAACAACACCAGCAACATCACTATAATCACTATTAGCAACATCACTAACACCACTATCACCATCAACATCAACAATAACACCAGCAACATCACTATCAACATCACTATCAACATCACTATCAGCAAGAATAACAACAATAACATCACCATCACCATCATTATCATCACCATCAACATCCCCAACAACATCATCGCTATCAACACCATCACCACCATAAGCCACAACAATAGCAACACAAGCAGCACCACTAAAACATGTGGTGTTCAAGATATCTGGGGGAAGCTGGGCCTCAAACAATAAGTTCTTGCCATTGGTGGTGGCTGCCTTACCAATAAATCAAGTGATACCCACAAGGATGCTTGGTTATTTCAGCACCTTAGCCTCATGGTCATTCATGGAGTCTTGTACTTATTTGCCAATATCATAATATCACATATGATACATGCAGCCCTCCTACTGGTCTTTTGTTAAGTTGCCTATTTTACTGGAACATATCTCCCTTCCTATCATGTGACTACTATCATGTCCTACCATCTTAGTGTGGCTGTTAAAATCAACCCAAATTTTCTTATCTCAGCACCATGTTCTCTGTGTGTCTCTATGTGTCTTTGTCTCCAGGTCTAACTGGCCCCTTTTGTCACATACTACAAATCTGTCAACTCTCCCCGTCCAATGGGGACATCTCCCACCCACTTAGGGGTGGGTGAAAGATGTCTTCTCTTGTGAAAATGGGTATAGCTTTCATTATGTAAAATCTCCCCATTTTGCCTCATTTCTCTCTGTTTTGGAGCACTTTTTTTCATGGTACTCCCCATTTGGGTTTTTAGAGGCTGGCAGATCTGATACTGTACAACTTTATACACATACTGTATATATTCAAATATAAACCAAGAAATATACAACTAAAATATCAATGGTAAAATGGGCAGGTGTTGGCTTTTACGAGGGGGCTTCAAAAGGTTCATGGAAAAAGTACATAGCTAAATATCATATGCTGGCACTTTGATCTCAATGCACCAGTACATTCTCCTACTAACGTGTCATAAAATGTTCTAACATGAACCCTTAAATGCATGTTTGCAACGTGGTGCCACCAGTCAGAAGTCAGCACCTGCTCAAGCAATATGGCCTCCTTCAAAATATCAAATTCATGGTGAAGCTGGGGTGGAAGAGTAGCCAAATCATTTAAGCTCATGAGCAACTTTATTTAGACAATGCCCCAAAGAAGTCATTTTATAAGTGGAAGAGATGAAGTTGAAGATGATCCACAGTTGAAGATGTAAAACAAAGCTGCTTTGACATGATTTAAATCGCATATCCCTCAGTTTTACACAGATGGACTTAAAGGCTGGCATCAACGCTTGCAGAAGTGTATTGACCTAGATGGAGCATATTTTAAAAAATAAACATCATAACTTAAACCGTTTTTTCCTACTGTCCTTTTTCCACGAACTTTTTGAAGCCCCCTCATATTCACCTTCTAAACAATGTGTTTATTAGCTGCTTTGGCTTATAAATTGGGTTTAGATATTTGCCCATTTCTCAGACATAAAATAGTGGAGTTGGCTTATATTAAGATCGGCTTATATTCGAGTATATACAGTAAGTTTTGTTTAGTATGGTTTTCATCTTAATACTCCAAGGATAGTGTTTGACTATTTCGTCAAACATTGTGACCCTGGTTGGATCAGCAGTACTATTTCAACAGTTGATGACTATAAAGTCTTGTACATAATGTGAAATTCATAGTATCATGCTGAATTAGCAATATCATTAGAATGATGGACGATGGACAACATGCTTTGCAAAATATAATTACGGCCCTTTAGGTACTTAGTTCAAATCCGACCAAGGTTAGCTTTGCTTTTCATTGTTAATGGGGTTGTTAAAATAAAGTACCTGTAATACACTAGGATCGATATATCGACTTTCTCTTTCCTTCTGTATTGCTGGCCTTGTGCCAAAAGTAGAAACAATATTATATTTCCTGTAACACACGTGACTCCCCTCCTCTTCTTTTGTTAATTTTTATATATATGTATATATGTATGTATGTATGTATATTGTCCTTTTTATTATTAGTATATATATATATATAAACATATATTTGTGTGAGTGTGTGTATATATTTATCTAAATATATATACATATATATGTATATGTGTGTGTATGGGTGTATGTGTTATATATAATCATCTAAATGTATATACACATAAATATAATATATAAATACATGCACACACACACGCGCGTTTTATTCAGTCAATAAATCTCGATTAGACAGAGTTATGTACCTTGTTCAGAAACGCAACACAGACAGCTGTAGTAATAATTGTAACTACTGTTCATGCAGTCAATAGGACATCACGTTATCTTCTTAACTTGCCTCAATGTGTGTGTGTGTATAAATGTTTGTATATATATATATATATATATATATAACAAAGGAATTGTGGTAAGGAACCAGATGGACCATAACGCACCAGAGTACTCAATACTTAGGGTAGTAGAGTGGGAAATAGGAAAAAGTATGACCTCGACGGCAGAGCTCAAGCCGTTTCGACGGCTATTTCTATCCAGAAATAGCCAGAAATAGCCGTCGAAACGGCTTGAGCTCTGCCGTCGGGGTCATACTTTTTCCTATATATATATATTTATATATATATTTATATATATATATATATATATATATATACTGTAGTATAGGTTTGTAAGAAATATCCAAGCATAAGAGCACTCAGTCCTTAGTATAATTGGTTACAACAGTGACATATACATGTACTTAAATTTTGTTGGGTTATACACCCCAACTCCTGTGTCGGGTAGTTGGGGTGTATGTGAAACTTAAGTACACGTATATGTCATTGTTGTAACCAATGATATATATACCGTATTTCCCAGTGTCAAAGACTACTTTTTTTCCTAAAATAAGTCTCAAAGTTCTACCATGCCTCCTGGAGGCCGAAGGTTGTTTATTATTTCTTTTCAAATTTTTGGCTGTCAAAATTAGGGTGCGTCCTTGAGGACGACGCGTCTTCGGCGCCGGGAAATACAGTATATATATATCTATCATCATCATCATTGTTTAACGTCCATTTTCCAGTCTAACATGGGTTAGACGAGTTGTCGCATTTGAGGCAAGTTGGGTCAGGTGACTGTATTACTCATATAGAACTGTTTCTGGCTAGGATTCTATGGCTGGGTGCCCTTCCTAACACCAACCATATTTACAGTGTGTGCTGGGTGCTTTTTGTTGTGACACCTACATGATCACTTTACAGTATAGATTGGGTGCTATGTATATATATATATATGTATGTGCATAAAGACAAACACATACATACACGCTCACAGGGCCGGATTTAGATTTGATGAGGCCCTAAGCTATTTGAGATAATGGGGCCCTTTATATGTTATAAAAACTACAAAACGTTCAATATTAAAGCAGAAAACTGTTTAAAACTATTGCATTATTTTAGTTTGGCCGTATCGGTAGAGGGTCGGACGCCATGCTTTCCAGCATAGTTACGTCCCTTTACAATCTGAGTTCAAATCCCGCCGAGGTTGACTTTGCTTTTCATCCTTACAGGGTCGATAAAATAAAGTACCAGTAATGCACTGGGTTATTGCTGGCCTTGTGCCTAAAGTAGAAACAATTATTTTAGTTCTTTTTTATCTTATATTTTTAAAATGTACACACCGTTTTTTTCAATTTTTTCGGGGCCCCAAGAAAGTAGGGGCCCTAAGCTATAGCTTGTTTAGCTTATACGTAAATCCCACTCTGCACGCTCAAACATACCCACATATATATATAATAATCATCACTTTTATCATATATTTTTCAACACTAGCATGGGATAGACAAGTTGAGAAAATTCAGGTCAGATGACCCTGTCTTGCTTGAACAAAACTGTTTCTGGGTTGGTTTCTGCGGCTGGATGCCCTTCCTAATGCCAACCATATTCATAGCATGGACTCGGTTCCATTTACTGTGGCACCAAATCAACCACTATACAGTGTGGACTGGGCACGTTTTGTCATGACCACTTTACATCATACACACACACACACACATAAGAGATGTCAACATGAATGGACCTGTTATTTTTATCTAAAGACATTCTTTCCAATTCCATCCCGCCCGTTCCCTTAATCTATCTTATCTCTCATTCTTTCTTCTGATGAAGGACTAGTGTCCGAAATGTTAAGACCCTCTTCCTGCTATATCAAGCATTAACCTAATATATACCTTCTTTACACTGTACCGATTGTGTTGTTATTTCTGTTTACCTTTTACATACATATATACATATATATATATATATAAAAGAGGCCCACATCGGTCACTAATGACCATGGTTTTGCACCTAGTAAGTTTTCCTTTGAGTCACAAGCCTGGGCAAGGTTTGTTTGTGGAAATAGAAAAACAGCAGTTGCCCATGCATATTGGCCTCCCCCTTCCATGCCAATGATGTTGTCCAAGGGAAAGGGAAAGGCTGATACAGATTGGCACCAGTGACGTCGCAATCCATTTCTACAGCTGAGTAAACTGGAACAATGTGAAATAAAGTGTCTTGCTCAAGAACGCAATGCAAAAACCTGGTCCAAGAATTGAACTAACAATTAACAGGGTGAACTGGGTGCTATTTATCATGCCACCTCTGAACCTAAGGCACTTCTATTGCCCTAATCTTAGCTGGAAAAGCAGTGGTTGTGTGCATGCTGTTTGTCAAGGGAGAGTTGTAAAAAAGGGAGGTGGCCTTAAAGTTACTACTGAAGATACATTAGGTGGGTAGGGTTATGCTTTCATTTCAAGAGAGGATGTCTGGGGGACACAAAGAGTGTATATATATATATATATATATATATATATATATATATATAACAAAGGAAATGTGGTAAGGAACCAGATGAACCATAACGCACCAGAGTACTTAGGGTAGTAGAGTGGGTAATAGGAAAAAGTATGACCCCGACGGCAGAGCTCAAGCCGTTTCTGGTCCAGAAATAGCCGTCGAAACAGCTTGAGCTCTGCCGTCGGGGTCATACTTTTTCCTATATATATATATGTATATATATATATATATATATCATCATCATCATCATCATCATCATCATCATCAACGTTTAATGTCCGTGTTCCACGCTTGCATGGGTTTGGACGGGGGTAGTCCCACTTGAGGCAAGAGTGATTGTCTTGCTCGCATAGGACTGTCTGGCAGGTTTTCTACAGTTGGATGCCCTTCCTAACACCAACCACATTTACAGTGTGGGTCTGGGAGGTTTTTACCGTGTTGCCTACACGGCCACATTACAGCGTGGACTGTGTGTTTTTTTGTCGTGACACCTACACGACCTCATTTGTTTCGGCCTGGATGGCGATATATATATATATATATATATATATATATATGTATATATAAAGAGGATAAAGATGCCTTCAGTTACATGGGATTGGCACCTAGAAAGTTTCCCTTCTGAGGCACAAGTCCAAGCAAGATTGTTTTGGGAAGACCAGCAGTCACCCATGCATATTAGTCACCCCTCTCCACACCATTGATGTTGTCCAAGGGAAAGGCAATGGTTGATGTAGCTTGGTACCAGTTATGTTGCAGCTCATTTCTACAGCTGAGTAAATTGGAGCAACGTGAAATAAAGTGTCTTGCTTCAAGGACACAATGCATCAACTGGTCTGGGAACCAAACTCACAAATTCTTGATTACAAGCCTAATGCTCTATCCACATAGCCATTTGCCTTTATATATAATATGTGTATGCGTGTGTGTGAGTGTGTGTATGTGTGTATGTATGCATATATACATGTATATAAATTTATTATTTTTCAAGTAGTTTGTAGGGCGGTGGATTGGCAGTATCGGTAGAGGGTCGGACACCATGCTTTGACACATAGAGCTACGGCCCTTGCCATTCTGAGTTCAAATCCCACCGAGGTTAACTTTGCCTTTCATCCTTATGGGGTCAATAAAATAAAGTACCAGTAATACACTGGGTAATTGCTGGCCTTGTGCCAAAAGTAGAAACAATTATTTTTCAAGTAGTTTATACTGAGGGACATTTCCTCCAACCCTTCATTAGAGTCAAGTGATGTTCTGCCGCATCCATGCTAGGAAGGTATATATATATAGGTATTTGTGTTCTTTTTACCCAACTTGTACCATGCTTTGTCTGTCTGCCATCCATATAACCACCACAAAAGGATGTTGATGTAACCACTCAAATAATGCAATCACTGGTGTGTTTTACTTCCTGCTAAAGATATGTAATTCCCTCTTAGCTTTGGTCCTTCTCTCACACATACATCCTTGATGAAAGATTTGCTGTGTCATTGTTTCATTGGAAACACAGATAACTCCTTCAAATCTATCTGCACATCGCTTCCTGTCATGAGCACCATAGAGATGTCTGGGTTTCAACTTCCTAATGTTTGCATTTCTATGTTGTCCTTGCTCCCCTTCTTATGGAAAACAACAGAAGATAATTTGGTGTTGGTTCTCATATTGACATGGTTGGAAGTGTGGTTTTTGTGTATAAGAAAGGATGTCCAACATTTGGTTATGCTGGCACTGGTGTATCATGGCTTCTCAACACTTGTCAACAAATATATTTTTGACAACCTCACTACTTGCTAAGCTTCTGTGAAGATATATGGCACCAAACTTCACCTTCCTCCTCCTCCTCCTCCTCCTCCTCCTCCTCCTCCTCCTCATTTTCCTCACCATCCTCCTTCCTCTCTTCCCTCCTTCCCCCTCTTTTCTCTTTCCCCTCTTTCTTTCTTTCCCCTCTTTCATCCTTCCTCCTCCTTCTCCTCATCATCCTCCTGCTGCCCCACATCTCCCCTCTCTGTCTTCTCCTCCCTATAACTCTTCTGCTCCCTATCTTCCTCCTTCTTTTCATTCTCCCTTCTCCACGTAATTCTGCCCTCATTCCCCCCCCCCCGTCCCCTCCGTCTCTTCAATTCACCTGTTTATTCTTGAGAGGGTCATAGGTTAGAGTAATCAGATATGTCTTCCAGAGGGTCCTATCAGAAGTGCTGTTTCCAAATGGAAACCAGCCAAGCTCATGAATGTTATCCAACCATCGGTATGCCGATCGGTTTTGCCCATAAAATCTGACTTGCGATTCTTTCTTTAGATATTTTAACCACATACCCGCAATATGGGAGCTATGATCTCTTGCTGTGGAGAAGAATGGATTTATCTTGCTGTTGATGAATATATTTTGAATATTTGTTAAATTTCTTTAACTGTGCTCTTCTTGTTTTTTTCTAATTCGTTTTGTTGTTTATTGAAAGAATTTAGCATAATTCCTAAATAATATTTTAAAATAATTCTTCCTTCTTTTATTTCAGCTTCCAAAATGGCTACCAAAACGTTAAATATTTCACAATTTTCGCCTATTCTACCATGTTGGATATTCACGGTGAATTTAGAGCAATTATATATTATCTATATCATATATATTCTTGCAATACAGCATTCTATATTGTGTATGTTATCACATCTTTATTACAATCTCATATTGTATATTATGTATGTTATATTTTTATTGCTATATATCATTGTATACTGTGTGCATTATCATATCTTAATTGCTATATACTTTTGAATGTATTGTGTATATCGTCATATCTCTATTGTATACATTATATGTATATTGTATACATTATAAGCATTATTATATCTTGATTGCAACATCAGCTTTCTGTATCATATGTCATAAATGTTATTGTAGGTTTTGATTTTATAATATATATATGATAAGTTATCAGATATCATTACATACATGTAGGCTATATGTGATATAGGTATCTGTAAGTGTGAGTGCATATATATATCATTATCATCATCGTCGTTTTTACATCCATTTTTCCATGCTGGCATTGTTTGGATGGGTCCTTCTCAGTACATCATCTTTCCACTCACTACATTCTTTCATTATCTACTTTGTGAGTTTCAGCAATTTGAGGTCAGCTCTAACAACCTTTACCCAAATATTCCTTGGTCTACCTCCACTGTGACTTCCTTCCACTGGGATTTCCTTGCACTTCTTCACCCAGTGATCATCATCCATGTGTTTTACATGTCCATACCAATACAGTAACCTCTCCTGCATGTCACTTTGTATTCCTCTTAAACCCAGTTTTACCTTAGTTCATGCAAGGCTCTACCTTTCTCTCACATTTACATTGCACATCTAATGAAGCATGGCTGCTTCATTTCTATCCAGACTGGTATACATCGACAACTGCTTGTCTTTCACAAAAAACACTTTGCCTGGTCTTGTGCCTGGGAGAGGAACTTCAAAATACAAAACCCATGATGTAGCGTTGTGAAGTATGTAGTGTAGTGATGTATGATGTGGTGTCATTTTGTGTTGTTTTGTATCATGTAGTGTTGTATGGAAAGTTGTGTTATAGTGTAGTGTAGTGTGGTGTGGTGTGGTATAGTGTAGTTTTGTATTATGAGGTGATGTGTAGAGAGTTGTGTTATAGTGTAGTGTGGTGTGGTGTGGTATAGTGTAGTTTTGTATTATGAGGTGATGTGTAGAGAGTTGTGTTATAGTGTAGTGTGGTGTGGTATAGTGTAGTTTTGTATTATGAGGTGACATGTAGAGAGTTGTGTTATAGTGTAGTGTGGTGTGGTTTAGTGTAGTTTTGTATTATGAGGTGATGTGTAGAGAGTTGTGTTATAGTGTAGTGTGGTGTGGTATAGTGTAGTTTTGTATTATGAGGTGACGTGTAGAGAGTTGTGTTATAGTGTAGTGTGGTGTGGTGTGGTATAGTGTAGTTTTGTATTATGAGGTGATGTGTAGAGAGTTGTGTTATAGTGTAGTGTAGTGTGGTGTGGTATAGTGTAGTTTTGTATTATAATAATAATGAAATTATTGTGTAAAGTGCTCAGGTGCACTACAACTCGTCAATATAGTACATAGAATAATACACAAATGCCAGGGAAGTACATGTTTGTATGTGTTAGCTGTAGTGTTGGCGGATCTCGGGAAGCATGGAGGCCTTAAAGGATGCAGTGTCTCGACAGCTAACAACTGATGCAGGTAGTTTGTTCCATGCTTCAGCAACTCTGAGCGTGAAAAAATGTTTCCGAAAGTCATGGGAACTGTGCTGTTTTCTTACTTTGTGGGCATGTCCACGTGTGTTAGACACATGGAAATCGAAAAGGCACTCAGGGTTGTTGTTGGCAACATGGTTAACAATTTTGTGGGTGTTTACCAAGTCAGTTGCCAGGCGTCGGAGCTTCAATGAATCCATGCCCAGGGAAGCAAGGCGATCAGAGTATGGTAGATGCCTGATGGAGGGTATTCACTTGGTTGCACGTCTCTGAACAGTTTCCAGGCGGTCAATGTCCTGAGCAAGATAGGGGTTCCAGACTGGTGATGCAAATTCTAAGTGTGGTCGCACCATAGCTGTATACAGCCTTAAATAGATATCTGGAGAGCGGCTGACAAAGGTCTTGCTGAGTGATGCTAAGACACCCTCGGCCCTCTTGACAATTTTAGAGACGTGCCTCGTCCAACGCAAATCGCTGCTGACCGTAATGCCCAGGTCACGTTCACAGGAAGACTTCTTGATATTAGTGCTGTGGAGGGAGTATGTGGACGCTGGGTTTTTACTCCCAAAATGAGGTGATGTGTAGAGAATTGTGTTATAGTGTAGTGTGGTGTGGTATAGTGTAGTTTTGTATTATGAGGTGATGTGTAGAGAGTTGTGTTATAGTGTAGTGTAGTGTGGTGTGGTATAGTGTAGTTTTGTATTATGAGGTGATATGTAGAGAGTTGTGTTATAGTGTAGTGTGGTGTGGTATAGTGTAGTTTTGTATTATGAGGTGACGTGTAGAGAGTTGTGTTATAGTGTAGTGTGGTGTGGTATAGTGTAGTTTCGTATTATAAGGTGATGTGTAGAGAATTGTGTTATAGTGTAGTGTGGTGTGGTATAGTGTAGTTTTGTATTATGAGGTGATGTGTAGAGAGTTGTGTTATAGTGTAGTGTGGTGTGGTATAGTGTAGTTTTGTATTATGAGGTGACGTGTAGAGAGTTGTGTTATAGTGTAGTGTGGTGTGGTATAGTGTAGTTTTGTATTATGAGGTGATGTGTAGAGAGTTGTGTTATAGTGTAGTGTGGTGTGGTATAGTGTAGTTTTGTATTATAAGGTGATGTGTAGAGAGTTGTGTTATAGTGTAGTGTGGTGTGGTATAGTGTAGTTTTGTATTATGAGGTGACATGTAGAGAGTTGTGTTATAGTGAAGTATGGTGTGGTATAGAGTAGTTTTGTATTATAAGGTGATGTGTAGAGAGTTGTGTTATAGTGTAGTGTGGTGTGGTGTGGTATAGTGTAGTTTTGTATTATGAGGTGATGTGTAGAGAGTTGTGTTATAGTGAAGTATGGTGTGGTATAGTGTAGTTTTGTATTATAAGGTGATGTGTAGAGAGTTGTGTTATAGTGTAGTGTGGTGTGGTATAGTGTAGTTTTGTATTATAAGGTGATGTGTAGAGAGTTGTGTTATAGTGTAGTGTGGTGTGGTGTGGTATAGTGTAGTTTTGTATTATGAGGTGATGTGTAGAGAGTTGTGTTATAGTGTAGTGTGGTGTGGTATAGTGTAGTTTTGTATTATGAGGTGACGTGTAGAGAGTTGTGTTATAGTGTAGTGTGGTGTGGTATAGTGTAGTTTTGTATTATGAGGTGATGTGTAGAGAGTTGTGTTATAGTGTAGTGTGGTGTGGTGTGGTATAGTGTAGTTTTGTATTATGAGGTGATGTGTAGAGAGTTGTGTTATAGTGTAGTGTGGTGTGGTGTGGTATAGTGTAGTTTTGTATTATGAGGTGACGTGTAGAGAGTTGTGTTATAGTGTAGTGTGGTGTGGTATAGTGTAGTTTTGTATAATGAGGTGACGTGTAGAGAGTTGTGTTATAGTGTAGTGTGGTGTGGTATAATGTAGTTTTGTATTATGAGGTGATGTGTAGAGAGTTGTGTTATAGTGTAGTGTAGTGTGGTGTGGTATAGTGTAGTTTTGTATTATGAGGTGATGTGTAGAGAATTGTGTTATAGTGTAGTGTGGTGTGGTGTGGTATAGTGTAGTTTTGTATTATGAGGTGACGTGTAGAGAGTTGTGTTATAGTGTAGTGTGGTGTGGTATAGTGTAGTTTTGTATTATGAGGTGACGTGTAGAGAGTTGTGTTATAGTGTAGTGTGGTCTGGTGTGGTATAGTGTAGTTTTGTATTATGAGGTGATGTGTAGAGAGTTGTGTTATAGTGTAGTGTGGTGTGGTATGGTATAGTGTAGTTTTGTATTATGAGGTGATGTGTAGAGAATTGTGTTATAGTGTAGTGTGGTGTGGTATAGTGTAGTTTTGTATTATGAGGTGATGTGTAGAGAGTTGTGTTATAGTGTAGTGTAGTGTGGTGTGTTATAGTGTAGTTTTGTATTATGAGGTGATGTGTAGAGAGTTGTGTTATAGTGTAGTGTGGTGTGGTATAGTGTAGTTTTGTATTATGAGGTGACGTGTAGAGAGTTGTGTTATAGTGTAGTGTGGTGTGGTGTGGTATAGTGTAGTTTTGTATTATGAGGTGATGTGTAGAGAATTGTGTTATAGTGTAGTGTGGTGTGGTATAGTGTAGTTTTGTATTATGAGGTGATGTGTAGAGAGTTGTGTTATAGTGTAGTGTAGTGTGGTGTGGTATAGTGTAGTTTTGTATTATGAGGTGATGTGTAGAGAGTTGTGTTATAGTGTAGTGTGGTGTGGTATAGTGTAGTTTTGTATTATGAGGTGCCGTGTAGAGAGTTGTGTTATAGTGTAGTGTAGTGTGGTGTGGTATAGTGTAGTTTTGTATTATGAGGTGACGTGTAGAGAGTTGTGTTATAGTGTAGTGTGGTGTGGTATAGTGTAGTTTTGTATTATGAGGTGATGTGTAGAGAGTTGTGTTATAGTGTAGTGTAGTGTGGTGTGGTATAGTGTAGTTTTGTATTATGAGGTGACGTGTAGAGAGTTGTGTTATAGTGTAGTGTCGTGTGGTATAGTGTAGTTTTGTATTATGAGGTGATGTGTAGAGAGTTGTGTTATAGTGTAGTGTGGTGTGGTGTGGTATAGTGTAGTTTTGTATTATGAGGTGATGTGTAGAGAGTTGTGTTATAGTGTAGTGTGGTGTGGTATAGTGTAGTTTTGTATTATGAGGTGACGTGTAGAGAGTTGTGTTATAGTGTAGTGTGGTGTGGTATAGTGTAGTTTTGTATTATGAGGTGATGTGTAGAGAGTTGTGTTATAGTGTAGTGTGGTGGGGTATAGTGTAGTTTTGTATTATGAGGTGATGTGTAGAGAGTTGTGTTATAGTGTAGTGTGGTGTGGTATAGTGTAGTTTTGTATTATGAGGTGACGTGTAGAGAGTTGTGTTATAGTGTAGTGTGGTCTGGTGTGGTATAGTGTAGTTTTGTATTATGAGGTGATGTGTAGAGAGTTGTGTTATAGTGTAGTGTGGTGTGGTATGGTATAGTGTAGTTTTGTATTATGAGGTGATGTGTAGAGAATTGTGTTATAGTGTAGTGTGGTGTGGTATAGTGTAGTTTTGTATTATGAGGTGACGTGTAGAGAGTTGTGTTATAGTGTAGTGTGGTGTGGTGTGGTATAGTGTAGTTTTGTATTATGAGGTGACGTGTAGAGAGTTGTGTTATAGTGTAGTGTGGTGTGGTATAGTGTAGTTTTGTATTATGAGGTGACGTGTAGAGAGTTGTGTTATAGTGTAGTGTGGTCTGGTGTGGTATAGTGTAGTTTTGTATTATGAGGTGATGTGTAGAGAGTTGTGTTATAGTGTAGAGTGGTGTGGTGTGGTATAGTGTAGTTTTGTATTATGAGGTGATGTGTAGAGAATTGTGTTATAGTGTAGTGTGGTATAGTGTAGTTTTGTATTATGAGGTGATAGTAGAGAGTTGTGTTATAGTGTAGTGTAGAGTGGTGTGGTATAGTGTAGTTTTGTATTATGAGGTGATGTGTAGAGAGTTGTGTTATAGTGTAGTGTGGTGTGGTATAGTGTAGTTTTGTATTATGAGGTGACGTGTAGAGAGTTGTGTTATAGTGTAGTGTAGTGTGGTGTGGTATAGTGTAGTTTTGTATTATGAGGTGACGTGTAGAGAGTTGTGTTATAGTGTAGTGTCGTGTGGTATAGTGTAGTTTTGTATTATGAGGTGATGTGTAGAGAGTTGTGTTATAGTGTAGTGTGGTGTGGTATAGTGTAGTTTTGTATTATGAGGTGACGTGTAGAGAGTTGTGTTATAGTGTAGTGTGGTGTGGTATAGTGTAGTTTTGTATTATGAGGTGATGTGTAGAGAGTTGTGTTATAGTGTAGTGTGGTGTGGTATAGTGTAGTTTTGTATTATGAGGTGATGTGTAGAGAGTTGTGTTATAGTGTAGTGTGGTGTGGTATAGTGTAGTTTTGTATTATGAGGTGATGTGTAGAGAAATGTGTTATAGTGTAGTGTGGTGTGGTATAGTGTAGTTTTGTATTATGAGGTGATGTGTAGAGAGTTGTGTTATAGTGTAGTGTGGTGTGCTATAGTGTAGTTTTGTATTATGAGGTGATGTGTAGAGAAATGTGTTATAGTGTGTATGGTGTGGTATAGTGTAGTTTTGTATTATGAGGTGATGTGTAGAGTGTTGTGTTATAGTGTAGTGTGGTGTGGTGTGGTATAGTGTAGTTTTGTATTATGAGGTGATGTGTAGAGAGTTGTGTTATAGTGTAGTGTGGTGTGGTATAGTGTAGTTTTGTATTATGAGGTGATGTGTAGAGAGTTGTGTTATAGTGTAGTGTGGTGTGGTATAGTGTAGTTTTGTATCATGAGGTGACGTGTAGAGAATTGTGTTATAGTGTAGTTTGGTGTGGTGTGGTATAGTGTAGTTTTGTATTATGAGGTGACGTGTAGAGAGTTGTGTTATAGTGTAGTGTGGTGTGGTATAGTGTAGTTTTGTATTATGATGTGATGTGTAGAGAGTTGTGTTATAGTGTAGTGTGGTGTGGTATAGTGTAGTTTTGTATTATGAGGTGACGTGTAGAGAGTTGTGTTATAGTGTGGCGTGGTGTGGTATAGTGTAGTTTTGTATTATGAGGTGACGTGTAGAGAGTTGTGTTATAGTGTGGTGTGGTGTGGTATAGTGTAGTTTTGTATTATGAGGTGACGTGTAGAGAGTTGTGTTATAGTGTAGTGTGGTGTGGTGTGGTATAGTGTAGTTTTGTATTATGAGGTGACGTGTAGAGAGTTGTGTTATAGTGTAGTGTGGTATAGTGTAGTTTTGTATTATGAGGTGATGTGTAGAGAGTTGTGTTATAGTGTAGTGTGGTGTGGTGTGGTATAGTGTAGTTTTGTATTATGAGGTGATGTGCAGAGAGTTGTGTTATAGTGTAGTGTGGTGTGGTGTGGTATAGTGTAGTTTTGTATTATGAGGTGATGTGTAGAGAGTTGTGTTATAGTATAGTGTAGTGTGGTGTGGTATAGTGTAGTTTTGTATTATGAGGTGATGTGTAGAGAGTTGTGTTATAGTATAGTGTAGTGTGGTGTGGTATAGTGTAGTTTTGTATTATGGGGTGACGTGTAGAGAGTTGTGTTATAGTGTAGTGTGGTGTGGTGTGGTATAGTGTAGTTTTGTATTATGAGGTGACGTGTAGAGAGTTGTGTTATAGTGTAGTGCGGTGTGGTGTGGTATAGTGTAGTTTTGTATTATGAGGTGACGTGTAGAGAATTGTGTTATAGTGTGGTGTGGTGTGGTATAGTGTAGTTTTGTATTATGATGTGACGTGAAGAGAGTTGTGTTATAGTGTGGTGTGGTGTGGTATAGTGTAGTTTTGTATTATGAGGTGACGTGTAGATAGTTGTGTTATAGTGTGGTGTGGTGTGGTATAGTGTAGTTTTGTATTATGAGGTGACGTGTAGAGAGTTGTGTTATAGTGTAGTGTGGTGTGGTCTGGTGTGGTATAGTGTAGTTTTGTATTATGAGGTGATGTGTAGTGAGTTGTGTTATAGTGTAGTGTGGTGTGGTATAGTGTAGTTTTGTATTATGAGGTGACGTGTAGAGAGTTGTGTTATAGTGTAGTGTGGTGTGGTATAGTGTAGTTTTGTATTATGAGGTGATGTGTAGAGAGTTGTGTTATAGTGTAGTGTGGTGTGGTGTGGTATAGTGTAGTTTTGTATTATGAGGTGATGTGTAGAGTGTTGTGTTATAGTGTAGTGTGGTGTGGTGTGGTATAGTGTAGTTTTGTATTATGAGGTGACATGTAGAGAGTTGTGTTATAGTGTAGTGTGGTGTGGTATAGTGTAGTTTTGTATTATGAGGTGACGTGTAGAGAGTTGTGTTATAGTGTAGTGTGGTGTGGTATAGTGTAGTTTTGTATTATGAGGTGATGTGTAGAGAGTTGTGTTATAGTGTAGTGTAGTGTGGTGTGGTATAGTGTAGTTTTGTATTATGAGGTGATGTGTAGAGAATTGTGTTATAGTGTAGTGTGGTGTGGTGTGGTATAGTGTAGTTTTGTATTATGAGGTGACGTGTAGAGAGTTGTGTTATAGTGTAGTGTGGTGTGGTATAGTGTAGTTTTGTATTATGAGGTGACGTGTAGAGTGTTGTGTTATAGTGTAGTGTGGTCTGGTGTGGTATAGTGTAGTTTTGTATTATGAGGTGATGTGTAGAGAGTTGTGTTATAGTGTAGTGTGGTGTGGTATGGTATAGTGTAGTTTTGTATTATGAGGTGATGTGTAGAGAATTGCGTTATAGTGTAGTGTGGTGTGGTATAGTGTAGTTTTGTATTATGAGGTGATGTGTAGAGAGTTGTGTTATAGTGTAGTGTAGTGTAGTGCGGTATAGTGTAGTTTTGTATTATGAGGTGATGTGTAGAGAGTTGTGTTATAGTGTAGTGTGGTGTGGTATAGTGTAGTTTTGTATTATGAGGTGACGTGTAGGGAGTTGTGTTATAGTGTAGTGTGGTGTGGTATAGTGTAGTTTTGTATTATGAGGTGACGTGTAGAGAGTTGTGTTATAGTGTAGTGTGGTGTGGTATAGCGTAGTTTTGTATTATGAGGTGACGTGTAGAGAGTTGTGTTATAGTGTAGTGTGGTCTGGTGTGGTATAGTGTAGTTTTGTATTATGAGGTGATGTGTAGAGTGTTGTGTTATAGTGTAGTGTGGTGTGGTATAGTGTAGTTTTGTATTATGAGGTGATGTGTAGAGAGTTGTGTTATAGTGTAGTGTAGAGTGGTGTGGTATAGTGTAGTTTTGTATTATGAGGTGATGTGTAGAGAGTTGTGTTATAGTGTAGTGTGGTGTGGTATAGTGTAGTTTTGTATTATGAGGTGACGTGTAAAGAGTTGTGTTATAGTGTAGTGTAGTGTGGTGTGGTATAGTGTAGTTTTGTATTATGAGGTGACGTGTAGAGAGTTGTGTTATAGTGTAGTGTGGTGTGGTATAGTGTAGTTTTGATTTATAAGGTGATGTGTAGAGAATTGTGTTATAGTGTAGTGTGGTGTGGTATAGTGTAGTTTTGTATTATGAGGTGATGTGTAGAGAGTTGTGTTATAGTGTAGTGTAGTGTGGTGTGGTATAGTGTAGTTTTGTATTATGAGGTGACGTGTAGAGAGTTGTGTTATAGTGTAGTGTCGTGTGGTATAGTGTAGTTTTGTATTATGAGGTGATGTGTAGAGAGTTGTGTTATAGTGTAGTGTGGTGTGGTGTGGTATAGTGTAGTTTTGTAATATGAGGTGATGTGTAGAGAGTTGTGTTATAGTGTAGTGTGGTGTGGTATAGTGTAGTTTTGAATTATGAGGTGACGTGTAGAGAGTTGTGTTATAGTGTAGTGTGGTGTGGTATAGTGTAGTTTTGTATTATGAGGTGATGCGTAGAGAGTTGTGTTATAGTGTAGTGTGGTGTGGTATAGTGTAGTTTTGTATTATGAGGTGATGTGTAGAGAGTTGTGTTATAGTGTAGTGTGGTGTGGTATAGTGTAGTTTTGTATTATGAGGTGATGTGTAGAGAAATGTGTTATAGTGTAGTGTGGTGTGGTATAGTGTAGTTTTGTATTATGAGGTGATGTGTAGAGAATTGTGTTAAAGTGTAGTGTGGTGTGGTATAGTGTAGTTTTGTATTATGAGGTGATGTGTAGAGAGTTGTGTTATAGTGTAGTGTGGTGTGGTATAGTGTAGTTTTGTATTATGAGGTGATGTGTAGAGAGTTGTGTTATAGTGTAGTGTGGTGTGGTATAGTGTAGTTTTGTATCATGAGGTGACGTGTAGAGAATTGTGTTATAGTGTAGTGTGGTGTGGTGTGGTATAGTGTAGTTTTGTATTATGAGGTGATGTGTAGAGAGTTGTGTTATAGTGTAGTGTGGTGTGGTATAGTGTAGTTTCGTATTATGAAGTGATGTGTAGAGAGTTGTGTTATAGCGTAGTGTGGTGTGGTATAGTGTAGTTTTGTATTATGAGGTGATGTGTAGAGAATTGTGTTAAAGTGTAGTGTGGTGTGGTATAGTGTAGTTTTGTATTATGAGGTGACGTGTAGAGAGTTGTGTTTATAGTGTAGTGTCGTGTGGTATAGTGTAGTTTTGTATTATGAGGTGATGTGTAGAGAGTTGTGTTATAGTGTAGTGTGGTGTGGTGTGGTATAGTGTAGTTTTGTAATATGAGGTGATGTGTAGAGAGTTGTGTTATAGTGTAGTGTGGTGTGGTATAGTGTAGTTTTGAATTATGAGGTGACGTGTAGAGAGTTGTGTTATAGTGTAGTGTGGTGTGGTATAGTGTAGTTTTGTATTATGAGGTGATGCGTAGAGAGTTGTGTTATAGTGTAGTGTGGTGTGGTATAGTGTAGTTTTGTATTATGAGGTGATGTGTAGAGAGTTGTGTTATAGTGTAGTGTGGTGTGGTATAGTGTAGTTTTGTATTATGAGGTGATGTGTAGAGAAATGTGTTATAGTGTAGTGTGGTGTGGTATAGTGTAGTTTTGTATTATGAGGTGATGTGTAGAGAATTGTGTTAAAGTGTAGTGTGGTGTGGTATAGTGTAGTTTTGTATTATGAGGTGATGTGTAGAGAGTTGTGTTATAGTGTAGTGTGGTGTGGTATAGTGTAGTTTTGTATTATGAGGTGATGTGTAGAGAGTTGTGTTATAGTGTAGTGTGGTGTGGTATAGTGTAGTTTTGTATCATGAGGTGACGTGTAGAGAATTGTGTTATAGTGTAGTGTGGTGTGGTGTGGTATAGTGTAGTTTTGTATTATGAGGTGATGTGTAGAGAGTTGTGTTATAGTGTAGTGTGGTGTGGTATAGTGTAGTTTCGTATTATGAAGTGATGTGTAGAGAGTTGTGTTATAGCGTAGTGTGGTGTGGTATAGTGTAGTTTTGTATTATGAGGTGATGTGTAGAGAATTGTGTTAAAGTGTAGTGTGGTGTGGTATAGTGTAGTTTTGTATTATGAGGTGATGTGTAGAGAGTTGTGTTATAGTGTAGTGTGGTGTGGTGTGGAATAGTGTAGTTTTGTATTATGAGGTGACGTGTAGAGAGTTGAGTTATAGTGTAGTGTGGTGTGGTATAGTGTAGTTTTGTATTATGAGGTGATGTGTAGAGAGTTGTGTTATAGTGTAGTGTGGTGTGGTATAGTGTAGTTTTGTATTATGAGGTGACGTGTAGAGAGTTGTGTTATAGTGTGGTGTGGTGTGGTATAGTGTAGTTTTGTATTATGAGGTGACGTGTAGAGAGTTGTGTTATAGTGTGGTGTGGTGTGGTATAGTGTAGTTTTGTATTATGAGGTGACGTGTAGAGAGTTGTGTTATAGTGTAGTGTGGTGTGGTATAGTGTAGTTTTGTATTATGAGGTGATGTGTAGAGAGTTGTGTTATAGTGTAGTGTGGTGTGGTGTGGTATAGTGTAGTTTTGTATTATGAGGTGATGTGCAGAGAGTTGTGTTATAGTGTAGTGTGGTGTGGTGTGGTATAGTGTAGTTTTGTATTATGAGGTGATGTGTAGAGAGTTGTGTTATAGTATAGTGTAGTGTGGTGTGGTATAGTGTAGTTTTGTATTATGAGGTGATGTGTAGAGAGTTGTGTTATAGTATAGTGTAGTGTGGTGTGGTA
The DNA here is from genome assembly GCA_964016885.1 of Eledone cirrhosa. Lineage (NCBI taxonomy): Eukaryota > Metazoa > Mollusca > Cephalopoda > Octopoda > Eledonidae > Eledone > Eledone cirrhosa. The sequence goes on along the minus strand of OZ024741.1, from coordinate 252,128,770 downwards.
TAGTGTAGTTTTGTATTATGGGGTGACGTTTAGAGAGTTGTGTTATAGTGTAGTGTGGTGTGGTGTGGTATAGTGTAGTTTTGTATTATGAGGTGACGTGTAGAGAGTTGTGTTATAGTGTAGTGTGGTGTGGTGTGGTATAGTGTAGTTTTGTATTATGAGGTGACGTGTAGAAAATTGTGTTATAGTGTAGTGTGGTGTGGTCTGGTATAGTGAAGTTTTGTATTATGAGGTGATGTGTAGAGAGTTGTGTTATAGTGTGGTGTGGCGTGGTATAGTGTAGTTTTGTATTATGGGGTGACGTGTAGAGAGTTGTGTTATAGTGTAGTGTGGTGTGGTGTGGTATAGTGTAGTTTTGTATTATGAGGTGATGTGTAGTGAGTTGTGTTATAGTGTAGTGTGGTGTGGTGTGGTATAGTGTAGTTTTGTATTATGAGGTGATGTGTAGTGAGTTGTGTTATAGTGTAGTGTGGTGTGGTATAGTGTAGTTTTGTATTATGAGGTGATGTGCAGAGAGTTGTGTTATAGTGTAGTGTGGTGTGGTATAGTGTAGTTTTGTATTATAAGGTGATGTGTAGAGAGTTGTGTTATAGTGTAGTGTGGTGTGGTGTGGTATAGTGTAGTTTTGTATTATGAGGTGATGTGTAGAGAGTTGTGTTATACTGTAGTGTGGTGTGGTGTGGTATAGTGTAGTTTTGTATTATGAGGTGGTGTGTAGAGAAATGTGTTATAGTGTAGTGTGGTGTGGTATAGTGTAGTTTTGTATTATGAGGTGATGTGTAGAGAGTTGTGTTATAGTGTAGTGTAGTGTGGTGTGGTATAGTGTAGTTTTGTATTATGAGGTGACGTGTAGAGAGTTGTGTTATAGTGTAGTGTCGTGTGGTATAGTGTAGTTTTGTATTATGAGGTGATGTGTATAGAGTTGTGTTATAGTGTAGTGTGGTGTGGTGTGGTGTAGTGTAGTTTTGTATTATGAGGTGATGTGTAGAGAGTTGTGTTATAGTGTAGTGTGGTGTGGTATAGTGTAGTTTTGAATTATGAGGTGACGTGTAGAGAGTTGTGTTATAGTGTAGCGTGGTGTGGTATAGTGTAGTTTTGTATTATGAGGTGATGTGTAGAGAGTTGTGTTATAGTGTAGTGTGGTGTGGTATAGTGTAGTTTTGTATTATGAGGTGATGTGTAGAGAAATGTGTTATAGTGTAGTGTGGTGTGGTATAGTGTAGTTTTGTATTATGAGGTGATGTGTAAAGAGTTGTGTTATAGTGTAGTGTGGTGTGGTATAGTGTAGTTTTGTATTATGAGGTGATGTGTAGAGAGTTGTGTTATAGTGTAGTGTGGTGTGGTATAGTGTAGTTTTGTATCATGAGGTGACGTGTAGAGAATTGTGTTATAGTGTAGTGTGGTGTGGTGTGGTATAGTGTAGTTTTGTATTATGAGGTGATGTTTAGAGAGTTGTGTTATAGTGTAGTGTGGTGTGGTATAGTGTAGTTTCGTATTATGAAGTGATGTGTAGAGAGTTGTGTTATAGTGTAGTGTGGTGTGGTATAGTGTAGTTTTGTATTATGAGGTGATGTGTAGAGAATTGTGTTAAAGTGTAGTGTGGTGTGGTATAGTGTAGTTTTGTATTATGAGGTGATGTGTAGAGAGTTGTGTTATAGTGTAGTGTGGTGTGGTGTGGAATAGTGTAGTTTTGTATTATGAGGTGACGTGTAGAGAGTTGAGTTATAGTGTAGTGTGGTGTGGTATAGTGTAGTTTTGTATTATGAGGTGATGTGTAGAGAGTTGTGTTATAGTGTAGTGTGGTGTGGTGTGGTATAGTGTAGTTTTGTATTATGAGGTGATGTGCAGAGAGTTGTGTTATAGTGTAGTGTGGTGTGGTGTGGTATAGTGTAGTTTTGTATTATGAGGTGATGTGTAGAGAGTTGTGTTATAGTATAGTGTAGTGTGGTGTGGTATAGTGTAGTTTTGTATTATGAGGTGATGTGTAGAGAGTTGTGTTATAGTATAGTGTAGTGTGGTGTGGTATAGTGTAGTTTTGTATTATGGGGTGACGTTTAGAGAGTTGTGTTATAGTGTAGTGTGGTGTGGTGTGGTATAGTGTAGTTTTGTATTATGAGGTGACGTGTAGAGAATTGTGTTATAGTGTAGTGTGGTCTGGTCTGGTATAGTGAAGTTTTGTATTATGAGGTGATGTGTAGAGAGTTGTGTTATAGTGTAGTGTGGTGTGGTGTGGTATAGTGTAGTTTTGTATTATGAGGTGATGGGTAGTGAGTTGTGTTATAGTGTAGTGTGGTGTGGTATAGTGTAGTTTTGTATTATGAGGTGATGTGCAGAGAGTTATGTTATAGTGTAGTGTGGTGTGGTATAGTGTAGTTTTGTATTATAAGGTGATGTGTAGAGAGTTGTGTTATAGTGTAGTGTGGTGTGGTGTGGTATAGTGTAGTTTTGTATTATGAGGTGATGTGTAGAGAGTTGTGTTATAGTGTAGTGTGGTGTGGTGTGGTATAGTGTAGTTTTGTATTATGAGGTGATGTGTAGAGAAATGTGTTATAGTGTAGTGTGGTGTGGTATAGTGTAGTTTTGTATTATGAGGTGATGTGTAGAGAGTTGTGTTATAGTGTAGTGTGGTGTGGTATAGTGTAGTTTTGTATTATGAGGTGATGTGTAGAGAGTTGTGTTATAGTGTAGTGTGGTGTGGTATAGTGTAGTTTTGTATCATGAGGTGACGTGTAGAGAATTGTGTTATAGTGTAGTTTGGTGTGGTGTGGTATAGTGTAGTTTTGTATTATGAGGTGATGTGTAGAGAGTTGTGTTATAGTGTAGTGTGGTGTGGTGTGGTATAGTGTAGTTTTGTATTATGAGGTGACGTGTAGAGAGTTGTGTTATAGTGTAGTGTGGTGTGGTATAGTGTAGTTTTGTATTATGAGGTGACGTGTAGAGAGTTGTGTTATAGTGTGGTGTGGTGTGGTATAGTGTAGTTTTGTATTATGAGGTGACGTGTAGAGAGTTGTGTTATAGTGTGGTGTGGTGTGGTATAGAGTAGTTTTGTATTATGAGGTGACGTGTAGAGAGTTGTGTTATAGTGTAGTGTGGTGTGGTGTGGTATAGTGTAGTTTTGTATTATGAGGTGACGTGTAGAGAGTTGTGTTATAGTGTAGTGTGGTATAGTGTAGTTTTGTATTATGAGGTGATGTGTAGAGAGTTGTGTTATAGTGTAGTGTGGTGTGGTGTGGTATAGTGTAGTTTTGTATTATGAGGTGATGTGCAGAGAGTTGTGTTATAGTGTAGTGTGGTGTGGTGTGGTATAGTGTAGTTTTGTATTATGAGGTGATGTGTAGAGAGTTGTGTTATAGTGTAGTGTAGTGTGGTGTGGTATAGTGTAGTTTTGTATTATGAGGTGATGTGTAGAGAGTTGTGTTATAGTATAGTGTAGTGTGGTGTGGTATAGTGTAGTTTTGTATTATGGGGTGACGTGTAGAGAGTTGTGTTATAGTGTAGTGTGGTGTGGTGTGGTATAGTGTAGTTTTGTATTATGAGGTGACGTGTAGAGAATTGTGTTATAGTGTAGTGTGGTGTGGTGTGGTATAGTGTAGTTTTGTATTATGAGGTGATGTGTAGAGAGTTGTGTTATAGTGTAGTGTGGTGTGGTGTGGTATAGTGTAGTTTTGTATTATGAGGTGATGTGTAGTGAGTTGTGTTATAGTGTAGTGTGGTGTGGTGTGGTATAGTGTAGTTTTGTATTATGAGGTGATGTGTAGTGAGTTGTGTTATAGTGTAGTGTGGTGTGGTATAGTGTAGTTTTGTATTATGAGGTGATGTGCAGAAAGTTGTGTTATAGTGTAGTGTGGTGTGGTATAGTGTAGTTTTGTATTATAAGGTGATGTGTAGAGAGTTGTGTTATAGTGTAGTGTGGTGTGGTGTGGTATAGTGTAGTTTTGTATTATGAGGTGATGTGTAGAGAGTTGTGTTATAGTGTAGTGTGGTGTGGTGTGGTATAGTGTAGTTTTGTATTATGAGGTGACGTGTAGAGAGTTGTGTTATAGTGTGGTGTGGTGTGGTATAGTGTAGTTTTGTATTATGAGGTGACGTGTAGATAGTTGTGTTATAGTGTGGTGTGGTGTGGTATAGTGTAGTTTTGTATTATGAGGTGACGTGTAGAGAGTTGTGTTATAGTGTAGTGTGGTGTGGTCTGGTGTGGTATAGTGTAGTTTTGTATTATGAGGTGATGTGTAGTGAGTTGTGTTATAGTGTAGTGTGGTGTGGTATAGTGTAGTTTTGTATTATGAGGTGACGTGTAGAGAGTTGTGTTATAGTGTAGTGTGGTGTGGTATAGTGTAGTTTTGTATTATGAGGTGATGTGTAGAGAGTTTTGTTATAGTGTAGTGTGGTGTGGTGTGGTATATTGTAGTTTTGTATTATGAGGTGATGTGTAGAGAGTTGTGTTATAGTGTAGTGTGGTGTGGTGTGGTATAGTGTAGTTTTGTATTATGAGGTGACATGTAGAGAGTTGTGTTATAGTGTAGTGTGGTGTGGTATAGTGTAGTTTTGTATTATGAGGTGACGTGTAGAGAGTTGTGTTATAGTGTAGTGTGGTGTGGTATAGTGTAGTTTTGTATTATGAGGTGATGTGTAGAGAGTTGTGTTATAGTGTAGTGTAGTGTGGTGTGGTATAGTGTAGTTTTGTATTATGAGGTGATGTGTAGAGAATTGTGTTATAGTGTAGTGTGGTGTGGGGTGGTATAGTGTAGTTTTGTATTATGAGGTGACGTGTAGAGAGTTGTGTTAAAGTGTAGTGTGGTGTGGTATAGTGTAGTTTTGTATTATGAGGTGACGTGTAGAGAGTTGTGTTATAGTGTAGTGTGGTCTGGTGTGGTATAGTGTAGTTTTGTATTATGAGGTGATGTGTAGAGAGTTGTGTTATAGTGTAGTGTGGTGTGGTATGGTATAGTGTAGTTTTGTATTATGAGGTGATGTGTAGAGAATTGTGTTATAGTGTAGTGTGGTGTGGTATAGTGTAGTTTTGTATTATGAGGTGATGTGTAGAGAGTTGTGTTATAGTGTAGTGTAGTGTAGTGTGGTATAGTGTAGTTTTGTATTATGAGGTGATGTGTAGAGAGTTGTGTTATAGTGTAGTGTGGTGTGGTATAGTGTAGTTTTGTATTATGAGGTGACGTGTAGAGAGTTTTGTTATAGTGTAGTGTGGTGTGGTGTGGTATAGTGTAGTTTTGTATTATGAGGTGACGTGTAGAGAGTTGTGTTATAGTGTAGTGTGGTGTGGTATAGTGTAGTATTGTATTATGAGGTGACGTGTAGAGAGTTGTGTTATAGTGTAGTGTGGTCTGGTGTGGTATAGTGTAGTTTTGTATTATGAGGTGATGTGTAGAGAGTTGTGTTATAGTGTAGTGTGGTGTGGTGTGGTATAGTGTAGTTTTGTTTTATGAGGTGATGTGTAGAGAATTGTGTTATAGTGTAGTCTGGTGTGGTATAGTGTAGTTTTGTATTATGAGGTGATGTGTAGAGAGTTGTGTTATAGTGTAGTGTAGAGTGGTGTGGTATAGTGTAGTTTTGTATTATGAGGTGATGTGTAGAGAGTTGTGTTATAGTGTAGTGTGGTGTGGTATAGTGTAGTTTTGTATTATGAGGTGACGTGTAGAGAGTTGTGTTATAGTGTAGTGTAGTGTGGTGTGGTATAGTGTAGTTTTGTATTATGAGGTGACGTGTAGAGAGTTGTGTTATAGTGTAGTGTGGTGTGGTATAGTGTAGTTTTGTATTATGAGGTGACGTGTAGAGAGTTGTGTTATAGTGTAGTGTGGTGTGGTATAGTGTAGTTTTGTATTATGAGGTGATGTGTAGAGAGTTGTGTTATAGTGTAGTGTAGTGTGGTGTGGTATAGTGTAGTTTTGTATTATGAGGTGACGTGTAGAGAGTTGTGTTATAGTGTAGTGTCGTGTGGTATAGTGTAGTTTTGTATTATGAGGTGATGTGTAGAGAGTTGTGTTATAGTGTAGTGTGGTGTGGTGTGGTATAGTGTAGTTTTGTATTATGAGGTGATGTGTAGAGAGTTGTGTTATAGTGTAGTGTGGTGTGGTATAGTGTAGTTTTGAATTATGAGGTGACGTGTAGAGAGTTGTGTTATAGTGTAGTGTGGTGTGGTATAGTGTAGTTTTGTATTATGAGGTGATGCGTAGAGTGTTGTGTTATAGTGTAGTGTGGTGTGGTATAGTGTAGTTTTGTATTATGAGGTGATGTGTAGAGAGTTGTGTTATAGTGTAGTGTGGTGTGGTATAGTGTAGTTTTGTATTATGAGGTGATGTGTAGAGAAATGTGTTATAGTGTAGTGTGGTGTGGTATAGTGTAGTTTTGTATTATGAGGTGATGTGTAGAGAGTTGTGTTATAGTGTAGTGTGGTGTGGTATAGTGTAGTTTTGTATTATGAGGTGATGTGTAGAGAGTTGTGTTATAGTGTAGTGTGGTGTGGTATAGTGTAGTTTTGTATCATGAGGTGACGTGTAGAGAATTGTGTTATAGTGTAGTGTGGTGTGGTGTGGTATAGTGTAGTTTTGTATTATGAGGTGATGTGTAGAGAGTTGTGTTATAGTGTAGTGTGGTGTGGTATAGTGTAGTTTTGTATTATGAAGTGATGTGTAGAGAGTTGTGTCATAGTGTAGTGTGGTGTGGTATAGTGTAGTTTTGTATTATGAGGTGATGTGTAGTGAGTTGTGTTATAGTGTAGTGTGGTGTGGTGTGGTATAGTGTAGTTTTGTATTATGAGGTGACGTGTAGAGAGTTGAGTTATAGTGTAGTGTGGTGTGGTATAGTGTAGTTTTGTATTATGAGGTGATGTGCAGAGAGTTGTGTTATAGTGTAGTGTGGTGTGGTGTGGTATAGTGTAGTTTTGTATTATGAGGTGATGTGTAGAGAGTTGTGTTATAGTGTAGTGTGGTGTGGTGTGGTATAGTGTAGTTTTGTATTATGAGGTGACGTGTAGAGAGTTGAGTTATAGTGTAGTGTGGTGTGGTATAGTGTAGTTTTGTATTATGAGGTGATGTGTAGAGAGTTGTGTTATAGTGTAGTGTGGTGTGGTATAGTGTAGTTTTGTATTATGAGGTGATGTGTAGTGAGTTGTGTTATAGTGTAGTGTGGTGTGGTGTGGTATAGTGTAGTTTTGTATTATGAGGTGATGTGTAGTGAGTTGTGTTATAGTGTAGTGTGGTGTGGTATAGTGTAGTTTTGTATTATGAGGTGATGTGCAGAGAGTTGTGTTATAGTGTAGTGTGGTGTGGTATAGTGTAGTTTTGTATTATAAGGTGATGTGTAGAGAGTTGTGTTATAGTGTAGTGTGGTGTGGTGTGGTATAGTGTAGTTTTGTATTATGAGGTGATGTGTAGAGAGTTGTGTTATAGTGTAGTGTGGTGTGGTGTGGTATAGTGTAGTTTTGTATTATGAGGTGACGTGTAGAGAGTTGTGTTATAGTGTGGTGTGGTGTGGTATAGTGTAGTTTTGTATTATGAGGTGACGTGTAGATAGTTGTGTTATAGTGTGGTGTGGTGTGGTATAGTGTAGTTTTGTATTATGAGGTGACGTGTAGAGAGTTGTGTTATAGTGTAGTGTGGTGTGGTCTGGTGTGGTATAGTGTAGTTTTGTATTATGAGGTGATGTGTAGTGAGTTGTGTTATAGTGTAGTGTGGTGTGGTATAGTGTAGTTTTGTATTATGAGGTGACGTGTAGAGAGTTGTGTTATAGTGTAGTGTGGTGTGGTATAGTGTAGTTTTGTATTATGAGGTGATGTGTAGAGAGTTGTGTTATAGTGTAGTGTGGTGTGTTGTGGTATAGTGTAGTTTTGTATTATGAGGTGATGTGTAGAGAGTTGTGTTATAGTGTAGTGTGGTGTGGTGTGGTATGGTGTAGTTTTGTATTATGAGGTGATGTGTAGAGAATTGTGTTATAGTGTAGTGTGGTGTGGTATAGTGTAGTTTTGTATTATGAGGTGATGTGTAGAGAGTTGTGTTATAGTGTAGTGTAGTGTAGTGTGGTATAGTGTAGTTTTGTATTATGAGGTGATGTGTAGAGAGTTGTGTTATAGTGTAGTGTGGTGTGGTATAGTGTAGTTTTGTATTATGAGGTGACGTGTAGAGAGTTGTGTTATAGTGTAGTGTGGTGTGGTGTGGTATAGTGTAGTTTTGTATTATGAGGTGACGTGTAGAGAGTTGTGTTATAGTGTAGTGTGGTGTGGTATAGTGTAGTTTTGTATTATGAGGTGACGTGTAGAGAGTTGTGTTATAGTGTAGTGTGGTCTGGTGTGGTATAGTGTAGTTTTGTATTATGAGGTGATGTGTAGGAGTTGTGTTATAGTGTAGTGTGGTGTGGTGTGGTATAGTGTAGTTTTGTATTATGAGGTGATGTGTAGAGAATTGTGTTATAGTGTAGTGTGGTGTGGTGTGGTATAGTGTAGTTTTGTATTATGAGGTGATGTGTAGAGAGTTGTGTTATAGTGTAGTGTGGTGTGGTATAGTGTAGTTTTGTATTATGAGGTGATGTGTAGAGAGTTGTGTTATAGTGTAGTGTAGAGTGGTGTGGTATAGTGTAGTTTTGTATTATGAGGTGATGTGTAGAGAGTTGTGTTATAGTGTAGTGTGGTGTGGTATAGTGTAGTTTTGTATTATGAGGTGACGTGTAGAGAGTTGTGTTATAGTGTAGTGTAGTGTGGTGTGGTATAGTGTAGTTTTGTATTATGAGGTGACGTGTAGAGAGTTGTGTTATAGTGTAGTGTGGTGTGGTATAGTGTAGTTTTGATTTATAAGGTGATGTGTAGAGAATTGTGTTATAGTGTAGTGTGGTGTGGTATAGTGTAGTTTTGTATTATGAGGTGATGTGTAGAGAGTTGTGTTATAGTGTAGTGTAGTGTGGTGTGGTATAGTGTAGTTTTGTATTATGAGGTGACGTGTAGAGAGTTGTGTTATAGTGTAGTGTCGTGTGGTATAGTGTAGTTTTGTATTATGAGGTGATGTGTAGAGAGTTGTGTTATAGTGTAGTGTGGTGTGGTGTGGTATAGTGTAGTTTTGTATTATGAGGTGATGTGTAGAGAGTTGTGTTATAGTGTAGTGTGGTGTGGTATAGTGTAGTTGTGAATTATGAGGTGACGTGTAGAGAGTTGTGTTATAGTGTAGTGTGGTGTGGTATAGTGTAGTTTTGTATTATGAGGTGATGCGTAGAGAGTTGTGTTATAGTGTAGTGTGGTGTGGTATAGTGTAGTTTTGTATTATGAGGTGATGTGTAGAGAGTTGTGTTATAGTGTAGTGTGGTGTGGTATAGTGTAGTTTTGTATTATGAGGTGATGTGTAGAGAAATGTGTTATAGTGTAGTGTGGTGTGGTATAGTGTAGTTTTGTATTATGAGGTGATGTGTAGAGAGTTGTGTTATAGTGTAGTGTGGTGTGGTATAGTGTAGTTTTGTATTATGAGGTGATGTGTAGAGAGTTGTGTTATAGTGTAGTGTGGTGTGGTATAGTGTAGTTTTGTATCATGAGGTGACGTGTAGAGAATTGTGTTATAGTGTAGTGTGGTGTGGTGTGGTATAGTGTAGTTTTGTATTATGAGGTGATGTGTAGAGAGTTGTGTTATAGTGTAGTGTGGTGTGGTATAGTGTAGTTTTGTATTATGAAGTGATGTGTAGAGAGTTGTGTTATAGTGTAGTGTGGTGTGGTATAGTGTAGTTTTGTATTATGAGGTGATGTGTAGAGAATTGTGTTAAAGTGTAGTGTGGTGTGGTATAGTGTAGTTTTGTATTATGAGGTGATGTGTAGAGAGTTGTGTTATAGTGTAGTGTGGTGTGGTGTGGTATAGTGTAGTTTTGTATTATGAGGTGACGTGTAGAGAGTTGAGTTATAGTGTAGTGTGGTGAGTTATAGTGTAGTGTGGTGTGGTATAGTGTAGTTTTGTATTATGAGGTGATGTGTAGAGAGTTGTGTTATAGTGTAGTGTGGTGTGGTATAGTGTAGTTTTGTATTATGAGGTGACGTGTAGAGAGTTGTGTTATAGTGTGGTGTGGTGTGGTATAGTGTAGTTTTGTATTATGAGGTGACGTGTAGAGAGTTGTGTTATAGTGTGGTGTGGTGTGGTATAGTGTAGTTTTGTATTATGAGGTGAAGTGTAGAGAGTTGTGTTATAGTGTAGTGTGGTGTGGTGTGGTATAGTGTAGTTGTGTATTATGAGGTGACGTGTAGAAAGTTGTGTTATAGTGTAGTGTGGTGTGGTCTGGTGTGGTATAGTGTAGTTTTGTATTATGAGGTGATGTGTAGAGAGTTGTGTTATAGTGTAGTGTGGTGTGGTGTGGTATAGTGTAGTTTTGTATTATGAGGTGATGTGCAGAGAGTTGTGTTATAGTGTAGTGTGGTATGGTGTGGTATAGTGTAGTTTTGTATTATGAGGTGATGTGTAGAGAGTTGTGTTATAGTATAGTGTAGTGTGGTGTGGTATAGTGTAGTTTTGTATTATGAGGTGATGTGTAGAGAGTTGTGTTATATTATAGTGTAGTGTGGTGTGGTATAGTGTAGTTTTGTATTATGGGGTGACGTGTAGAGAGTTGTGTTATAGTGTAGTGTGGTGTGGTGTGGTATAGTGTAGTTTTGTATTATGAGGTGACGTGTAGAGAGTTGTGTTATAGTGTAGTGTGGTGTGGTGTGGTATAGTGTAGTTTTGTATTATGAGGTGACGTGTAGAGAATTGTGTTATAGTGTAGTGTGGTGTGGTCTGGTATAGTGAAGTTTTGTATTATGAGGTGATGTGTAGAGAGTTGTGTTATAGTGTGGTGTGGTGTGGTATAGTGTAGTTTTGTATTATGGGGTGACGTGTAGAGAGTTGTGTTATAGTGTAGTGTGGTGTGGTGTGGTATAGTGTAGTTTTGTATTATGAGGTGATGTGTAGTGAGTTGTGTTATAGTGTAGTGTGGTGTGGTGTGGTATAGTGTAGTTTTGTATTATGAGGTGATGTGTAGTGAGTTGTGTTATAGTGTAGTGTGGTGTGGTATAGTGTAGTTTTGTATTATGAGGTGATGTGCAGAGAGTTGTGTTATAGTGTAGTGTGGTGTGGTATAGTGTAGTTTTGTATTATAAGGTGATGTGTAGAGAGTTGTGTTATAGTGTAGTGTGGTGTGGTGTGGTATAGTGTAGTTTTGTATTATGAGGTGATGTGTAGAGAGTTGTGTTATAGTGTAGTGTGGTGTGGTGTGGTATAGTGTAGTTTTGTATTATGAGGTGACGTGTAGAGAGTTGTGTTATAGTGTAGTCTGGTCTGGTGTGGTATAGTGTAGTTTGTATTATGAGGTGACGTGTAGAGAGTTGTGTTATAGTGTGGTGTGGTGTGGTATAGTGTAGTTTTATATTATGAGGTGACGTGTAGATAGTTGTGTTATAGTGTGGTGTGGTGTGGTATAGTGTGGTTTTGTATTATGAGGTGACGTGTAGAGAGTTGTGTTATAGTGTGGTGTGGTGTGGTATAGTGTAGTTTTGTATTATGAGGTGATGTGTAGAGAGTTGTGTTCTAGTGTAGTGTGGTGTGGTATAGTGTAGTTTTGTATTATGAGGTGATGTGTAGAGAGTTGTGTTATAGTGTAGTGTGGTGTGGTGTGGTATAGTGTAGTTTTGTATTATGAGGTGACGTGTAGAAAGTTGTGTTATAGTGTAGTGTGGTGTGGTCTGGTGTGGTATAGTGTAGTTTTGTATTATGAGGTGATGTGTAGTGAGTTGTGTTATAGCGTAGTGTGGTGTGGTGTGGTATAGTGTAGTTTTGTATTATGAGGTGACGTGTAGAGAGTTGTGTTATAGTGTAGTGTTGTGTGGTATAGTGTAGTTTTGTATTATGAGGTGACGTGTAGATAGTTGTGTTATAGTGTGGTGTGGTGTGGTATAGTGTAGTTTTGTATTATGAGGTGACGTGTAGAGAGTTGTGTTATAGTGTAGTGTGGTGTGGTATAGTGTAGTTTTGTATTATGAGGTGACGTGCAGAGAGTTGTGTTATAGTGTAGTGTGGTGTGGTGTGGTATAGTGTAGTTTTGTATTATAAGGTGATGTGTAGAGAGTTGTGTTATAGTGTAGTGTGGTGTGGTATAGTGTAGTTTTGTATTATGAGGTGATGTGTAGAGAGTTGTGTTATAGTGTAGTGTAGTGTGGTGTGGTATAGTGTAGTTTTGTATTATGAGGTGATGTGTAGAGAGTTGTGTTATAGTGTAGTGTGGTGTCGTGTGGTATAGTGTAGTTTTGTATTATGTGGTGATGTGTAGAGAGTTGTGTTATAGTGTAGTGTAGTGTGGTGTGGTATAGTGTAGTTTTGTATTATGAGGTGATGTGTAGAGAATTGTGTTATAGTGTAGTGTGGTGTGGTGTGGTATAGTGTAGTTTTGTATTATGAGGTGATGTGTAGAGAGTTGTGTTATAGTGTAGTGTGGTGTGGTATAGTGTAGTTTTGTATTATGAGGTGATGTGTAGAGAGTTGTGTTATAGTGTAGTGTGGTGTGGTATAGTGTAGTTTTGTATTATGAGGTGATGTGTAGAGAGTTGTGTTATAGTGTAGTGTAGTGTGGTGTGGTATAGTGTAGTTTTGTATTATGAGGTGATGTGTAGAGAGTTGTGTTATAGTGTAGTGTGGTCTGGCGTGGTATAGTGTAGTTTTGTATTATGAGGTGATGTGTAGAGAGTTGTGTTATAGTGTAGTGTGGTCTGGTGTGGTATAGTGTAGTTTTGTATTATGAGGTGATGTGTAGAGAGTTGTGTTATAGTGTAGTGTGGTGTGGTATAGTGTAGTTTTGTATTATGAGGTGATGTGTAGACAGTTGTGTTATAGTGTAGTGTAGTGTGGTGTGGTATAGTGTAGTTTTGTATTATGAGGTGATGTGTAGAGAGTTGTGTTATAGTGTAGTGTGGTGTGGTATAGTTTAGTTTTGTATCATGAGGTGACGTGTAGAGAATTGTGTTATAGTGTAGTGTGGTGTGGTGTGGTATAGTGTAGTTTTGTATTATGAGGTGATGTGTAGAGAGTTTTGTTATAGTGTAGTGTGGTGTGGTATAGTGTAGTTTTGTATTATGAAGTGATGTGTAGAGAGTTGTGTTATAGTCTAGTGTGGTGTGGTATAGTGTAGTTTTGTATTATGAGGTGATGTGTAGAGAGTTGTGTTATAGTGTAGTGTGGTATAGTGTAGTTTTGTATTATGAGGTGACGTGTAGAGAGTTGTGTTATAGTGTGGTGTGGTGTGGTATAGTGTAGTTTTGTATTATGAGGTGACGTGTAGAGAGTTGTGTTATAGTGTGGTGTGGTGTGGTATAGTGTAGTTTTGTATTATGAGGTGACGTGTAGAGAGTTGTGTTATAGTGTAGTGTGGTGTGGTGTGGTATAGTGTAGTTTTGTATTATGAGGTGACGTGTAGAGAGTTGTGTTATAGTGTAGTGTGGTGTGGTATAGTGTAGTTTGGTATTATGAGGTGATGTGTAGAGAGTTGTGTTATAGTGTAGTGTGGTGTGGTGTGGTATAGTGTAGTTTTGTATTATGAGGTGATGTGCAGAGAGTTGTGTTATAGTGTAGTGTGGTGTGGTGTGGTATAGTGTAGTTTTGTATTATGAGGTGATGTGTAGAGAGTTGTGTTATAGTATAGTGTAGTGTGGTGTGGTATAGTGTAGTTTTGTATTATGAGGTGATGTGTAGTGAGTTGTGTTATAGTGTAGTGTGGTGTGGTATAGTGTAGTTTTGTATTATGAGGTGATGTGCAGAGAGTTGTGTTATAGTGTAATGTGGTGTGGTATAGTGTAGTTTTGTATTATAAGGTGATGTGTAGAGAGTTGTGTTATAGTGTAGTGTGGTGTGGTGTGGTATAGTGTAGTTTTGTATTATGAGGTGATGTGTAGAGAGTTGTGTTATAGTGTAGTGTGGTGTGGTGTGGTATAGTGTAGTTTTGTATTATGAGGTGACGTGTAGAGAGTTGTGTTATAGTGTAGTCTGGTCTGGTGTGGTATAGTGTAGTTTGTATTATGAGGTGACGTGTAGAGAGTTGTGTTATAGTGTGGTGTGGTGTGGTATAGTGTAGTTTTGTATTATGAGGTGACGTGTAGATAGTTGTGTTATAGTGTGGTGTGGTGTGGTATAGTGTGGTTTTGTATTATGAGGTGACGTGTAGAGAGTTGTGTTATAGTGTGGTGTGGTGTGGTATAGTGTAGTTTTGTATTATGAGGTGATGTGTAGAGAGTTGTGTTATAGTGTAGTGTGGTGTGGTATAGTGTAGTTTTGTATTATGAGGTGATGTGTAGAGAGTTGTGTTATAGTGTAGTGTGGTGTGGTGTGGTATAGTGTAGTTTTGTATTATGAGGTGACGTGTAGAAAGTTGTGTTATAGTGTAGTGTGGTGTGGTCTGGTGTGGTATAGTGTAGTTTTGTATTATGAGGTGATGTGTAGTGAGTTGTGTTATAGTGTAGTGTGGTGTGGTGTGGTATAGTGTAGTTTTGTATTATGAGGTGACGTGTAGTGATTTGTGTTATAGTGTGGTGTGGTGTGGTATAGTGTAGTTTTGTATTATGAGGTGACGTGTAGATAGTTGTGTTATAGTGTGGTGTGGTGTGGTATAGTGTAGTTTTGTATTATGAGGTGACGTGTAGAGAGTTGTGTTATAGTGTAGTGTGGTGTGGTGTGGTATAGTGTAGTTTTGTATTATGAGGTGACGTGTAGAGAGTTGTGTTATAGTGTAGTGTGGTGTGGTATAGTGTAGTTTGGTATTATGAGGTGATGTGTAGAGAGTTGTGTTATAGTGTAGTGTGGTGTGGTGTGGTATAGTGTAGTTTTGTATTATGAGGTGATGTGCAGAGAGTTGTGTTATAGTGTAGTGTGGTGTGGTATAGTGTAGTTTTGTATTATGAGGTGATGTGTAGAGAGTTGTGTTATAGTATAGTGTAGTGTGGTGTGGTGTGGTATAGTGCAGTTTTGTATTATGAGGTGATGTGTAGTGAGTTGTGTTATAGTGTAGTGTGGTGTGGTGTGGTATAGTGTAGTTTTGTATTATGAGGTGATGTGTAGTGAGTTGTGTTATAGTGTAGTGTGGTGTGGTATAGTGTAGTTTTGTATTATGAGGTGATGTGCAGAGAGTTGTGTTATAGTGTAGTGTGGTGTGGTATAGTGTAGTTTTGTATTATAAGGTGATGTGTAGAGAGTTGTGTTATAGTGTAGTGTGGTGTGGTATAGTGTAGTTTTGTATTATGAGGTGATGTGTAGAGAGTTGTGTTATAGTGTAGTGTGGTGTGGTGTGGTATAGTGTAGTTTTGTATTATGAGGTGACGTGTAGAGAGTTGTGTTATAGTGTAGTCTGGCCTGGTGTGGTATGGTGTAGTTTGTATTATGAGGTGACGTGTAGAGAGTTGTGTTATAGTGTGGTGTGGTGTGGTATAGTGTAGTTTTGTATTATGAGGTGACGTGTAGATAGTTGTGTTATAGTGTGGTGTGGTGTGGTATAGTGTGGTTTTGTATTATGAGGTGACGTGTAGAGAGTTGTGTTATAGTGTGGTGTGGTATAGTGTAGTTTTGTATTATGAGGTGATGTGTAGAGAGTTGTGTTATAGTGTAGTGTGGTGTGGTATAGTGTAGTTTTGTATTATGAGGTGATGTGTAGAGAGTTGTGTTATAGTGTAGTGTGGTGTGGTGTGGTATAGTGTAGTTTTGTATTATGAGGTGACGTGTAGAAAGTTGTGTTATAGTGTAGTGTGGTGTGGTCTGGTGTGGTATAGTGTAGTTTTGTATTATGAGGTGATGTGTAGTGAGTTGTGTTATAGTGTAGTGTGGTGTGGTGTGGTATAGTGTAGTTTTGTATTATGAGGTGACGTGTAGAGATTTGTGTTATAGTGTGGTGTGGTGTGGTATAGTGTAGTTTTGTATTATGAGGTGACGTGTAGATAGTTGTGTTATAGTGTGGTGTGGTGTGGTATAGTGTAGTTTTGTATTATGAGGTGACGTGTAGAGAGTTGTGTTATAGTGTGGTGTGGTGTGGTATAGTGTGGTTTTGTATTATGAGGTGACGTGTAGAGAGTTGTGTTATAGTGTGGTGTGGTGTGGTATAGTGTAGTTTTGTATTATGAGGTGACGTGTAGAGAGTTGTGTTATAGTGTAGTGTGGTGTGGTATAGTGTAGTTTTGTATTATGAGGTGACGTGCAGAGAGTTGTGTTATAGTGTAGTGTGGTGTGGTGTGGTATAGTGTAGTTTTGTATTATGAGGTGATGTGTAGAGAGTTGTGTTATAGTGTAGTGTGGTGTGGTATAGTGTAGTTTTGTATTATGAGGTGATGTGTAGAGAGTTGTGTTATAGTGTAGTGTAGTGTGGTGTGGTATAGTGTAGTTTTGTATTATGAGGTGATGTGTAGAGAGTTGTGTTTTAGTGTAGTGTGGTGTGGTGTGGTATAGTGTAGTTTTGTATTATGAGGTGATGTGTAGAGAGTTGTGTTATAGTGTAGTGTGGTGTGGTATAGTGTAGTTTTGTATTATGAGGTGATGTGTAGAGAGTTGTGTTATAGTGTAGTGTGGTGTGGTATAGTGTAGTTTTGTATTATGAGGTGATGTGTAGAGAGTTGTGTTATAGTGTAGTGTAGTGTGGTGTGGTATAGTGTAGTTTTGTATTATGAGGTGATGTGTAGAGAATTGTGTTATAGTGTAGTGTTGTGTGGTGTGGTATAGTGTAGTTTTGTATTATGAGGTGATGTGTAGAGAGTTGTGTTATAGTGTAGTGTGGTCTGGTGTGGTATAGTGTAGTTTTGTATTATGAGGTGATGTGTAGAGAGTTGTGTTATAGTGTTGTGTGGTGTTGTATAGTGTAGTTTTCTATTATGAGGTGATGTGTAGAGAGTTGTGTTATAGTGTAGTGTAGTGTGGTGTGGTATAGTGTAGTTTTGTATTATGAGGTGATGTGTAGAGAGTTGTGTTATAGTGTAGTGTGGTGTGGTATAGTTTAGTATTGTATCATGAGGTGACGTGTAGAGAATTGTGTTATAGTGTAGTGTGGTGTGGTGTGGTATAGTGTAGTTTTGTATTATGAGGTGATGTGTAGAGAGTTGTGTTATAGTGTAGTGTGGTGTGGTATAGTGTAGTTTTGTATTATGAGGTGATGTGTAGAGAGTTGTGTTATAGTGTGGTGTGGTGTGGTATAGTGTAGTTTTGTATTATGAGGTGACGTGTAGAGAGTTGTGTTATAGTGTGGTGTGGTGTGGTATAGTGTAGTTTTGTATTATGAGGTGACGTGTAGAGAGTTGTGTTATAGTGTAGTGTGGTGTGGTGTGGTATAGTGTAGTTTTGTATTATGAGGTGACGTGTAGAGAGTTGTGTTATAGTGTAGTGTGGTGTGGTATAGTGTAGTTTTGTATTATGAGGTGATGTGTAGAGAGTTGTGTTATAGTGTAGTGTGGTGTGGTGTGGTATAGTGTAGTTTTGTATTATGAGGTGACGTGTAGAGAGTTGTGTTATAGTGTGGTGTGGTGTGGTATAGTGTAGTTTTGTATTATGAGGTGATGTGTAGAGAGTTGTGTTATAGTGTAGTGTGGTGTGGTATAGTGTAGTTTTGTATTATGAGGTGACGTGTAGAGAGTTGTGTTATAGTGTGGTGTGGTGTGGTATAGTGTAGTTTTGTATTATGAGGTGACGTGTAGAGAGTTGTGTTATAGTGTGGTGTGGTGTGGTATAGTGTAGTTTTGTATTATGAGGTGACGTGTAGAGAGTTGTTTATAGTGTAGTGTGGTGTGGTGTGGTATAGTGTAGTTTTGTATTATGAGGTGACGTGTAGAGAGTTGTGTTATAGTGTGGTGTGGTGTGGTATAGTGTAGTTTTGTATTATGAGGTGACGTGTAGAGAGTTGTGTTATAGTGTGGTGTGGTGTGGTATAGTGTAGTTTTGTATTATGAGGTGACGTGTAGAGAGTTGTGTTATAGTGTAGTGTGGTGTGGTGTGGTATAGTGTAGTTTTGTATTATGAGGTGACGTGTAGAGAGTTGTGTTATAGTGTAGTGTGGTGTGGTATAGTGTAGTTTTGTATTATGAGGTGATGTGTAGAGAGTTGTGTTATAGTGTAGTGTGGTGTGGTGTGGTATAGTGTAGTTTTGTATTATGAGGTGATGTGCAGAGAGTTGTGTTATAGTGTAGTGTGGTGTGGTATAGTGTAGTTTTGTATTATGAGGTGATGTGTAGAGAGTTGTGTTATAGTATAGTGTAGTGTGGTGTGGTGTGGTATAGTGTAGTTTTGTATTATGAGGTGATGTGTAGTGAGTTGTGTTATAGTGTAGTGTGGTGTGGTATGGTATAGTGTAGTTTTGTATTATGAGGTGATGTGTAGTGAGTTTTGTTATAGTGTAGTGTGGTGTGGTATAGTGTAGTTTTGTATTATGAGGTGATGTGCAGAGAGTTGTGTTATAGTGTAGTGTGGTGTGGTATAGTGTAGTTTTGTATTATAAGGTGATGTGTAGAGAGTTGTGTTATAGTGTAGTGTGGTGTGGTGTGGTATAGTGTAGTTTTGTATTATGAGGTGATGTGTAGAGAGTTGTGTTATAGTGTAGTGTGGTGTGGTGTGGTATAGTGTAGTTTTGTATTATGAGGTGACGTGTAGAGAGTTGTGTTATAGTGTAGTCTGGTCTGGTGTGGTATAGTGTAGTTTGTATTATGAGGTGACGTGTAGAGAGTTGTGTTATAGTGTGGTGTGGTGTGGTATAGTGTAGTTTTGTATTATGAGGTGACGTGTAGATAGTTGTGTTATAGTGTGGTGTGGTGTGGTATAGTGTGATTTTGTATCATGAGGTGACGTGTAGAGAGTTGTGTTATAGTGTGGTGTGGTGTGGTATAGTGTAGTTTTGTATTATGAGGTGATGTGTAGAGAGTTGTGTTATAGTGTAGTGTGGTGTGGTATAGTGTAGTTTTGTATTATGAGGTGATGTGTAGAGAGTTGTGTTATAGTGTAGTGTGGTGTGGTGTGGTATAGTGTAGTTTTGTATTATGAGGTGACGTGTAGAAAGTTGTGTTATAGTGTAGTGTGGTGTGGTCTGGTGTGGTATAGTGTAGTTTTGTATTATGAGGTGATGTGTAGTGAGTTGTGTTATAGTGTAGTGTGGTGTGGTGTGGTATAGTGTAGTTTTGTATTATGAGGTGACGTGTAGAGAGTTGTGTTATAGTGTGGTGTGGTGTGGTATAGTGTAGTTTTGTATTATGAGGTGACGTGTAGAGAGTTGTGTTATAGTGTGGTGTGGTGTGGTATAGTGTGGTTTTGTATTATGAGGTGACGTGTAGAGAGTTGTGTTATAGTGTGGTGTTGTGTGGTATTGTGTTTTTTTGTATTATGAGGTGACGTGTAGAGAGTTGTGTTATAGTGTAGTGTGGTGTGGTATAGTGTAGTTTTGTATTATGAGGTGACGTGCAGAGAGTTGTGTTATAGTGTAGTGTGGTGTGGTGTGGTATAGTGTAGTTTTGTATTATGAGGTGATGTGTAGAGAGTTGTGTTATAGTGTAGTGTGGTGTGGTATAGTGTAGTTTTGTATTATGAGGTGATGTGTAGAGAGTTGTGTTTTAGTGTAGTGTGGTGTGGTGTGGTATAGTGTAGTTTTGTATTATGAGGTGATGTGTAGAGAGTTGTGTTATAGTGTAGTGTAGTGTGGTGTGGTATAGTGTAGTTTTGTATTATGAGGTGATGTGTAGAGAATTGTGTTATAGTGTAGTGTGGTGTGGTGTGGTATAGTGTAGTTTTGTATTATGAGGTGATGTGTAGAGGGTTGTGTTATAGTGTAGTGTGGTCTGGTGTGGTATAGTGTAGTTTTGTATTATGAGGTGATGTGTAGAGAGTTGTGTTATAGTGTTGTGTGGTGTGGTATAGTGTAGTTTTGTATTATGAGGTGATGTGTAGAGAGTTGTGTTATAGTGTAGTGTAGTGTGGTGTGGTATAGTGTAGTTTTGTATTATGAGGTGATGTGTAGAGAATTGTGTTATAGTGTAGTGTGGTGTGGTATAGTGTAGATTTGTATTATGAGGTGATGTGTAGAGAGTTGTGTTATAGTGTAGTGTGGTGTGGTGTGGTATAGTGTAGTTTTGTATTATGAGGTGACGTGTAGAGAGTTGTGTTATAGTGTAGTGTGGTGTGGTATAGTGTAGTTATGTATTATGAGGTGATGTGTAGAGAGTTGTGTTATAGTGTAGTGTGGTGTGGTATAGTGTAGTTTTGTATTATGAGGTGACGTGTAGAGAGTTGTGTTATAGTGTGGTGTGGTGTGGTATAGTGTAGTTTTGTATTATGAGGTGACGTGTAGAGAGTTGTGTTATAGTGTGGTGTGGTGTGGTATAGTGTAGTTTTGTATTATGAGGTGACGTGTAGAGAGTTGTGTTATAGTGTAGTGTGGTGTGGTGTGGTATAGTGTAGTTTTGTATTATGAGGTGACGTGTAGAGAGTTGTGTTATAGTGTAGTGTGGTGTGGTATAGTGTAGTTTTGTATTATGAGGTGATGTGTAGAGAGTTGTGTTATAGTGTAGTGTGGTGTGGTGTGGTATAGTGTAGTTTTGTATTATGAGGTGATGTGCAGAGAGTTGTGTTATAGTGTAGTGTGGTGTGGTATAGTGTAGTTTTGTATTATGAGGTGATGTGTAGAGAGTTGTGTTATAGTATAGTGTAGTGTGGTGTGGTGTGGTATAGTGTAGTTTTGTATTATGATGTGATGTGTAGTGAGTTGTGTTATAGTGTAGTGTGGTGTGGTATGGTATAGTGTAGTTTTGTATTATGAGGTGATGTGTAGTGAGTTGTGTTATAGTGTAGTGTGGTGTGGTATAGTGTAGTTTTGTATTATGAGGTGATGTGCAGAGAGTTGTGTTATAGTGTAGTGTGGTGTGGTATAGTGTAGTTTTGTATTATAAGGTGATGTGTAGAGAGTTGTGTTATAGTGTAGTGTGGTGTGGTGTGGTATAGTGTAGTTTTGTATTATGAGGTGATGTGTAGAGAGTTGTGTTATAGTGTAGTGTGGTGTGGTGTGGTATAGTGTAGTTTTGTATTATGAGGTGACGTGTAGAGAGTTGTGTTATAGTGTAGTCTGGTCTGGTGTGGTATAGTGTAGTTTGTATTATGAGGTGACGTGTAGAGAGTTGTGTTATAGTGTGGTGTGGTGTGGTATAGTGTAGTTTTGTATTATGAGGTGACGTGTAGATAGTTGTGTTATAGTGTGGTGTGGTGTGGTATAGTGTGGTTTTGTATCATGAGGTGACGTGTAGAGAGATGTGTTATAGTGTGGTGTGGTGTGGTATAGTGTAGTTTTGTATTATGAGGTGATGTGTAGAGAGTTGTGTTATAGTGTAGTGTGGTGTGGTATAGTGTAGTTTTGTATTATGAGGTGATGTGTAGAGAGTTGTGTTATAGTGTAGTGTGGTGTGGTGTGGTATAGTGTAGTTTTGTATTATGAGGTGACGTGTAGAAACTTGTGTTATAGTGTAGTGTGGTGTGGTCTGGTGTGGTATAGTGTAGTTTTGTATTATGAGGTGATGTGTAGTGAGTTGTGTTATAGTGTAGTGTGGTGTGGTGTGGTATAGTGTAGTTTTGTATTATGAGGTGACGTGTAGAGAGTTGTGTTATAGTGTGGTGTGGTGTGGTATAGTGTAGTTTTGTATTATGAGGTGATGTGTAGATAGTTGTGTTATAGTGTGGTGTGGTGTGGTATAGTGTAGTTTTGTATTATGAGGTGACGTGTAGAGAGTTGTGTTATAGTGTGGTGTGGTGTGGTATAGTGTGGTTTTGTATTATGAGGTGACGTGTAGAGAGTTGTGTTATAGTGTGGTGTTGTGTGGTATTGTGTTTTTTTGTATTATGAGGTGACGTGTAGAGAGTTGTGTTATAGTGTAGTGTGGTGTGGTGTGGTATAGTGTAGTTTTGTATTATGAGGTGATGTGTAGAGAGTTGTGTTATAGTGTAGTGTGGTGTGGTATAGTGTAGTTTTGTATTATGAGGTGATGTGTAGAGAGTTGTGTTTTAGTGTAGTGTGGTGTGGTGTAGTATAGTGTAGTTTTGTATTATGAGGTGATGTGTAGAGAGTTGTGTTATAGTGTAGTGTAGTGTGGTGTGGTATAGTGTAGTTTTGTATTATGAGGTGATGTGTAGAGAATTGTGTTATAGTGTAGTGTGGTGTGGTGTGGTATAGTGTAGTTTTGTATTATGAGGTGATGTGTAGAGGGTTGTGTTATAGTGTAGTGTGGTCTGGTGTGGTATAGTGTAGTTTTGTATTATGAGGTGATGTTTAGAGAGTTGTGTTATAGTGTTGTGTGGTGTGGTATAGTGTAGTTTTGTATTATGAGGTGATGTGTAGAGAGTTGTGTTATAGTGTAGTGTAGTGTGGTGTGGTATAGTGTAGTTTTGTATTATGAGGTGATGTGTAGAGAATTGTGTTATAGTGTAGTGTGGTGTGGTATAGTGTAGTTTTGTATTATGAGGTGATGTGTAGAGAGTTGTGTTATAGTGTAGTGTGGTGTGGTGTGGTATAGTGTAGTTTTGTATTATGAGGTGACGTGTAGAGAGTTGTGTTATAGTGTAGTGTGGTGTGGTATAGTGTAGTTTTGTATTATGAGGTGATGTGTAGAGAGTTGTGTTATAGTGTAGTGTGGTGTGGTATAGTGTAGTTTTGTATTATGAGGTGACGTGTAGAGAGTTGTGTTATAGTGTGGTGTGGTGTGGTATAGTGTAGTTTTGTATTATGAGGTGACGTGTAGAGAGTTGTGTTATAGTGTGGTGTGGTGTGGTATAGTGTAGTTTTGTATTATGAGGTGACGTGTAGAGAGTTGTGTTATAGTGTAGTGTGGTGTGGTGTGGTATAGTGTAGTTTTGTATTATGAGGTGACGTGTAGAGAGTTGTGTTATAGTGTAGTGTGGTGTGGTATAGTGTAGTTTTGTATTATGAGGTGATGTGTAGAGAGTTGTGTTATAGTGTAGTGTGGTGTGGTGTGGTATAGTGTAGTTTTGTATTATGAGGTGATGTGCAGAGAGTTGTGTTATAGTGTAGTGTGGTGTGGTATAGTGTAGTTTTGTATTATGAGGTGATGTGTAGAGAGTTGTGTTATAGTATAGTGTAGTGTGGTGTGGTGTGGTATAGTGTAGTTTTGTATTATGATGTGATGTGTAGTGAGTTGTGTTATAGTGTAGTGTGGTGTGGTATGGTATAGTGTAGTTTTGTATTATGAGGTGATGTGTAGTGAGTTGTGTTATAGTGTAGTGTGGTGTGGTATAGTGTAGTTTTGTATTATGAGGTGATGTGCAGAGAGTTGTGTTAGAGTGTAGTGTGGTGTGGTATAGTGTAGTTTTGTATTATAAGGTGATGTGTAGAGAGTTGTGTTATAGTGTAGTGTGGTGTGGTGTGGTATAGTGTAGTTTTGTATTATGAGGTGATGTGTAGAGAGTTGTGTTATAGTGTAGTGTGGTGTGGTGTGGTATAGTGTAGTTTTGTATTATGAGGTGACGTGTAGAGAGTTGTGTTATAGTGTAGTCTGGTCTGGTGTGGTATAGTGTAGTTTGTATTATGAGGTGACGTGTAGAGAGTTGTGTTATAGTGTGGTGTGGTGTGGTATAGTGTAGTTTTGTATTATGAGGTGACGTGTAGATAGTTGTGTTATAGTGTGGTGTGGTGTGGTATAGTGTGGTTTTGTATCATGAGGTGACGTGTAGAGAGTTGTGTTATAGTGTGGTGTGGTGTGGTATAGTGTAGTTTTGTATTATGAGGTGATGTGTAGAGAGTTGTGTTATAGTGTAGTGTGGTGTGGTGTGGTATAGTGTAGTTTTGTATTATGAGGTGATGTGTAGAGAGTTGTGTTATAGTGTAGTGTGGTGTGGTGTGGTATAGTGTAGTTTTGTATTATGAGGTGACGTGTAGAAAGTTGTGTTATAGTGTAGTGTGGTGTGGTCTGGTGTGGTATAGTGTAGTTTTGTATTATGAGGTGATGTGTAGTGAGTTCTGTTATAGTGTAGTGTGGTGTGGTGTGGTATAGTGTAGTTTTGTATTATGAGGTGACGTGTAGAGAGTTGTGTTATAGTGTGGTGTGGTGTGGTATAGTGTAGTTTTGTATTATGAGGTGATGTGTAGATAGTTGTGTTATAGTGTGGTGTGGTGTGGTATAGTGTAGTTTTGTATTATGAGGTGACGTGTAGAGAGTTGTGTTATAGTCTGGTGTGGTGTGGTATAGTGTGGTTTTGTATTATGAGGTGACGTGTAGAGAGTTGTGTTATAGTGTGGTGTTGTGTGGTATTGTGTTTTTTTGTATTATGAGGTGACGTGTAGAGAGTTGTGTTATAGTGTAGTGTGGTGTGGTGTGGTATAGTGTAGTTTTGTATTATGAGGTGATGTGTAGAGAGTTGTGTTATAGTGTAGTGTGGTGTGGTATAGTGTAGTTTTGTATTATGAGGTGATGTGTAGAGAGTTGTGTTATAGTGTAGTGTAGTGTGGTGTGGTATAGTGTAGTTTTGTATTATGAGGTGATGTGTAGAGAGTTGTGTTTTAGTGTAGTGTGGTGTGGTGTGGTATAGTGTAGTTTTGTATTATGAGGTGATGTGTAGAGAGTTGTGTTATAGTGTAGTGTAGTGTGGTATAGTGTAGTTTTGTATTATGAGGTGATGTGTAGAGAATTGTGTTATAGTGTAGTGTGGTGTGGTGTGGTATAGTGTAGTTTTGTATTATGAGGTGATGTGTAGAGAGTTGTGTTATAGTGTAGTGTGGTCTGGTGTGGTATAGTGTAGTTTTGTATTATGAGGTGATGTGTAGAGAGTTGTGTTATAGTGTTGTGTGGTCTGGTATAGTGTAGTTTTGTATTATGAGGTGGTGTGTAGAGAGTTGTGTTATAGTGTAGTGTAGTGTGGTGTGGTATAGTGTAGTTTTGTATTATGAGGTGATGTGTAGAGAATTGTGTTATAGTGTAGTGTGGTGTGGTATAGTGTAGTTTTGTATTATGAGGTGATGTGTAGAGAGTTGTGTTATAGTGTAGTGTGGTGTGGTGTGGTATAGTGTAGTTTTGTATTATGAGGTGACGTGTAGAGAGTTGTGTTATAGTGTAGTGTGGTGTGGTATAGTGTAGTTTTGTATTATGAGGTGATGTGTAGAGAGTTGTGTTATAGTGTAGTGTGGTGTGGTATAGTGTAGTTTTGTATTATGAGGTGACGTGTAGAGAGTTGTGTTATAGTGTGGTGTGGTGTGGTATAGTGTAGTTTTGTATTATGAGGTGACGTGTAGAGAGTTGTGTTATAGTGTGGTGTGGTGTGGTATAGTGTAGTTTTGTATTATGAGGTGACGTGTAGAGAGTTGTGTTATAGTGTAGTGTGGTGTGGTGTGGTATAGTGTAGATTTGTATTATGAGGTGACGTGTAGAGATTTGTGTTATAGTGTAGTGTGGTGTGGTATAGTGTAGTTTTGTATTATGAGGTGATGTGTAGAGAGTTGTGTTATAGTGTAGTGTGGTGTGGTGTGGTATAGTGTAGTTTTGTATTATGAGGTGATGTGTAGAGAGTTGTGTTATAGTGTAGTGTGGTGTGGTGTGGTATAGTGTAGTTTTGTATTATGAGGTGACGTGTAGAGAGTTGTGTTATAGTGTAGTCTGGTCTGGTGTGGTATAGTGTGGTTTTGTATTATGAGGTGATGTGTAGAGAGTTGTGTTATAGTGTAGTGTGGTGTGGTGTGGTATAGTGTAGTTTTGTATTATGAGGTGACGTGTAGAGAGTTGTGTTATAGTGTAGTGTGGTGTGGTGTGGTATAGTGTAGTTTTGTATTATGAGGTGATGTGTAGAGAATTGTGTTATAGTGTAGTGTGGTGTGGTCTGGTATAGTGTAGTTTTGTATTATGAGGTGATGTGTAGAGAGTTGTGTTATAGTGTGGTGTGGTGTGGTATAGTGTAGTTTTGTATTATGGGGTGACGTGTAGAGAGTTGTGTTATAGTGTAGTGCGGTGTGGTGTGGTATAGTGTAGTTTTGTATTATGAGGTGATGTGTAGATAGTTGTGTTATAGTGTGGTGTGGTGTGGTATAGTGTAGTTTTGTATTATGAGGTGACGTGTAGAGAGTTGTGTTATAGTGTGGTGTGGTGTGGTATAGTGTGGTTTTGTATTATGAGGTGACGTGTAGAGAGTTGTGTTATAGTGTGGTGTGGTGTGGTATAGTGTAGTTTTGTATTATGAGGTGACGTGTAGAGAGTTGTGTTATAGTGTAGTGTGGTGTGGTATAGTGTAGTTTTGTATTATGAGGTGACGTGCAGAGAGTTGTGTTATAGTGTAGTGTGGTGTGGTGTGGTATAGTGTAGTTTTGTATTATGAGGTGATGTGTAGAGAGTTGTGTTATAGTGTAGTGTGGTGTGGTATAGTGTAGTTTTGTATTATGAGGTGATGTGTAGAGAGTTGTGTTATAGTGTAGTGTAGTGTGGTGTGGTATAGTGTAGTTTTGTATTATGAGGTGATGTGTAGAGAGTTGTGTTTTAGTGTAGTGTGGTGTGGTGTGGTATAGTGTAGTTTTGTATTATGAGGTGATGTGTAGAGAGTTGTGTTATAGTGTAGTGTAGTGTGGTGTGGTATAGTGTAGTTTTGTATTATGAGGTGATGTGTAGAGAATTGTGTTATAGTGTAGTGTGGTGTGGTGTGGTATAGTGTAGTTTTGTATTATGAGGTGATGTGTAGAGAGTTGTGTTATAGTGTAGTGTGGTGTGGTATAGTGTAGTTTTGTATTATGAGGTGATGTGTAGAGAGTTGTGTTATAGTGTAGTGTGGTCTGGTGTGGTATAGTGTAGTTTTGTATTATGAGGTGATGTGTAGAGAGTTGTGTTATAGTGTTGTGTGGTGTGGTATAGTGTAGTTTTGTATTATGAGGTGATGTGTAGAGAGTTGTGTTATAGTGTAGTGTAGTGTGGTGTGGTATAGTGTAGTTTTGTATTATGAGGTGATGTGTAGAGAATTGTGTTATAGTGTAGTGTGGTGTGGTATAGTGTAGTTTTGTATTATGAGGTGATGTGTAGAGAGTTGTGTTATAGTGTAGTGTGGTGTGGTGTGGTATAGTGTAGTTTTGTTTTATGAGGTGACGTGTAGAGAGTTGTGTTATAGTGTAGTGTGGTGTGGTATAGTGTAGTTTTGTATTATGGGGTGACGTGTAGAGAGTTGTGTTATAGTGTGGTGTGGTGTGGTATAGTGTAGTTTTGTATTATGAGGTGACGTGTAGAGAGTTGTGTTATAGTGTGGTGTGGTGTGGTATAGTGTAGTTTTGTATTATGAGGTGACGTGTAGAGAGTTGTGTTATAGTGTAGTGTGGTGTGGTGTGGTATAGTGTAGTTTTGTATTATGAGGTGACGTGTAGAGAGTTGTGTTATAGTGTAGTGTGGTGTGGTATAGTGTAGTTTTGTATTATGAGGTGATGTGTAGAGAGTTGTGTTATAGTGTAGTGTGGTGTGGTGTGGTATAGTGTAGTTTTGTATTATGAGGTGATGTGCAGAGAGTTGTGTTATAGTGTAGTGTGGTGTGGTGTGGTATAGTGTAGTTTAGTATTATGAGGTGATGTGTAGAGAGTTGTGTTATAGTATAGTGTAGTGTGGTGTGGTATAGTGTAGTTTTGTATTATGAGGTGATGTGTAGAGAGTTGTGTTATAGTATAGTGTAGTGTGGTGTGGTATAGTGTAGTTTTGTATTATGGGGTGACGTGTAGAGAGTTGTGTTATAGTGTAGTGTGGTGTGGTGTGGTATAGTGTAGTTTTGTATTATGAGGTGAGGTGTAGAGAGTTGTGTTATAGTGTAGTGTGGTGTGGTGTGGTATAGTGTAGTTTTGTATTATGAGGTGATGTGTAGAGAATTGTGTTATAGTGTAGTGTGGTGTGGTCTGGTATAGTGTAGTTTTGTATTATGAGGTGATGTGTAGAGAGTTGTGTTATAGTGTGGTGTGGTGTGGTATAGTGTAGTTTTGTATTATGAGGTGATGTGTAGAGAGTTGTGTTATAGTGTAGTGTAGTGTGGTGTGGTATAGTGTAGTTTTGTATTATGAGGTGATGTGTAGAGAGTTGTGTTATAGTGTAGTGTAGTGTGGTGTGGTATAGTGTAGTTTTGTATTATGAGGTGATGTGTAGAGAATTGTGTTATAGTGTAGTGTGGTGTGGTGTGGTATAGTGTAGTTTTGTATTATGAGGTGATGTGTAGAGAGTTGTGTTATAGTGTGGTGTGGTGTGGTATAGTGTAGTTTTGTATTATGAGGTGACGTGTAGAGAGTTGTGTTATAGTGTGGTGTGGTGTGGTATAGTGTGGTTTTGTATTATGAGGTGACGTGTAGAGAGTTGTGTTATAGTGTGGTGTTGTGTGGTATTGTGTTTTTTTGTATTATGAGGTGACGTGTAGAGAGTTGTGTTATAGTGTAGTGTGGTGTGGTGTGGTATAGTGTAGTTTTGTATTATGAGGTGATGTGTAGAGAGTTGTGTTATAGTGTAGTGTGGTGTGGTATAGTGTAGTTTTGTATTATGAGGTGATGTGTAGAGAGTTGTGTTATAGTGTAGTGTAGTGTGGTGTGGTATAGTGTAGTTTTGTATTATGAGGTGATGTGTAGAGAGTTGTGTTTTAGTGTAGTGTGGTGTGGTGTGGTATAGTGTAGTTTTGTATTATGAGGTGATGTGTAGAGAGTTGTGTTATAGTGTAGTGTAGTGTGGTGTGGTATAGTGTAGTTTTGTATTATGAGGTGATGTGTAGAGAATTGTGTTATAGTGTAGTGTGGTGTGGTGTGGTATAGTGTAGTTTTGTATTATGAGGTGATGTGTAGAGAGTTGTGTTATAGTGTAGTGTGGTCTGGTGTGGTATAGTGTAGTTTTGTATTATGAGGTGATGTGTAGAGAGTTGTGTTATAGTGTTGTGTGGTCTGGTATAGTGTAGTTTTGTATTATGAGGTGATGTGTAGAGAGTTGTGTTATAGTGTAGTGTAGTGTGGTGTGGTATAGTGTAGTTTTGTATTATGAGGTGATGTGTAGAGAATTGTGTTATAGTGTAGTGTGGTGTGGTATAGTGTAGTTTTGTATTATGAGGTGATGTGTAGAGAGTTGTGTTATAGTGTAGTGTGGTGTGGTGTGGTATAGTGTAGTTTTGTATTATGAGGTGACGTGTAGAGAGTTGTGTTATAGTGTAGTGTGGTGTGGTATAGTGTAGTTTTGTATTATGAGGTGATGTGTAGAGAGTTGTGTTATAGTGTAGTGTGGTGTGGTATAGTGTAGTTTTGTATTATGAGGTGACGTGTAGAGAGTTGTGTTATAGTGTGGTGTGGTGTGGTATAGTGTAGTTTTGTATTATGAGGTGACGTGTAGAGAGTTGTGTTATAGTGTGGTGTGGTGTGGTATAGTGTAGTTTTGTATTATGAGGTGACGTGTAGAGAGTTGTGTTATAGTGTAGTGTGGTGTGGTGTGGTATAGTGTAGATTTGTATTATGAGGTGACGTGTAGAGATTTGTGTTATAGTGTAGTGTGGTGTGGTATAGTGTAGTTTTGTATTATGAGGTGATGTGTAGAGAGTTGTGTTATAGTGTAGTGTGGTGTGGTGTGGTATAGTGTAGTTTTGTATTATGAGGTGATGTGTAGAGAGTTGTGTTATAGTGTAGTGTGGTGTGGTGTGGTATAGTGTAGTTTTGTATTATGAGGTGACGTGTAGAGAGTTGTGTTATAGTGTAGTCTGGTCTGGTGTGGGATAGTGTGGTTTTGTATTATGAGGTGATGTGTAGAGAGTTGTGTTATAGTGTAGTGTGGTGTGGTGTGGTATAGTGTAGTTTTGTATTATGAGGTGACGTGTAGAGAGTTGTGTTATAGTGTAGTGTGGTGTGGTGTGGTATAGTGTAGTTTTGTATTATGAGGTGATGTGTAGAGAATTGTGTTATAGTGTAGTGTGGTGTGGTCTGGTATAGTGTAGTTTTGTATTATGAGGTGATGTGTAGAGAGTTGTGTTATAGTGTGGTGTGGTGTGGTATAGTGTAGTTTTGTATTATGGGGTGACGTGTAGAGAGTTGTGTTATAGTGTAGTGCGGTGTGGTGTGGTATAGTGTAGTTTTGTATTATGAGGTGATGTGTAGATAGTTGTGTTATAGTGTGGTGTGGTGTGGTATAGTGTAGTTTTGTATTATGAGGTGACGTGTAGAGAGTTGTGTTATAGTGTGGTGTGGTGTGGTATAGTGTGGTTTTGTATTATGAGGTGACGTGTAGAGAGTTGTGTTATAGTGTGGTGTGGTGTGGTATAGTGTAGTTTTGTATTATGAGGTGACGTGTAGAGAGTTGTGTTATAGTGTAGTGTGGTGTGGTATAGTGTAGTTTTGTATTATGAGGTGACGTGCAGAGAGTTGTGTTATAGTGTAGTGTGGTGTGGTGTGGTATAGTGTAGTTTTGTATTATGAGGTGATGTGTAGAGAGTTGTGTTATAGTGTAGTGTGGTGTGGTATAGTGTAGTTTTGTATTATGAGGTGATGTGTAGAGAGTTGTGTTATAGTGTAGTGTAGTGTGGTGTGGTATAGTGTAGTTTTGTATTATGAGGTGATGTGTAGAGAGTTGTGTTTTAGTGTAGTGTGGTGTGGTGTGGTATAGTGTAGTTTTGTATTATGAGGTGATGTGTAGAGAGTTGTGTTATAGTTTAGTGTAGTGTGGTGTGGTATAGTGTAGTTTTGTATTATGAGGTGATGTGTAGAGAATTGTGTTATAGTGTAGTGTGGTGTGGTGTGGTATAGTGTAGTTTTGTATTATGAGGTGATGTGTAGAGAGTTGTGTTATAGTGTAGTGTGGTGTGGTATAGTGTAGTTTTGTATTATGAGGTGATGTGTAGAGAGTTGTGTTATAGTGTAGTGTGGTGTGGTATAGTGTAGTTTTGTATTATGAGGTGATGTGTAGAGAATTGTGTTATAGTGTAGTGTAGTGTGGTGTGGTATAGTGTAGTTTTGTATTATGAGGTGATGTGTAGAGAGTTGTGATATAGTGTAGTGTGGTGTGGTGTGGTATAGTGTAGTTTTGTATTATGATGTGATGTGTAGAGAGTTGTGTTATAGTGTAGTGTGGTCTGGTGTGGTATAGTGTAGTTTTGTATTATGAGGTGATGTGTAGAGAGTTGTGTTATAGTGTTGTGTGGTGTGGTATAGTGTAGTTTTGTATTATGAGGTGATGTGTAGAGAGTTGTGTTATAGTGTAGTGTAGTGTGGTGTGGTATAGTGTAGTTTTGTATTATGAGGTGATGTGTAGAGAATTGTGTTATAGTGTAGTGTGGTGTGGTATAGTGTAGTTTTGTATTATGAGGTGATGTGTAGAGAGTTGTGTTATAGTGTAGTGTGGTGTGGTGTGGTATAGTGTAGTTTTGTATTATGAGGTGACGTGTAGAGAGTTGTGTTATAGTGTAGTGTGGTGTGGTATAGTGTAGTTTTGTATTATGGGGTGACGTGTAGAGAGTTGTGTTATAGTGTGGTGTGGTGTGGTATAGTGTAGTTTTGTATTATGAGGTGACGTGTAGAGAGTTGTGTTATAGTGTGGTGTGGTGTGGTATAGTGTAGTTTTGTATTATGAGGTGACGTGTAGAGAGTTGTGTTATAGTGCAGTGTGGTGTGGTGTGGTATAGTGTAGTTTTGTATTATGAGGTGACGTGTAGAGAGTTGTGTTATAGTGTAGTGTGGTGTGGTATAGTGTAGTTTTGTATTATGAGGTGATGTGTAGAGAGTTGTGTTATAGTGTAGTGTGGTGTGGTGTGGTATAGTGTAGTTTTGTATTATGAGGTGATGTGCAGAGAGTTGTGTTATAGTGTAGTGTGGTGTGGTGTGGTATAGTGTAGTTTAGTATTATGAGGTGATGTGTAGAGAGTTGTGTTATAGTATAGTGTAGTGTGGTGTGGTATAGTGTAGTTTTGTATTATGAGGTGATGTGTAGAGAGTTGTGTTATAGTATAGTGTAGTGTGGTGTGGTATAGTGTAGTTTTGTATTATGGGGTGACGTGTAGAGAGTTGTGTTATAGTGTAGTGTGGTGTGGTGTGGTATAGTGTAGTTTTGTATTATGAGGTGAGGTGTAGAGAGTTGTGTTATAGTGTAGTGTGGTGTGGTGTGGTATAGTGTAGTTTTGTATTATGAGGTGATGTGTAGAGAATTGTGTTATAGTGTAGTGTGGTGTGGTCTGGTATAGTGTAGTTTTGTATTATGAGGTGATGTGTAGAGAGTTGTGTTATAGTGTGGTGTGGTGTGGTATAGTGTAGTTTTGTATTATGAGGTGATGTGTAGAGAGTTGTGTTATAGTGTAGTGTGGTGTGGTGTGGTATAGTGTAGTTTTGTATTATGAGGTGACGTGTAGAGAGTTGTGTTATAGTGTAGTGTGGTGTGGTGTGGTATAGTGTAGTTTTGTATTATGAGGTGATGTGTAGAGAATTGTGTTATAGTGTAGTGTGGTGTGGTCTGGTATAGTGTAGTTTTGTATTATGAGGTGATGTGTAGAGAGTTGTGTTATAGTGTGGTGTGGTGTGGTATAGTGTAGTTTTGTATTATGGGGTGACGTGTAGAGAGTTGTGTTATAGTGTAGTGCGGTGTGGTGTGGTATAGTGTAGTTTTGTATTATGAGGTGATGTGTAGATAGTTGTGTTATAGTGTGGTGTGGTGTGGTATAGTGTAGTTTTGTATTATGAGGTGACGTGTAGAGAGTTGTGTTATAGTGTGGTGTGGTGTGGTATAGTGTGGTTTTGTATTATGAGGTGACGTGTAGAGAGTTGTGTTATAGTGTGGTGTGGTGTGGTATAGTGTAGTTTTGTATTATGAGGTGACGTGTAGAGAGTTGTGTTATAGTGTAGTGTGGTGTGGTATAGTGTAGTTTTGTATTATGAGGTGACGTGCAGAGAGTTGTGTTATAGTGTAGTGTGGTGTGGTGTGGTATAGTGTAGTTTTGTATTATGAGGTGATGTGTAGAGAGTTGTGTTATAGTGTAGTGTGGTGTGGTATAGTGTAGTTTTGTATTATGAGGTGATGTGTAGAGAGTTGTGTTATAGTGTAGTGTAGTGTGGTGTGGTATAGTGTAGTTTTGTATTATGAGGTGATGTGTAGAGAGTTGTGTTTTAGTGTAGTGTGGTGTGGTGTGGTATAGTGTAGTTTTGTATTATGAGGTGATGTGTAGAGAGTTGTGTTATAGTTTAGTGTAGTGTGGTGTGGTATAGTGTAGTTTTGTATTATGAGGTGATGTGTAGAGAATTGTGTTATAGTGTAGTGTGGTGTGGTGTGGTATAGTGTAGTTTTGTATTATGAGGTGATGTGTAGAGAGTTGTGTTATAGTGTAGTGTGGTGTGGTATAGTGTAGTTTTGTATTATGAGGTGATGTGTAGAGAGTTGTGTTATAGTGTAGTGTGGTGTGGTATAGTGTAGTTTTGTATTATGAGGTGATGTGTAGAGAATTGTGTTATAGTGTAGTGTAGTGTGGTGTGGTATAGTGTAGTTTTGTATTATGAGGTGATGTGTAGAGAGTTGTGATATAGTGTAGTGTGGTGTGGTGTGGTATAGTGTAGTTTTGTATTATGATGTGATGTGTAGAGAGTTGTGTTATAGTGTAGTGTGGTCTGGTGTGGTATAGTGTAGTTTTGTATTATGAGGTGATGTGTAGAGAGTTGTGTTATAGTGTTGTGTGGTGTGGTATAGTGTAGTTTTGTATTATGAGGTGATGTGTAGAGAGTTGTGTTATAGTGTAGTGTAGTGTGGTGTGGTATAGTGTAGTTTTGTATTATGAGGTGATGTGTAGAGAATTGTGTTATAGTGTAGTGTGGTGTGGTATAGTGTAGTTTTGTATTATGAGGTGATGTGTAGAGAGTTGTGTTATAGTGTAGTGTGGTGTGGTGTGGTATAGTGTAGTTTTGTATTATGAGGTGACGTGTAGAGAGTTGTGTTATAGTGTAGTGTGGTGTGGTATAGTGTAGTTTTGTATTATGGGGTGACGTGTAGAGAGTTGTGTTATAGTGTGGTGTGGTGTGGTATAGTGTAGTTTTGTATTATGAGGTGACGTGTAGAGAGTTGTGTTATAGTGTGGTGTGGTGTGGTATAGTGTAGTTTTGTATTATGAGGTGACGTGTAGAGAGTTGTGTTATAGTGTAGTGTGGTGTGGTGTGGTATAGTGTAGTTTTGTATTATGAGGTGACGTGTAGAGAGTTGTGTTATAGTGTAGTGTGGTGTGGTATAGTGTAGTTTTGTATTATGAGGTGATGTGTAGAGAGTTGTGTTATAGTGTAGTGTGGTGTGGTGTGGTATAGTGTAGTTTTGTATTATGAGGTGATGTGCAGAGAGTTGTGTTATAGTGTAGTGTGGTGTGGTGTGGTATAGTGTAGTTTAGTATTATGAGGTGATGTGTAGAGAGTTGTGTTATAGTATAGTGTAGTGTGGTGTGGTATAGTGTAGTTTTGTATTATGAGGTGATGTGTAGAGAGTTGTGTTATAGTATAGTGTAGTGTGGTGTGGTATAGTGTAGTTTTGTATTATGGGGTGACGTGTAGAGAGTTGTGTTATAGTGTAGTGTGGTGTGGTGTGGTATAGTGTAGTTTTGTATTATGAGGTGAGGTGTAGAGAGTTGTGTTATAGTGTAGTGTGGTGTGGTGTGGTATAGTGTAGTTTTGTATTATGAGGTGATGTGTAGAGAATTGTGTTATAGTGTAGTGTGCTGTGGTCTGGTATAGTGTAGTTTTGTATTATGAGGTGATGTGTAGAGAGTTGTGTTATAGTGTGGTGTGGTGTGGTATAGTGTAGTTTTGTATTATGAGGTGATGTGTAGAGAGTTGTGTTATAGTGTAGTGTAGTGTGGTGTGGTATAGTGTAGTTTTGTATTATGAGGTGATGTGTAGAGAGTTGTGTTATAGTGTAGTGTAGTGTGGTGTGGTATAGTGTAGTTTTGTATTATGAGGTGATGTGTAGAGAATTGTGTTATAGTGTAGTGTGGTGTGGTGTGGTATAGTGTAGTTTTGTATTATGAGGTGATGTGTAGAGAGTTGTGTTATAGTGTAGTGTGGTGTGGTATAGTGTAGTTTTGTATTATGAGGTGATGTGTAGAGAGTTGTGTTATAGTGTAGTGTGGTGTGGTATAGTGTAGTTTTGTATTATGAGGTGATGTGTAGAGAATTGTGTTATAGTGTAGTGTAGTGTGGTGTGGTATAGTGTAGTTTTGTATTATGAGGTGATGTGTAGAGAATTGTGTTATAGTGTAGTGTGGTCTGGTGTGGTATAGTGTAGTTTTGTATTATGAGGTGATGTGTAGAGAGTTGTGTTATAGTGTTGTGTGGTGTGGTATAGTGTAGTTTTGTATTATGAGGTGATGTGTAGAGAGTTGTGTTATAGTGTAGTGTAGTGTGGTGTGGTATAGTGTAGTTTTGTATTATGAGGTGATGTGTAGAGAATTGTGTTATAGTGTAGTGTGGTGTGGTATAGTGTAGTTTTGTATTATGAGGTGATGTGTAGAGAGTTGTGTTATAGTGTAGTGTGGTGTGGTGTGGTATAGTGTAGTTTTGTATTATGAGGTGACGTGTAGAGAGTTGTGTTATAGTGTAGTGTGGTGTGGTATAGTGTAGTTTTGTATTATGGGGTGATGTGTAGAGAGTTGTGTTATAGTGTAGTGTGGTGTGGTATAGTGTAGTTTTGTATTATGAGGTGACGTGTAGAGAGTTGTGTTATAGTGTGGTGTGGTGTGGTATAGTGTAGTTTTGTATTATGAGGTGACGTGTAGAGAGTTGTGTTATAGTGTGGTGTGGTGTGGTATAGTGTAGTTTTGTATTATGAGGTGACGTGTAGAGAGTTGTGTTATAGTGTAGTGTGGTGTGGTGTGGTATAGTGTAGTTTTGTATTATGAGGTGACGTGTAGAGAGTTGTGTTATAGTGTAGTGTGGTGTGGTATAGTGTAGTTTTGTATTATGAGGTGATGTGTAGAGAGTTGTGTTATAGTGTAGTGTGGTGTGGTGTGGTATAGTGTAGTTTTGTATTATGAGGTGATGTGCAGAGAGTTGTGTTATAGTGTAGTGTGGTGTGGTGTGGTATAGTGTAGTTTTGTATTATGAGGTGATGTGTAGAGAGTTGTGTTATAGTATAGTGTAGTGTGGTGTGGTATAGTGTAGTTTTGTATTATGAGGTGATGTGTAGAGAGTTGTGTTATAGTATAGTGTAGTGTGGTGTGGTATAGTGTAGTTTTGTATTATGGGGTGACGTGTAGAGAGTTGTGTTATAGTGTAGTGTGGTGTGGTGTGGTATAGTGTAGTTTTGTATTATGAGGTGACGTGTAGAGAGTTGTGTTATAGTGTAGTGTGGTGTGGTGTGGTATAGTGTAGTTTTGTATTATGAGGTGATGTGTAGAGAATTGTGTTATAGTGTAGTGTGGTGTGGTCTGGTATAGTGTAGTTTTGTATTATGAGGTGATGTGTAGAGAGTTGTGTTAAAGTGTGGTGTGGTGTGGTATAGTGTAGTTTTGTATTATGGGGTGACGTGTAGAGAGTTGTGTTATAGTGTAGTGTGGTGTGGTGTGGTATAGTGTAGTTTTGTATTATGAGGTGATGTGTAGATAGTTGTGTTATAGTGTGGTGTGGTGTGGTATAGTGTAGTTTTGTATTATGAGGTGACGTGTAGAGAGTTGTGTTATAGTGTGGTGTGGTGTGGTATAGTGTGGTTTTGTATTATGAGGTGACGTGTAGAGAGTTGTGTTATAGTGTGGTGTGGTGTGGTATAGTGTAATTTTGTATTATGAGGTGACGTGTAGAGAGTTGTGTTATAGTGTAGTGTGGTGTGGTATAGTGTAGTTTTGTATTATGAGGTGACGTGCAGAGAGTTGTGTTATAGTGTAGTGTGGTGTGGTGTGGTATAGTGTAGTTTTGTATTATGAGGTGATGTGTAGAGAGTTGTGTTATAGTGTAGTGTGGTGTGGTATAGTGTAGTTTTGTATTATGAGGTGATGTGTAGAGAGTTGTGTTATAGTGTAGTGTAGTGTGGTGTGGTATAGTGTAGTTTTGTATTATGAGGTGATGTGTAGAGAGTTGTGTTTTAGTGTAGTGTGGTGTGGTGTGGTATAGTGTAGTTTTGTATTATGAGGTGATGTGTAGAGAGTTGTGTTATAGTGTAGTGTAGTGTGTTGTGGTATAGTGTAGTTTTGTATTATGAGGTGATGTGTAGAGAATTGTGTTATAGTGTAGTGTGGTGTGGTGTGGTATAGTGTAGTTTTGTATTATGAGGTGATGTGTAGAGAGTTGTGTTATAGTGTAGTGTGGTGTGGTATAGTGTAGTTTTGTATTATGAGGTGATGCGTAGAGAGTTGTGTTATAGTGTAGTGTGGTGTGGTATAGTGTAGTTTTGTATTATGAGGTGATGTGTAGAGAATTGTGTTATAGTGTAGTGTAGTGTGGTGTGGTATAGTGTAGTTTTGTATTATGAGGTGATGTGTAGAGAGTTGTGTTATAGTGTAGTGTAGTGTGGTGTGGTATAGTGTAGTTTTGTATTATGAGGTGATGTGTAGAGAGTTGTGTTTTAGTGTAGTGTGGTGTGGTGTGGTATAGTGTAGTTTTGTATTATGAGGTGATGTGTAGAGAGTTGTGTTATAGTGTAGTGTGGTGTGGTATAGTGTAGTTTTGTATTATGAGGTGATGTGTAGAGAGTTGTGTTATAGTGTAGTGTAGTGTGGTGTGGTATAGTGTAGTTTTGTATTATGAGGTGATGTGTAGAGAGTTGTGTTTTAGTGTAGTGTGGTGTGGTGTGGTATAGTGTAGTTTTGTATTATGAGGTGATGTGTAGAGAGTTGTGTTATAGTTTAGTGTAGTGTGGTGTGGTATAGTGTAGTTTTGTATTATGAGGTGATGTGTAGAGAATTGTGTTATAGTGTAGTGTGGTGTGGTGTGGTATAGTGTAGTTTTGTATTATGAGGTGATGTGTAGAGAGTTGTGTTATAGTGTAGTGTGGTGTGGTATAGTGTAGTTTTGTATTATGAGGTGATGTGTAGAGAGTTGTGTTATAGTGTAGTGTGGTGTGGTATAGTGTAGTTTTGTATTATGAGGTGATGTGTAGAGAATTGTGTTATAGTGTAGTGTAGTGTGGTGTGGTATAGTGTAGTTTTGTATTATGAGGTGATGTGTAGAGAGTTGTGATATAGTGTAGTGTGGTGTGGTGTGGTATAGTGTAGTTTTGTATTATGATGTGATGTGTAGAGAGTTGTGTTATAGTGTAGTGTGGTCTGGTGTGGTATAGTGTAGTTTTGTATTATGAGGTGATGTGTAGAGAGTTGTGTTATAGTGTTGTGTGGTGTGGTATAGTGTAGTTTTGTATTATGAGGTGATGTGTAGAGAGTTGTGTTATAGTGTAGTGTAGTGTGGTGTGGTATAGTGTAGTTTTGTATTATGAGGTGATGTGTAGAGAATTGTGTTATAGTGTAGTGTGGTGTGGTATAGTGTAGTTTTGTATTATGAGGTGATGTGTAGAGAGTTGTGTTATAGTGTAGTGTGGTGTGGTGTGGTATAGTGTAGTTTTGTATTATGAGGTGACGTGTAGAGAGTTGTGTTATAGTGTAGTGTGGTGTGGTATAGTGTAGTTTTGTATTATGGGGTGACGTGTAGAGAGTTGTGTTATAGTGTGGTGTGGTGTGGTATAGTGTAGTTTTGTATTATGAGGTGACGTGTAGAGAGTTGTGTTATAGTGTGGTGTGGTGTGGTATAGTGTAGTTTTGTATTATGAGGTGACGTGTAGAGAGTTGTGTTATAGTGTAGTGTG
This sequence comes from Eledone cirrhosa, assembly GCA_964016885.1. Taxonomy (NCBI): domain Eukaryota; kingdom Metazoa; phylum Mollusca; class Cephalopoda; order Octopoda; family Eledonidae; genus Eledone; species Eledone cirrhosa. The sequence continues at coordinate 252,090,066 of OZ024741.1, read as the reverse complement.
GTGTGGTGTGGTATAGTGTAGTTTTGTATTATGAGGTGACGTGTAGAGAGTTGTGTTATAGTGTAGTGTGGTGTGGTATAGTGTAGTTTTGTATTATGAGGTGATGTGTAGAGAGTTGTGTTATAGTGTAGTGTGGTGTGGTGTGGTATAGTGTAGTTTTGTATTATGAGGTGATGTGCAGAGAGTTGTGTTATAGTGTAGTGTGGTGTGGTGTGGTATAGTGTAGTTTAGTATTATGAGGTGATGTGTAGAGAGTTGTGTTATAGTATAGTGTAGTGTGGTGTGGTATAGTGTAGTTTTGTATTATGAGGTGATGTGTAGAGAGTTGTGTTATAGTATAGTGTAGTGTGGTGTGGTATAGTGTAGTTTTGTATTATGGGGTGACGTGTAGAGAGTTGTGTTATAGTGTAGTGTGGTGTGGTGTGGTATAGTGTAGTTTTGTATTATGAGGTGAGGTGTAGAGAGTTGTGTTATAGTGTAGTGTGGTGTGGTGTGGTATAGTGTAGTTTTGTATTATGAGGTGATGTGTAGAGAATTGTGTTATAGTGTAGTGTGGTGTGGTCTGGTATAGTGTAGTTTTGTATTATGAGGTGATGTGTAGAGAGTTGTGTTATAGTGTGGTGTGGTGTGGTATAGTGTAGTTTTGTATTATGAGGTGATGTGTAGAGAGTTGTGTTATAGTGTAGTGTAGTGTGGTGTGGTATAGTGTAGTTTTGTATTATGAGGTGATGTGTAGAGAGTTGTGTTATAGTGTAGTGTAGTGTGGTGTGGTATAGTGTAGTTTTGTATTATGAGGTGATGTGTAGAGAATTGTGTTATAGTGTAGTGTGGTGTGGTGTGGTATAGTGTAGTTTTGTATTATGAGGTGATGTGTAGAGAGTTGTGTTATAGTGTAGTGTGGTGTGGTATAGTGTAGTTTTGTATTATGAGGTGATGTGTAGAGAGTTGTGTTATAGTGTAGTGTGGTGTGGTATAGTGTAGTTTTGTATTATGAGGTGATGTGTAGAGAATTGTGTTATAGTGTAGTGTAGTGTGGTGTGGTATAGTGTAGTTTTGTATTATGAGGTAATGTGTAGAGAGTTGTGTTATAGTGTAGTGTGGTGTGGTGTGGTATAGTGTAGTTTTGTATTATGAGGTGATGTGTAGAGAGTTGTGTTATAGTGTAGTGTGGTCTGGTGTGGTATAGTGTAGTTTTGTATTATGAGGTGATGTGTAGAGAGTTGTGTTATAGTGTTGTGTGGTGTGGTATAGTGTAGTTTTGTATTATGAGGTGATGTGTAGAGAGTTGTGTTATAGTGTAGTGTAGTGTGGTGTGGTATAGTGTAGTTTTGTATTATGAGGTGATGTGTAGAGAATTGTGTTATAGTGTAGTGTGGTGTGGTATAGTGTAGTTTTGTATTATGAGGTGATGTGTAGAGAGTTGTGTTATAGTGTAGTGTGGTGTGGTGTGGTATAGTGTAGTTTTGTATTATGAGGTGACGTGTAGAGAGTTGTGTTATAGTGTAGTGTGGTGTGGTATAGTGTAGTTTTGTATTATGGGGTGATGTGTAGAGAGTTGTGTTATAGTGTAGTGTGGTGTGGTATAGTGTAGTTTTGTATTATGAGGTGACGTGTAGAGAGTTGTGTTATAGTGTGGTGTGGTGTGGTATAGTGTAGTTTTGTATTATGAGGTGACGTGTAGAGAGTTGTGTTATAGTGTGGTGTGGTGTGGTATAGTGTAGTTTTGTATTATGAGGTGACGTGTAGAGAGTTGTGTTATAGTGTAGTGTGGTGTGGTGTGGTATAGTGTAGTTTTGTATTATGAGGTGACGTGTAGAGAGTTGTGTTATAGTGTAGTGTGGTGTGGTATAGTGTAGTTTTGTATTATGAGGTGATGTGTAGAGAGTTGTGTTATAGTGTAGTGTGGTGTGGTGTGGTATAGTGTAGTTTTGTATTATGAGGTGATGTGCAGAGAGTTGTGTTATAGTGTAGTGTGGTGTGGTGTGGTATAGTGTAGTTTTGTATTATGAGGTGATGTGTAGAGAGTTGTGTTATAGTATAGTGTAGTGTGGTGTGGTATAGTGTAGTTTTGTATTATGAGGTGATGTGTAGAGAGTTGTGTTATAGTATAGTGTAGTGTGGTGTGGTATAGTGTAGTTTTGTATTATGGGGTGACGTGTAGAGAGTTGTGTTATAGTGTAGTGTGGTGTGGTGTGGTATAGTGTAGTTTTGTATTATGAGGTGACGTGTAGAGAGTTGTGTTATAGTGTAGTGTGGTGTGGTGTGGTATAGTGTAGTTTTGTATTATGAGGTGATGTGTAGAGAATTGTGTTATAGTGTAGTGTGGTGTGGTCTGGTATAGTGCAGTTTTGTATTATGAGGTGATGTGTAGAGAGTTGTGTTAAAGTGTGGTGTGGTGTGGTATAGTGTAGTTTTGTATTATGGGGTGACGTGTAGAGAGTTGTGTTATAGTGTAGTGTGGTGTGGTGTGGTATAGTGTAGTTTTGTATTATGAGGTGATGTGTAGATAGTTGTGTTATAGTGTGGTGTGGTGTGGTATAGTGTAGTTTTGTATTATGAGGTGACGTGTAGAGAGTTGTGTTATAGTGTGGTGTGGTGTGGTATAGTGTGGTTTTGTATTATGAGGTGACGTGTAGAGAGTTGTGTTATAGTGTGGTGTGGTGTGGTATAGTGTAATTTTGTATTATGAGGTGACGTGTAGAGAGTTGTGTTATAGTGTAGTGTGGTGTGGTATAGTGTAGTTTTGTATTATGAGGTGACGTGCAGAGAGTTGTGTTATAGTGTAGTGTGGTGTGGTGTGGTATAGTGTAGTTTTGTATTATGAGGTGATGTGTAGAGAGTTGTGTTATAGTGTAGTGTGGTGTGGTATAGTGTAGTTTTGTATTATGAGGTGATGTGTAGAGAGTTGTGTTATAGTGTAGTGTAGTGTGGTGTGGTATAGTGTAGTTTTGTATTATGAGGTGATGTGTAGAGAGTTGTGTTTTAGTGTAGTGTGGTGTGGTGTGGTATAGTGTAGTTTTGTATTATGAGGTGATGTGTAGAGAGTTGTGTTATAGTGTAGTGTAGTGTGTTGTGGTATAGTGTAGTTTTGTATTATGAGGTGATGTGTAGAGAATTGTGTTATAGTGTAGTGTGGTGTGGTGTGGTATAGTGTAGTTTTGTATTATGAGGTGATGTGTAGAGAGTTGTGTTATAGTGTAGTGTGGTGTGGTATAGTGTAGTTTTGTATTATGAGGTGATGCGTAGAGAGTTGTGTTATAGTGTAGTGTGGTGTGGTATAGTGTAGTTTTGTATTATGAGGTGATGTGTAGAGAATTGTGTTATAGTGTAGTGTAGTGTGGTGTGGTATAGTGTAGTTTTGTATTATGAGGTGATGTGTAGAGAGTTGTGTTATAGTGTAGTGTAGTGTGGTGTGGTATAGTGTAGTTTTGTATTATGAGGTGATGTGTAGAGAGTTGTGTTTTAGTGTAGTGTGGTGTGGTGTGGTATAGTGTAGTTTTGTATTATGAGGTGATGTGTAGAGAGTTGTGTTATAGTGTAGTGTAGTGTGGTGTGGTATAGTGTAGTTTTGTATTATGAGGTGATGTGTAGAGAATTGTGTTATAGTGTAGTGTGGTGTGGTGAGGTATAGTGTAGTTTTGTATTATGAGGTGATGTGTAGAGAGTTGTGTTATAGTGTAGTGTGGTGTGGTATAGTGTAGTTTTGTATTATGAGGTGATGTGTAGAGAGTTGTGTTATAGTGTAGTGTGGTGTGGTATAGTGTAGTTTTGTATTATGAGGTGATGTGTAGAGAATTGTGTTATAGTGTAGTGTAGTGTGGTGTGGTATAGTGTAGTTTTGTATTATGAGGTGATGTGTAGAGAATTGTGTTATAGTGTAGTGTGGTGTGGTGTGGTATAGTGTAGTTTTGTATTATGAGGTGATGTGTAGAGAGTTGTGTTATAGTGTAGTGTGGTCTGGTGTGGTATAGTGTAGTTTTGTATTATGAGGTGATGTGTAGAGAGTTGTGTTATAGTGTTGTGTGGTGTGGTATAGTGTAGTTTTGTATTATGAGGTGATGTGTAGAGAGTTGTGTTATAGTGTAGTGTAGTGTGGTGTGGTATAGTGTAGTTTTGTATTATGAGGTGATGTGTAGAGAATTGTGTTATAGTGTAGTGTGGTGTGGTATAGTGTAGTTTTGTATTATGAGGTGATGTGTAGAGAGTTGTGTTATAGTGTAGTGTGGTGTGGTGTGGTATAGTGTAGTTTTGTATTATGAGGTGACGTGTAGAGAGTTGTGTTATAGTGTAGTGTGGTGTGGTATAGTGTAGTTTTGTATTATGAGGTGATGTGTAGAGAGTTGTGTTATAGTGTAGTGTGGTGTGGTATAGTGTAGTTTTGTATTATGAGGTGACGTGTAGAGAGTTGTGTTATAGTGTGGTGTGGTGTGGTATAGTGTAGTTTTGTATTATGAGGTGACGTGTAGAGAGTTGTGTTATAGTGTGGTGTGGTGTGGTATAGTGTAGTTTTGTATTATGAGGTGACGTGTAGAGAGTTGTGTTATAGTGTAGTGTGGTGTGGTGTGGTATAGTGTAGTTTTGTATTATCAGGTGACGTGTAGAGAGTTGTGTTATAGTGTAGTGTGGTGTGGTATAGTGTAGTTTTGTATTATGAGGTGATGTGTAGAGAGTTGTGTTATAGTGTAGTGTGGTGTGGTGTGGTATAGTGTAGTTTTGTATTATGAGGTGATGTGTAGAGAGTTGTGTTATAGTGTAGTGTAGTGTGGTGTGGTATAGTGTAGTTTTGTATTATGAGGTGATGTGTAGAGAGTTGTGTTTTAGTGTAGTGTGGTGTGGTGTGGTATAGTGTAGTTTTGTATTATGAGGTGATGTGTAGAGAGTTGTGTTTTAGTGTAGTGTGGTGTGGTGTGGTATAGTGTAGTTTTGTATTATGAGGTGATGTGTAGAGAGTTGTGTTATAGTGTAGTGTAGTGTGGTGTGGTATAGTGTAGTTTTGTATTATGAGGTGATGTGTAGAGAATTGTGTTATAGTGTAGTGTGGTGTGGTGTGGTATAGTGTAGTTTTGTATTATGAGGTGATGTGTAGAGAGTTGTGTTATAGTGTAGTGTGGTGTGGTATAGTGTAGTTTTGTATTATGAGGTGATGTGTAGAGAGTTGTGTTATAGTGTAGTGTGGTGTGGTATTGTGTAGTTTTGTATTATGAGGTGATGTGTAGAGAATTGTGTTATAGTGTAGTGTAGTGTGGTGTGGTATAGTGTAGTTTTGTATTATGAGGTGATGTGTAGAGAGTTGTGTTATAGTGTAGTGTAGTGTGGTGTGGTATAGTGTAGTTTTGTATTATGAGGTGATGTGTAGAGAGTTGTGTTTTAGTGTAGTGTGGTGTGGTGTGGTATAGTGTAGTTTTGTATTATGAGGTGATGTGTAGAGAGTTGTGTTATAGTGTAGTGTAGTGTGGTGTGGTATAGTGTAGTTTTGTATTATGAGGTGATGTGTAGAGAATTGTGTTATAGTGTAGTGTGGTGTGGTGAGGTATAGTGTAGTTTTGTATTATGAGGTGATGTGTAGAGAGTTGTGTTATAGTGTAGTGTGGTGTGGTATAGTGTAGTTTTGTATTATGAGGTGATGTGTAGAGAGTTGTGTTATAGTGTAGTGTGGTGTGGTATAGTGTAGTTTTGTATTATGAGGTGATGTGTAGAGAATTGTGTTATAGTGTAGTGTAGTGTGGTGTGGTATAGTGTAGTTTTGTATTATGAGGTGATGTGTAGAGAATTGTGTTATAGTGTAGTGTGGTGTGGTGTGGTATAGTGTAGTTTTGTATTATGAGGTGATGTGTAGAGAGTTGTGTTATAGTGTAGTGTGGTCTGGTGTGGTATAGTGTAGTTTTGTATTATGAGGTGATGTGTAGAGAGTTGTGTTATAGTGTTGTGTGGTGTGGTATAGTGTAGTTTTGTATTATGAGGTGATGTGTAGAGAGTTGTGTTATAGTGTAGTGTAGTGTGGTGTGGTATAGTGTAGTTTTGTAATATGAGGTGATGTGTAGAGAATTGTGTTATAGTGTAGTGTGGTGTGGTATAGTGTAGTTTTGTATTATGAGGTGATGTGTAGAGAGTTGTGTTATAGTGTAGTGTGGTGTGGTGTGGTATAGTGTAGTTTTGTATTATGAGGTGACGTGTAGAGAGTTGTGTTATAGTGTAGTGTGGTGTGGTATAGTGTAGTTTTGTATTATGAGGTGATGTGTAGAGAGTTGTGTTATTGTGTAGTGTGGTGTGGTATAGTGTAGTTTTGTATTATGAGGTGACGTGTAGAGAGTTGTGTTATAGTGTGGTGTGGTGTGGTATAGTGTAGTTTTGTACTATGAGGTGACGTGTAGAGAGTTGTGTTATAGTGTGGTGTGGTGTGGTATAGTGTAGTTTTGTATTATGAGGTGACGTGTAGAGAGTTGTGTTATAGTGTAGTGTGGTGTGGTGTGGTATAGTGTAGTTTTGTATTATCAGGTGACGTGTAGAGAGTTGTGTTATAGTGTAGTGTGGTGTGGTATAGTGTAGTTTTGTATTATGAGGTGATGTGTAGAGAGTTGTGTTATAGTGTAGTGTGGTGTGGTGTGGTATAGTGTAGTTTTGTATTATGAGGTGATGTGTAGAGAGTTGTGTTATAGTGTAGTGTGGTGTGGTGTGGTATAGTGTAGTTTTGTATTATGAGGTGACGTGTAGAGAGTTGTGTTATAGTGTAGTCTGGTCTGGTGTGGTATCGTGTGGTTTTGTATTATGAGGTGATGTGTAGAGAGTTGTGTTATAGTATAGTGTAGTGTGGTGTGGTATAGTGTAGTTTTGTATTATGGGGTGACGTGTAGAGAGTTGTGTTATAGTGTAGTGTGGTGTGGTGTGGTATAGTGTAGTTTTGTATTATGAGGTGACGTGTAGAGAGTTGTGTTATAGTGTAGTGTGGTGTGGTGTGGTATAGTGTAGTTTTGTATTATGAGGTGATGTGTAGAGAATTGTGTTATAGTGTAGTGTGGTGTGGTCTGGTATAGTGTAGTTTTGTATTATGAGGTGATGTGTAGAGAGTTGTGTTATAGTGTGGTGTGGTGTGGTATAGTGTAGTTTTGTATTATGGGGTGACGTGTAGAGAGTTGTGTTATAGTGTAGTGTGGTGTGGTGTGGTATAGTGTAGTTTTGTAGAGGTGATGTGTAGATAGTTGTGTTATAGTGTGGTGTGGTGTGGTATGGTGTGGTTTTGTATTATGAGGTGACGTGTAGAGAGTTGTGTTATAGTGTGGTGTGGTGTGGTATAGTGTAATTTTGTATTATGAGGTGACGTGTAGAGAGTTGTGTTATAGTGTAGTGTGGTGTGGTATAGTGTAGTTTTGTATTATGAGGTGACGTGCAGAGAGTTGTGTTATAGTGTAGTGTGGTGTGGTGTGGTATAGTGTAGTTTTGTATTATGAGGTGATGTGTAGAGAGTTGTGTTATAGTGTAGTGTGGTGTGGTATAGTGTAGTTTTGTATTATGAGGTGATGTGTAGAGAGTTGTGTTATAGTGTAGTGTAGTGTGGTGTGGTATAGTGTAGTTTTGTATTATGAGGTGATGTGTAGAGAGTTGTGTTTTAGTGTAGTGTGGTGTGGTGTGGTATAGTGTAGTTTTGTATTATGAGGTGATGTGTAGAGAGTTGTGTTATAGTGTAGTGTAGTGTGTTGTGGTATAGTGTAGTTTTGTATTATGAGGTGATGTGTAGAGAATTGTGTTATAGTGTAGTGTGGTGTGGTGTGGTATAGTGTAGTTTTGTATTATGAGGTGATGTGTAGAGAGTTGTGTTATAGTGTAGTGTGGTGTGGTATAGTGTAGTTTTGTATTATGAGGTGATGCGTAGAGAGTTGTGTTATAGTGTAGTGTGGTGTGGTATAGTGTAGTTTTGTATTATGAGGTGATGTGTAGAGAATTGTGTTATAGTGTAGTGTAGTGTGGTGTGGTATAGTGTAGTTTTGTATTATGAGGTGATGTGTAGAGAGTTGTGTTATAGTGTAGTGTAGTGTGGTGTGGTATAGTGTAGTTTTGTATTATGAGGTGATGTGTAGAGAGTTGTGTTTTAGTGTAGTGTGGTGTGGTGTGGTATAGTGTAGTTTTGTATTATGAGGTGATGTGTAGAGAGTTGTGTTATAGTGTAGTGTAGTGTGGTGTGGTATAGTGTAGTTTTGTATTATGAGGTGATGTGTAGAGAATTGTGTTATAGTGTAGTGTGGTGTGGTGAGGTATAGTGTAGTTTTGTATTATGAGGTGATGTGTAGAGAGTTGTGTTATAGTGTAGTGTGGTGTGGTATAGTGTAGTTTTGTATTATGAGGTGATGTGTAGAGAGTTGTGTTATAGTGTAGTGTGGTGTGGTATAGTGTAGTTTTGTATTATGAGGTGATGTGTAGAGAATTGTGTTATAGTGTAGTGTAGTGTGGTGTGGTATAGTGTAGTTTTGTATTATGAGGTGATGTGTAGAGAATTGTGTTATAGTGTAGTGTGGTGTGGTGTGGTATAGTGTAGTTTTGTATTATGAGGTGATGTGTAGAGAGTTGTGTTATAGTGTAGTGTGGTCTGGTGTGGTATAGTGTAGTTTTGTATTATGAGGTGATGTGTAGAGAGTTGTGTTATAGTGTTGTGTGGTGTGGTATAGTGTAGTTTTGTATTATGAGGTGATGTGTAGAGAGTTGTGTTATAGTGTAGTGTAGTGTGGTGTGGTATAGTGTAGTTTTGTATTATGAGGTGATGTGTAGTGAATTGTGTTATAGTGTAGTGTGGTGTGGTATAGTGTAGTTTTGTATTATGAGGTGATGTGTAGAGAGTTGTGTTATAGTGTAGTGTGGTGTGGTGTGGTATAGTGTAGTTTTGTATTATGAGGTGACGTGTAGAGAGTTGTGTTATAGTGTAGTGTGGTGTGGTATAGTGTAGTTTTGTATTATGAGGTGATGTGTAGAGAGTTGTGTTATAGTGTAGTGTGGTGTGGTATAGTGTAGTTTTGTATTATGAGGTGACGTGTAGAGAGTTGTGTTATAGTGTGGTGTGGTGTGGTATAGTGTAGTTTTGTATTATGAGGTGACGTGTAGAGAGTTGTGTTATAGTGTGGTGTGGTGTGGTATAGTGTAGTTTTGTATTATGAGGTGACGTGTAGAGAGTTGTGTTATAGTGTAGTGTGGTGTGGTGTGGTATAGTGTAGTTTTGTATTATCAGGTGACGTGTAGAGAGTTGTGTTATAGTGTAGTGTGGTGTGGTATAGTGTAGTTTTGTATTATGAGGTGATGTGTAGAGAGTTGTGTTATAGTGTAGTGTGGTGTGGTGTGGTATAGTGTAGTTTTGTATTATGAGGTGATGTGTAGAGAGTTGTGTTATAGTGTAGTGTAGTGTGGTGTGGTATAGTGTAGTTTTGTATTATGAGGTGATGTGTAGAGAGTTGTGTTTTAGTGTAGTGTGGTGTGGTGTGGTATAGTGTAGTTTTGTATTATGAGGTGATGTGTAGAGAGTTGTGTTTTAGTGTAGTGTGGTGTGGTGTGGTATAGTGTAGTTTTGTATTATGAGGTGATGTGTAGAGAGTTGTGTTATAGTGTAGTGTAGTGTGGTGTGGTATAGTGTAGTTTTGTATTATGAGGTGATGTGTAGAGAATTGTGTTATAGTGTAGTGTGGTGTGGTGTGGTATAGTGTAGTTTTGTATTATGAGGTGATGTGTAGAGAGTTGTGTTATAGTGTAGTGTGGTGTGGTATAGTGTAGTTTTGTATTATGAGGTGATGTGTAGAGAGTTGTGTTATAGTGTAGTGTGGTGTGGTATTGTGTAGTTTTGTATTATGAGGTGATGTGTAGAGAATTGTGTTATAGTGTAGTGTAGTGTGGTGTGGTATAGTGTAGTTTTGTATTATGAGGTGATGTGTAGAGAGTTGTGTTATAGTGTAGTGTAGTGTGGTGTGGTATAGTGTAGTTTTGTATTATGAGGTGATGTGTAGAGAGTTGTGTTTTAGTGTAGTGTGGTGTGGTGTGGTATAGTGTAGTTTTGTATTATGAGGTGATGTGTAGAGAGTTGTGTTATAGTGTAGTGTAGTGTGGTGTGGTATAGTGTAGTTTTGTATTATGAGGTGATGTGTAGAGAATTGTGTTATAGTGTAGTGTGGTGTGGTGAGGTATAGTGTAGTTTTGTATTATGAGGTGATGTGTAGAGAGTTGTGTTATAGTGTAGTGTGGTGTGGTATAGTGTAGTTTTGTATTATGAGGTGATGTGTAGAGAGTTGTGTTATAGTGTAGTGTGGTGTGGTATAGTGTAGTTTTGTATTATGAGGTGATGTGTAGAGAATTGTGTTATAGTGTAGTGTAGTGTGGTGTGGTATAGTGTAGTTTTGTATTATGAGGTGATGTGTAGAGAATTGTGTTATAGTGTAGTGTGGTGTGGTGTGGTATAGTGTAGTTTTGTATTATGAGGTGATGTGTAGAGAGTTGTGTTATAGTGTAGTGTGGTCTGGTGTGGTATAGTGTAGTTTTGTATTATGAGGTGATGTGTAGAGAGTTGTGTTATAGTGTTGTGTGGTGTGGTATAGTGTAGTTTTGTATTATGAGGTGATGTGTAGAGAGTTGTGTTATAGTGTAGTGTAGTGTGGTGTGGTATAGTGTAGTTTTGTAATATGAGGTGATGTGTAGAGAATTGTGTTATAGTGTAGTGTGGTGTGGTATAGTGTAGTTTTGTATTATGAGGTGATGTGTAGAGAGTTGTGTTATAGTGTAGTGTGGTGTGGTGTGGTATAGTGTAGTTTTGTATTATGAGGTGACGTGTAGAGAGTTGTGTTATAGTGTAGTGTGGTGTGGTATAGTGTAGTTTTGTATTATGAGGTGATGTGTAGAGAGTTGTGTTATTGTGTAGTGTGGTGTGGTATAGTGTAGTTTTGTATTATGAGGTGACGTGTAGAGAGTTGTGTTATAGTGTGGTGTGGTGTGGTATAGTGTAGTTTTGTACTATGAGGTGACGTGTAGAGAGTTGTGTTATAGTGTGGTGTGGTGTGGTATAGTGTAGTTTTGTATTATGAGGTGACGTGTAGAGAGTTGTGTTATAGTGTAGTGTGGTGTGGTGTGGTATAGTGTAGTTTTGTATTATCAGGTGACGTGTAGAGAGTTGTGTTATAGTGTAGTGTGGTGTGGTATAGTGTAGTTTTGTATTATGAGGTGATGTGTAGAGAGTTGTGTTATAGTGTAGTGTGGTGTGGTGTGGTATAGTGTAGTTTTGTATTATGAGGTGATGTGTAGAGAGTTGTGTTATAGTGTAGTGTGGTGTGGTGTGGTATAGTGTAGTTTTGTATTATGAGGTGACGTGTAGAGAGTTGTGTTATAGTGTAGTCTGGTCTGGTGTGGTATCGTGTGGTTTTGTATTATGAGGTGATGTGTAGAGAGTTGTGTTATAGTATAGTGTAGTGTGGTGTGGTATAGTGTAGTTTTGTATTATGGGGTGACGTGTAGAGAGTTGTGTTATAGTGTAGTGTGGTGTGGTGTGGTATAGTGTAGTTTTGTATTATGAGGTGACGTGTAGAGAGTTGTGTTATAGTGTAGTGTGGTGTGGTGTGGTATAGTGTAGTTTTGTATTATGAGGTGATGTGTAGAGAATTGTGTTATAGTGTAGTGTGGTGTGGTCTGGTATAGTGTAGTTTTGTATTATGAGGTGATGTGTAGAGAATTGTGTTATAGTGTAGTGTGGTGTGGTGAGGTATAGTGTAGTTTTGTATTATGAGGTGATGTGTAGAGAGTTGTGTTATAGTGTAGTGTGGTGTGGTATAGTGTAGTTTTGTATTATGAGGTGATGTGTAGAGAGTTGTGTTATAGTGTAGTGTGGTGTGGTATAGTGTAGTTTTGTATTATGAGGTGATGTGTAGAGAATTGTGTTATAGTGTAGTGTAGTGTGGTGTGGTATAGTGTAGTTTTGTATTATGAGGTGATGTGTAGAGAATTGTGTTATAGTGTAGTGTGGTGTGGTGTGGTATAGTGTAGTTTTGTATTATGAGGTGATGTGTAGAGAGTTGTGTTATAGTGTAGTGTGGTCTGGTGTGGTATAGTGTAGTTTTGTATTATGAGGTGATGTGTAGAGAGTTGTGTTATAGTGTTGTGTGGTGTGGTATAGTGTAGTTTTGTATTATGAGGTGATGTGTAGAGAGTTGTGTTATAGTGTAGTGTAGTGTGGTGTGGTATAGTGTAGTTTTGTAATATGAGGTGATGTGTAGAGAATTGTGTTATAGTGTAGTGTGGTGTGGTATAGTGTAGTTTTGTATTATGAGGTGATGTGTAGAGAGTTGTGTTATAGTGTAGTGTGGTGTGGTGTGGTATAGTGTAGTTTTGTATTATGAGGTGACGTGTAGAGAGTTGTGTTATAGTGTAGTGTGGTGTGGTATAGTGTAGTTTTGTATTATGAGGTGATGTGTAGAGAGTTGTGTTATTGTGTAGTGTGGTGTGGTATAGTGTAGTTTTGTATTATGAGGTGACGTGTAGAGAGTTGTGTTATAGTGTGGTGTGGTGTGGTATAGTGTAGTTTTGTACTATGAGGTGACGTGTAGAGAGTTGTGTTATAGTGTGGTGTGGTGTGGTATAGTGTAGTTTTGTATTATGAGGTGACGTGTAGAGAGTTGTGTTATAGTGTAGTGTGGTGTGGTGTGGTATAGTGTAGTTTTGTATTATCAGGTGACGTGTAGAGAGTTGTGTTATAGTGTAGTGTGGTGTGGTATAGTGTAGTTTTGTATTATGAGGTGATGTGTAGAGAGTTGTGTTATAGTGTAGTGTGGTGTGGTGTGGTATAGTGTAGTTTTGTATTATGAGGTGATGTGTAGAGAGTTGTGTTATAGTGTAGTGTGGTGTGGTGTGGTATAGTGTAGTTTTGTATTATGAGGTGACGTGTAGAGAGTTGTGTTATAGTGTAGTCTGGTCTGGTGTGGTATCGTGTGGTTTTGTATTATGAGGTGATGTGTAGAGAGTTGTGTTATAGTATAGTGTAGTGTGGTGTGGTATAGTGTAGTTTTGTATTATGGGGTGACGTGTAGAGAGTTGTGTTATAGTGTAGTGTGGTGTGGTGTGGTATAGTGTAGTTTTGTATTATGAGGTGACGTGTAGAGAGTTGTGTTATAGTGTAGTGTGGTGTGGTGTGGTATAGTGTAGTTTTGTATTATGAGGTGATGTGTAGAGAATTGTGTTATAGTGTAGTGTGGTGTGGTCTGGTATAGTGTAGTTTTGTATTATGAGGTGATGTGTAGAGAGTTGTGTTATAGTGTGGTGTGGTGTGGTATAGTGTAGTTTTGTATTATGGGGTGACGTGTAGAGAGTTGTGTTATAGTGTAGTGTGGTGTGGTGTGGTATAGTGTAGTTTTGTAGAGGTGATGTGTAGATAGTTGTGTTATAGTGTGGTGTGGTGTGGTATAGTGTAGTTTTGTATTATGAGGTGACGTGTAGAGAGTTGTGTTATAGTGTGGTGTGGTGTGGTATAGTGTGGTTTTGTATTATGAGGTGACGTGTAGAGAGTTGTGTTATAGTGTGGTGTGGTGTGGTATAGTGTAGTTTTGTATTATGAGGTGACGTGTAGAGAGTTGTGTTATAGTGTAGTGTGGTGTGGTATAGTGTAGTTTTGTATTATGAGGTGACGTGCAGAGAGTTGTGTTATAGTGTAGTGTGGTGTGGTGTGGTATAGTGTAGTTTTGTATTATGAGGTGATGTGTAGAGAGTTGTGTTATAGTGTAGTGTGGTGTGGTATAGTGTAGTTTTGTATTATGAGGTGATGTGTAGAGAGTTGTGTTATAGTGTAGTGTAGTGTGGTGTGGTATAGTGTAGTTTTGTATTATGAGGTGATGTGTAGAGAGTTGTGTTTTAGTGTAGTGTGGTGTGGTGTGGTATAGTGTAGTTTTGTATTATGAGGTGATGTGTAGAGAGTTGTGTTATAGTGTAGTGTAGTGTGGTGTGGTATAGTGTAGTTTTGTATTATGAGGTGATGTGTAGAGAGTTGTGTTATAGTGTAGTGTGGTGTGATATAGTGTAGTTTTGTATTATGAGGTGATGTGTAGAGAGTTGTGTTATAGTGTAGTGTGGTGTGGTATAGTGTAGTTTTGTATTATGAGGTGATGTGTAGAGAATTGTGTTATAGTGTAGTGTAGTGTGGTGTGGTATAGTGTAGTTTTGTATTATGAGGTGATGTGTAGAGAGTTGTGTTATAGTGAAGTGTGGTGTGGTGTGGTATAGTGTAGTTTTGTATTATGAGGTGATGTGTAGAGAGTTGTGTTATAGTGTAGTGTGGTGTGGTATAGTGTAGTTTTGTATTATGAGGTGATGTGTAGAGAATTGTGTTATAGTGTAGTGTAGTGTGGTGTGGTATAGTGTAGTTTTGTATTATGAGGTGATGTGTAGAGAGTTGTGTTATAGTGTAGTGTGGTGTGGTGTGGTATAGTGTAGTTTTGTATTATGAGGTGACGTGTAGAGAGTTGTGTTATAGTGTAGTGTGGTGTGGTATAGTGTAGTTTTGTATTATGAGGTGATGTGTAGAGAATTGTGTTATAGTGTAGTGTGGTGTGGTGTGGTATAGTGTAGTTTTGTATTATGAGGTGATGTGTAGAGAGTTGTGTTATAGTGTTGTGTGTGTGGTATAGTGTAGTTTTGTATTATGAGGTGATGTGTAGAGAGTTGTGTTATAGTGTAGTGTAGTGTGGTGTGGTATAGTGTAGTTTTGTATTATGAGGTGATGTGTAGAGAATTGTGTTATAGTGTAGTGTGGTGTGGTATAGTGTAGTTTTGTATTATGAGGTGATGTGTAGAGAGTTGTGTTATAGTGTAGTGTGGTGTGGTGTGGTATAGTGTAGTTTTGTATTATGAGGTGACGTGCAGAGAGTTGTGTTATAGTGTAGTGTGGTGTGGTATAGTGTAGTTTTGTATTATGAGGTGATGTGTAGAGAGTTGTGTTATAGTGTAGTGTGGTGTGGTATAGTGTAGTTTTGTATTATGAGGTGACGTGTAGAGAGTTGTGTTATAGTGTGGTGTGGTGTGGTATAGTGTAGTTTTGTATTATGAGGTGACGTGTAGAGAGTTGTGTTATAGTGTAGTGTGGTGTGGTGTGGTATAGTGTAGTTTTGTATTATGAGGTGACGTGTAGAGACTTGTGTTATAGTGTAGTGTGGTGTGGTATAGTGTAGTTTTGTATTATGAGGTGATGTGTAGAGAGTTGTGTTATAGTGTAGTGTGGTGTGGTGTGGTATAGTGTAGTTTTGTATTATGAGGTGATGTGTAGAGAGTTGTGTTATAGTGTAGTGTGGTGTGGTGTGGTATAATGTAGTTTTGTATTATGAGGTGACGTGTAGAGAGTTGTGTTATAGTGTAGTCTGGTCTGGTGTGGTATAGTGTGGTTTTGTATTATGAGGTGATGTGTAGAGAGTTGTGTTATAGTATAGTGTAGTGTGGTGTGGTATAGTGTAGTTTTGTATTATGGGGTGACGTGTAGAGAGTTGTGTTATAGTGTAGTGTGGTGTGGTGTGGTATAGTGTAGTTTTGTATTATGAGGTGACGTGTAGAGAGTTGTGTTATAGTGTAGTGTGGTGTGGTGTGGTATAGTGTAGTTTTGTATTATGAGGTGATGTGTAGAGAATTGTGTTATAGTGTGGTATAGTGTACTAAATGAGGAGAATAAATGGGAGAAAGACAGTCTCCCCCATGTCGACCCAATAGAGGGACCAGCAGTGTTAGTCGAGGGGAGTATAATAAGTAAGGCAATCAAGGATATGAAGACAGGTAAGGCGGCTGGGCCTTCGGAAATAGTTGCTGAGGTGCTGAAGGCATCTGGCACGGTGGGACACACCATGGTCACCCGCATAGTTAACCAAGTCGTACAGAATGGGGCTGTTCCGAAGGACTGGCATAGCAGCATCATCGTTAACTGTTATAAGGGTAAAGGAGACGCCCTAGATAGGAGTAACTATAGAGGCATTAAATTAATCGACCAGGTCATGAAGGTCACAGAAAAAGTAATAGCGCAACTAATCAGAGAGAGAATTGACCTAGATGAAATGCAGTTCGGGTTTGTGTCAGGCAAAAGTACCACAGACGCTCTTTTCATAGTACGACAACTACAGGAGAAGTACCTAGCTAAAGGTAAACCCCTCTACTTAGCTTTTGTCGACTTGGAGAAAGCCTTCGACAGAGTCCCCCGCTCCATTATCTGGTGGGCTCTTAGAAAACTAGGCGTTGACGAATGGCTTGTGAGGGCTATACAAGCCATGTATAAAGAAACAGTCAGCAAGGTTAGAATTAACAACGAATATAGTGAAGAGTTTAGCGTAAAAGTTGGCGTCCATCAGGGCTCTGTTCTCAGCCCCCTACTATTTATTATTGCCCTTCAGGCTATAACAGAGGAGTTCAAGACAGGCTGCCCATGGGAACTCCTATACGCAGACGACCTGACACTCATAGCGGAATCAATGGCCGAGCTAGAGAAGAAATTCCAAACATGGAAGCACGGCCTAGAGTCAAAAGGACTTAAAATTAACCTGGCTAAGACCAAAGTTCTAGTTTGTAGGAAAGAAAACAAGGCGGCGGTCCCTTCTGGGAAATGGTCGTGCTCGGTGTGTAGGAAAGGCGTAGGTAGAAACTCCATTTTGTGTCCTAAATGCAAAGTATGGGTGCATAAAAGATGTAGTGGGATCACAGGTAAGCTAACTAAGAACATAGATTTTACATGTGGCCGGTGTTCTGGTGCAATAAGTAGCAGCAAGTGCCCACACAATACTAGCTCTTTCAATTGCGCAGAGGGTTCTATAGAAATAGTGGACAGCTTCCGTTACCTGGGCGATAAAATCAGCAGTGGGGGAGGGTGCTCTGAAAGTACTGTAGCTAGAGTCAGAACTGGTTGGAAAAAGTTCAGAGAGCTTATACCACTATTAGCTGCTAAAGGGTTCTCCCTAAAAATGAAAGGCAGGTTGTACGATGCCTGCATACGAACAGCAATGTTGCATGGCAGTGAGACCTGGGCATTGTGTGCAGAGGATATACGCAGACTAGAGAGGAACGAAGCTTGCATGCTCCGCTGGATGTGTAACAGTAATATACGTGAACGGCAAAGCATAAACGAACTAAGGAAAAAATTAGAGATAAGAGGGATCAGATGTTGTTTACTCGAGAGAAGGCTACGTTGGTATGGACACGTGATGCGCATGAAAGTCGATAGCTGTATAACAAAGTGCAGGGCAATAAAGATAGACGGTAGCCACGGAATAGGCAGACCTAGAAAAACCTGGGACGAGCTGATAAACTCCGACCTCACACACTTACACCTCTCCAAGACAATGTCACTGGACCGAGACCTTTGGCGGTACTCAGTAACAGAGAAGACCCGCCTTGCCAGTAGGCATCTCTAACAAAATACACCCCGTCCCACCACCACCACCCCCACCCCATCCACACCACCCCGTCCTATGTAAAGTTATGTTGGTGCCGCGCCATCCGGGCCGAAACAAATGAGATCGTGTAGGTGTCACGACAAAAAAACACACAGTCCACGCTGTAATGTGGCCGTGTAGGCAACACGGTAAAAACCTCCCAGACCCACACTGTAAATGTGGTTGGTGTTAGGAAGGGCATCCAACTGTAGAAAACCTGCCAGACAGTCCTATGCGAGCAAGACAATCACTCTTGCCTCAAGTGGGACTACCCCCGTCCAAACCCATGCAAGCGTGGAACACGGACGTTAAACGTTGATGATGATGATGATGATGATGTAGTGTGGTGTGGTCTGGTATAGTGTAGTTTTGTATTATGAGGTGATGTGTAGAGAGTTGTGTTATAGTGTGGTGTGGTGTGGTATAGTGTAGTTTTGTATTATGGGGTGACGTGTAGAGAGTTGTGTTATAGTGTAGTGTGGTGTGGTGTGGTGTAGTGTAGTTTTGTATTATGAGGTGATGTGTAGATAGTTGTGTTATAGTGTGGTGTGGTGTGGTATAGTGTAGTTTTGTATTATGAGGTGACGTGTAGAGAGTTGTGTTATAGTGTGGTGTGGTGTGGTATAGTGTGGTTTTGTATTATGAGGTGACGTGTAGAGAGTTGTGTTATAGTGTGGTGTGGTGTGGTATAGTGTAGTTTTGTATTATGAGGTGATGTGTAGAGAGTTGTGTTATAGTGTAGTGTGGTGTGGTATAGTGTAGTTTTGTATTATGAGGTGATGTGTAGAGAGTTGTGTTATAGTGTAGTGTGGTGTGGTATAGTGTAGTTTTGTATTATGAGGTGATGTGTAGAGAGTTGTGTTATAGTGTAGTGTAGTGTGGTGTGGTATAGTGTAGTTTTGTATTATGAGGTGATGTGTAGAGAGTTGTGTTTTAGTGTAGTGTGGTGTGGTGTGGTATAGTGTAGTTTTGTATTATGAGGTGATGTGTAGAGAGTTGTGTTATAGTGTAGTGTAGTGTGGTGTGGTATAGTGTAGTTTTGTATTATGAGGTGATGTGTAGAGAATTGTGTTATAGTGTAGTGTGGTGTGGTGTGGTATAGTGTAGTTTTGTATTATGAGGTGATGTGTAGAGAGTTGTGTTATAGTGTAGTGTGGTGTGGTATAGTGTAGTTTTGTATTATGAGGTGATGTGTAGAGAGTTGTGTTATAGTGTAGTGTGGTGTGGTGTGGTATAGTGTAGTTTTGTATTATGAGGTGATGTGTAGAGAGTTGTGTTATAGTGTAGTGTAGTGTGGTGTGGTATAGTGTAGTTTTGTATTATGAGGTGATGTGTAGAGAGTTGTGTTATAGTGTAGTGTGGTGTGATATAGTGTAGTTTTGTATTATGAGGTGATGTGTAGAGAGTTGTGTTATAGTGTAGTGTGGTGTGGTATAGTGTAGTTTTGTATTATGAGGTGATGTGTAGAGAATTGTGTTATAGTGTAGTGTGGTGTGGTGTGGTATAGTGTAGTTTTGTATTATGAGGTGATGTGTAGAGAGTTGTGTTATAGTGTAGTGTGGTGTGGTATAGTGTAGTTTTGTATTATGAGGTGATGTGTAGAGAATTGTGTTATAGTGTAGTGTGGTGTGGTGTGGTATAGTGTAGTTTTGTATTATGAGGTGATGTGTAGAGAGTTGTGTTATAGTGTAGTGTGGTGTGGTATAGTGTAGTTTTGTATTATGAGGTGATGTGTAGAGAGTTGTGTTATAGTGTAGTGTGGTGTGGTGTGGTATAGTGTAGTTTTGTATTATGAGGTGATGTGTAGAGAGTTGTGTTATAGTGTAGTGTAGTGTGGTGTGGTATAGTGTAGTTTTGTATTATGAGGTGATGTGTAGAGAGTTGTGTTATAGTGTAGTGTGGTGTGATATAGTGTAGTTTTGTATTATGAGGTGATGTGTAGAGAGTTGTGTTATAGTGTAGTGTAGTGTGGTGTGGTATAGTGTAGTTTTGTATTATGAGGTGATGTGTAGAGAGTTGTGTTTTAGTGTAGTGTGGTGTGGTGTGGTATAGTGTAGTTTTGTATTATGAGGTGATGTGTAGAGAGTTGTGTTATAGTGTAGTGTGGTGTGGTGTGGTATAGTGTAGTTTTGTATTATGAGGTGATGTGTAGAGAGTTGTGTTATAGTGTAGTGTGGTGTGGTATAGTGTAGTTTTGTATTATGAGGTGATGTGTAGAGAGTTGTGTTATAGTGTAGTGTAGTGTGGTGTGGTATAGTGTAGTTTTGTATTATGAGGTGATGTGTAGAGAGTTGTGTTTTAGTGTAGTGTGGTGTGGTGTGGTATAGTGTAGTTTTGTATTATGAGGTGATGTGTAGAGAGTTGTGTTATAGTGTAGTGTAGTGTGGTGTGGTATAGTGTAGTTTTGTATTATGAGGTGATGTGTAGAGAGTTGTGTTATAGTGTAGTGTGGTGTGATATAGTGTAGTTTTGTATTATGAGGTGATGTGTAGAGAGTTGTGTTATAGTGTAGTGTGGTGTGGTATAGTGTAGTTTTGTATTATGAGGTGATGTGTAGAGAATTGTGTTATAGTGTAGTGTAGTGTGGTGTGGTATAGTGTAGTTTTGTATTATGAGGTG
Organism: Eledone cirrhosa; assembly: GCA_964016885.1. Taxonomy (NCBI): domain Eukaryota; kingdom Metazoa; phylum Mollusca; class Cephalopoda; order Octopoda; family Eledonidae; genus Eledone; species Eledone cirrhosa. The sequence goes on along the minus strand of OZ024741.1, from coordinate 252,070,045 downwards.
ATGTGTAGAGAGTTGTGTTATAGTGAAGTGTGGTGTGGTGTGGTATAGTGTAGTTTTGTATTATGAGGTGATGTGTAGAGAGTTGTGTTATAGTGTAGTGTGGTGTGGTATAGTGTAGTTTTGTATTATGAGGTGATGTGTAGAGAATTGTGTTATAGTGTAGTGTAGTGTGGTGTGGTATAGTGTAGTTTTGTATTATGAGGTGATGTGTAGAGAGTTGTGTTATAGTGTAGTGTGGTGTGGTGTGGTATAGTGTAGTTTTGTATTATGAGGTGACGTGTAGAGAGTTGTGTTATAGTGTAGTGTGGTGTGGTATAGTGTAGTTTTGTATTATGAGGTGATGTGTAGAGAATTGTGTTATAGTGTAGTGTGGTGTGGTGTGGTATAGTGTAGTTTTGTATTATGAGGTGATGTGTAGAGAGTTGTGTTATAGTGTTGTGTGGTGTGGTATAGTGTAGTTTTGTATTATGAGGTGATGTGTAGAGAGTTGTGTTATAGTGTAGTGTAGTGTGGTGTGGTATAGTGTAGTTTTGTATTATGAGGTGATGTGTAGAGAATTGTGTTATAGTGTAGTGTGGTGTGGTATAGTGTAGTTTTGTATTATGAGGTGATGTGTAGAGAGTTGTGTTATAGTGTAGTGTGGTGTGGTGTGGTATAGTGTAGTTTTGTATTATGAGGTGACGTGCAGAGAGTTGTGTTATAGTGTAGTGTGGTGTGGTATAGTGTAGTTTTGTATTATGAGGTGATGTGTAGAGAGTTGTGTTATAGTGTAGTGTGGTGTGGTATAGTGTAGTTTTGTATTATGAGGTGACGTGTAGAGAGTTGTGTTATAGTGTGGTGTGGTGTGGTATAGTGTAGTTTTGTATTATGAGGTGACGTGTAGAGAGTTGTGTTATAGTGTAGTGTGGTGTGGTGTGGTATAGTGTAGTTTTGTATTATGAGGTGACGTGTAGAGACTTGTGTTATAGTGTAGTGTGGTGTGGTATAGTGTAGTTTTGTATTATGAGGTGATGTGTAGAGAGTTGTGTTATAGTGTAGTGTGGTGTGGTGTGGTATAGTGTAGTTTTGTATTATGAGGTGATGTGTAGAGAGTTGTGTTATAGTGTAGTGTGGTGTGGTGTGGTATAATGTAGTTTTGTATTATGAGGTGACGTGTAGAGAGTTGTGTTATAGTGTAGTCTGGTCTGGTGTGGTATAGTGTGGTTTTGTATTATGAGGTGATGTGTAGAGAGTTGTGTTATAGTATAGTGTAGTGTGGTGTGGTATAGTGTAGTTTTGTATTATGGGGTGACGTGTAGAGAGTTGTGTTATAGTGTAGTGTGGTGTGGTGTGGTATAGTGTAGTTTTGTATTATGAGGTGACGTGTAGAGAGTTGTGTTATAGTGTAGTGTGGTGTGGTGTGGTATAGTGTAGTTTTGTATTATGAGGTGATGTGTAGAGAATTGTGTTATAGTGTGGTATAGTGTACTAAATGAGGAGAATAAATGGGAGAAAGACAGTCTCCCCCATGTCGACCCAATAGAGGGACCAGCAGTGTTAGTCGAGGGGAGTATAATAAGTAAGGCAATCAAGGATATGAAGACAGGTAAGGCGGCTGGGCCTTCGGAAATAGTTGCTGAGATGCTGAAGGCATCTGGCACGGTGGGACACACCATGGTCACCCGCATAGTTAACCAAGTCGTACAGAATGGGGCTGTTCCGAAGGACTGGCATAGCAGCATCATCGTTAACTGTTATAAGGGTAAAGGAGACGCCCTAGATAGGAGTAACTATAGAGGCATTAAATTAATCGACCAGGTCATGAAGGTCACAGAAAAAGTAATAGCGCAACTAATCAGAGAGAGAATTGACCTAGATGAAATGCAGTTCGGGTTTGTGTCAGGCAAAAGTACCACAGACGCTCTTTTCATAGTACGACAACTACAGGAGAAGTACCTAGCTAAAGGTAAACCCCTCTACTTAGCTTTTGTCGACTTGGAGAAAGCCTTCGACAGAGTCCCCCGCTCCATTATCTGGTGGGCTCTTAGAAAACTAGGCGTTGACGAATGGCTTGTGAGGGCTATACAAGCCATGTATAAAGAAACAGTCAGCAAGGTTAGAATTAACAACGAATATAGTGAAGAGTTTAGCGTAAAAGTTGGCGTCCATCAGGGCTCTGTTCTCAGCCCCCTACTATTTATTATTGCCCTTCAGGCTATAACAGAGGAGTTCAAGACAGGCTGCCCATGGGAACTCCTATACGCAGACGACCTGACACTCATAGCGGAATCAATGGCCGAGCTAGAGAAGAAATTCCAAACATGGAAGCACGGCCTAGAGTCAAAAGGACTTAAAATTAACCTGGCTAAGACCAAAGTTCTAGTTTGTAGGAAAGAAAACAAGGCGGCGGTCCCTTCTGGGAAATGGTCGTGCTCGGTGTGTAGGAAAGGCGTAGGTAGAAACTCCATTTTGTGTCCTAAATGCAAAGTATGGGTGCATAAAAGATGTAGTGGGATCACAGGTAAGCTAACTAAGAACATAGATTTTACATGTGGCCGGTGTTCTGGTGCAATAAGTAGCAGCAAGTGCCCACACAATACTAGCTCTTTCAATTGCGCAGAGGGTTCTATAGAAATAGTGGACAGCTTCCGTTACCTGGGCGATAAAATCAGCAGTGGGGGAGGGTGCTCTGAAAGTACTGTAGCTAGAGTCAGAACTGGTTGGAAAAAGTTCAGAGAGCTTATACCACTATTAGCTGCTAAAGGGTTCTCCCTAAAAATGAAAGGCAGGTTGTACGATGCCTGCATACGAACAGCAATGTTGCATGGCAGTGAGACCTGGGCATTGTGTGCAGAGGATATACGCAGACTAGAGAGGAACGAAGCTTGCATGCTCCGCTGGATGTGTAACAGTAATATACGTGAACGGCAAAGCATAAACGAACTAAGGAAAAAATTAGAGATAAGAGGGATCAGATGTTGTTTACTCGAGAGAAGGCTACGTTGGTATGGACACGTGATGCGCATGAAAGTCGATAGCTGTATAACAAAGTGCAGGGCAATAAAGATAGACGGTAGCCACGGAATAGGCAGACCTAGAAAAACCTGGGACGAGCTGATAAACTCCGACCTCACACACTTACACCTCTCCAAGACAATGTCACTGGACCGAGACCTTTGGCGGTACTCAGTAACAGAGAAGACCCGCCTTGCCAGTAGGCATCTCTAACAAAATACACCCCGTCCCACCACCACCACCCCCACCCCATCCACACCACCCCGTCCTATGTAAAGTTATGTTGGTGCCGCGCCATCCGGGCCGAAACAAATGAGATCGTGTAGGTGTCACGACAAAAAAACACACAGTCCACGCTGTAATGTGGCCGTGTAGGCAACACGGTAAAAACCTCCCAGACCCACACTGTAAATGTGGTTGGTGTTAGGGAGGGCATCCAACTGTAGAAAACCTGCCAGACAGTCCTATGCGAGCAAGACAATCACTCTTGCCTCAAGTGGGACTACCCCCGTCCAAACCCATGCAAGCGTGGAACACGGACGTTAAACGTTGATGATGATGATGATGATGATGTAGTGTGGTGTGGTCTGGTATAGTGTAGTTTTGTATTATGAGGTGATGTGTAGAGAGTTGTGTTATAGTGTGGTGTGGTGTGGTATAGTGTAGTTTTGTATTATGGGGTGACGTGTAGAGAGTTGTGTTATAGTGTAGTGTGGTGTGGTGTGGTATAGTGTAGTTTTGTATTATGAGGTGATGTGTAGAGAATTGTGTTATAGTGTAGTGTGGTGTGGTCTGGTATAGTGTAGTTTTGTATTATGAGGTGATGTGTAGAGAGTTGTGTTATAGTGTGGTGTGGTGTGGTATAGTGTAGTTTTGTATTATGGGGTGACGTGTAGAGAGTTGTGTTATAGTGTAGTGTGGTGTGGTGTGGTATAGTGTAGTTTTGTAGAGGTGATGTGTAGATAGTTGTGTTATAGTGTGGTGTGGTGTGGTATAGTGTAGTTTTGTATTATGAGGTGACGTGTAGAGAGTTGTGTTATAGTGTGGTGTGGTGTGGTATAGTGTGGTTTTGTATTATGAGGTGACGTGTAGAGAGTTGTGTTATAGTGTGGTGTGGTGTGGTATAGTGTAGTTTTGTATTATGAGGTGACGTGTAGAGAGTTGTGTTATAGTGTAGTGTGGTGTGGTATAGTGTAGTTTTGTATTATGAGGTGACGTGCAGAGAGTTGTGTTATAGTGTAGTGTGGTGTGGTATAGTGTAGTTTTGTATTATGAGGTGATGTGTAGAGAGTTGTGTTATAGTGTAGTGTGGTGTGGTGTGGTATAGTGTAGTTTTGTATTATGAGGTGATGTGTAGAGAGTTGTGTTATAGTGTAGTGTAGTGTGGTGTGGTATAGTGTAGTTTTGTATTATGAGGTGATGTGTAGAGAGTTGTGTTATAGTGTAGTGTGGTGTGATATAGTGTAGTTTTGTATTATGAGGTGATGTGTAGAGAGTTGTGTTATAGTGTAGTGTGGTGTGGTATAGTGTAGTTTTGTATTATGAGGTGATGTGTAGAGAATTGTGTTATAGTGTAGTGTGGTGTGGTGTGGTATAGTGTAGTTTTGTATTATGAGGTGATGTGTAGAGAGTTGTGTTATAGTGTAGTGTGGTGTGGTATAGTGTAGTTTTGTATTATGAGGTGATGTGTAGAGAATTGTGTTATAGTGTAGTGTGGTGTGGTGTGGTATAGTGTAGTTTTGTATTATGAGGTGATGTGTAGAGAGTTGTGTTATAGTGTAGTGTGGTGTGGTATAGTGTAGTTTTGTATTATGAGGTGATGTGTAGAGAGTTGTGTTATAGTGTAGTGTGGTGTGGTGTGGTATAGTGTAGTTTTGTATTATGAGGTGATGTGTAGAGAGTTGTGTTATAGTGTAGTGTAGTGTGGTGTGGTATAGTGTAGTTTTGTATTATGAGGTGATGTGTAGAGAGTTGTGTTATAGTGTAGTGTGGTGTGATATAGTGTAGTTTTGTATTATGAGGTGATGTGTAGAGAGTTGTGTTATAGTGTAGTGTAGTGTGGTGTGGTATAGTGTAGTTTTGTATTATGAGGTGATGTGTAGAGAGTTGTGTTTTAGTGTAGTGTGGTGTGGTGTGGTATAGTGTAGTTTTGTATTATGAGGTGATGTGTAGAGAGTTGTGTTATAGTGTAGTGTGGTGTGGTGTGGTATAGTGTAGTTTTGTATTATGAGGTGATGTGTAGAGAGTTGTGTTATAGTGTAGTGTGGTGTGGTATAGTGTAGTTTTGTATTATGAGGTGATGTGTAGAGAGTTGTGTTATAGTGTAGTGTAGTGTGGTGTGGTATAGTGTAGTTTTGTATTATGAGGTGATGTGTAGAGAGTTGTGTTTTAGTGTAGTGTGGTGTGGTGTGGTATAGTGTAGTTTTGTATTATGAGGTGATGTGTAGAGAGTTGTGTTATAGTGTAGTGTAGTGTGGTGTGGTATAGTGTAGTTTTGTATTATGAGGTGATGTGTAGAGAGTTGTGTTATAGTGTAGTGTGGTGTGATATAGTGTAGTTTTGTATTATGAGGTGATGTGTAGAGAGTTGTGTTATAGTGTAGTGTGGTGTGGTATAGTGTAGTTTTGTATTATGAGGTGATGTGTAGAGAATTGTGTTATAGTGTAGTGTAGTGTGGTGTGGTATAGTGTAGTTTTGTATTATGAGGTGATGTGTAGAGAGTTGTGTTATAGTGAAGTGTGGTGTGGTGTGGTATAGTGTAGTTTTGTATTATGAGGTGATGTGTAGAGAGTTGTGTTATAGTGTAGTGTGGTGTGGTATAGTGTAGTTTTGTATTATGAGGTGATGTGTAGAGAATTGTGTTATAGTGTAGTGTAGTGTGGTGTGGTATAGTGTAGTTTTGTATTATGAGGTGATGTGTAGAGAGTTGTGTTATAGTGTAGTGTGGTGTGGTGTGGTATAGTGTAGTTTTGTATTATGAGGTGACGTGTAGAGAGTTGTGTTATAGTGTAGTGTGGTGTGGTATAGTGTAGTTTTGTATTATGAGGTGATGTGTAGAGAATTGTGTTATAGTGTAGTGTGGTGTGGTGTGGTATAGTGTAGTTTTGTATTATGAGGTGATGTGTAGAGAGTTGTGTTATAGTGTTGTGTGGTGTGGTATAGTGTAGTTTTGTATTATGAGGTGATGTGTAGAGAGTTGTGTTATAGTGTAGTGTAGTGTGGTGTGGTATAGTGTAGTTTTGTATTATGAGGTGATGTGTAGAGAATTGTGTTATAGTGTAGTGTGGTGTGGTATAGTGTAGTTTTGTATTATGAGGTGATGTGTAGAGAGTTGTGTTATAGTGTAGTGTGGTGTGGTGTGGTATAGTGTAGTTTTGTATTATGAGGTGACGTGCAGAGAGTTGTGTTATAGTGTAGTGTGGTGTGGTATAGTGTAGTTTTGTATTATGAGGTGATGTGTAGAGAGTTGTGTTATAGTGTAGTGTGGTGTGGTATAGTGTAGTTTTGTATTATGAGGTGACGTGTAGAGAGTTGTGTTATAGTGTGGTGTGGTGTGGTATAGTGTAGTTTTGTATTATGAGGTGACGTGTAGAGAGTTGTGTTATAGTGTAGTGTGGTGTGGTGTGGTATAGTGTAGTTTTGTATTATGAGGTGACGTGTAGAGACTTGTGTTATAGTGTAGTGTGGTGTGGTATAGTGTAGTTTTGTATTATGAGGTGATGTGTAGAGAGTTGTGTTATAGTGTAGTGTGGTGTGGTGTGGTATAGTGTAGTTTTGTATTATGAGGTGATGTGTAGAGAGTTGTGTTATAGTGTAGTGTGGTGTGGTGTGGTATAATGTAGTTTTGTATTATGAGGTGACGTGTAGAGAGTTGTGTTATAGTGTAGTCTGGTCTGGTGTGGTATAGTGTGGTTTTGTATTATGAGGTGATGTGTAGAGAGTTGTGTTATAGTATAGTGTAGTGTGGTGTGGTATAGTGTAGTTTTGTATTATGGGGTGACGTGTAGAGAGTTGTGTTATAGTGTAGTGTGGTGTGGTGTGGTATAGTGTAGTTTTGTATTATGAGGTGACGTGTAGAGAGTTGTGTTATAGTGTAGTGTGGTGTGGTGTGGTATAGTGTAGTTTTGTATTATGAGGTGATGTGTAGAGAATTGTGTTATAGTGTGGTATAGTGTACTAAATGAGGAGAATAAATGGGAGAAAGACAGTCTCCCCCATGTCGACCCAATAGAGGGACCAGCAGTGTTAGTCGAGGGGAGTATAATAAGTAAGGCAATCAAGGATATGAAGACAGGTAAGGCGGCTGGGCCTTCGGAAATAGTTGCTGAGATGCTGAAGGCATCTGGCACGGTGGGACACACCATGGTCACCCGCATAGTTAACCAAGTCGTACAGAATGGGGCTGTTCCGAAGGACTGGCATAGCAGCATCATCGTTAACTGTTATAAGGGTAAAGGAGACGCCCTAGATAGGAGTAACTATAGAGGCATTAAATTAATCGACCAGGTCATGAAGGTCACAGAAAAAGTAATAGCGCAACTAATCAGAGAGAGAATTGACCTAGATGAAATGCAGTTCGGGTTTGTGTCAGGCAAAAGTACCACAGACGCTCTTTTCATAGTACGACAACTACAGGAGAAGTACCTAGCTAAAGGTAAACCCCTCTACTTAGCTTTTGTCGACTTGGAGAAAGCCTTCGACAGAGTCCCCCGCTCCATTATCTGGTGGGCTCTTAGAAAACTAGGCGTTGACGAATGGCTTGTGAGGGCTATACAAGCCATGTATAAAGAAACAGTCAGCAAGGTTAGAATTAACAACGAATATAGTGAAGAGTTTAGCGTAAAAGTTGGCGTCCATCAGGGCTCTGTTCTCAGCCCCCTACTATTTATTATTGCCCTTCAGGCTATAACAGAGGAGTTCAAGACAGGCTGCCCATGGGAACTCCTATACGCAGACGACCTGACACTCATAGCGGAATCAATGGCCGAGCTAGAGAAGAAATTCCAAACATGGAAGCACGGCCTAGAGTCAAAAGGACTTAAAATTAACCTGGCTAAGACCAAAGTTCTAGTTTGTAGGAAAGAAAACAAGGCGGCGGTCCCTTCTGGGAAATGGTCGTGCTCGGTGTGTAGGAAAGGCGTAGGTAGAAACTCCATTTTGTGTCCTAAATGCAAAGTATGGGTGCATAAAAGATGTAGTGGGATCACAGGTAAGCTAACTAAGAACATAGATTTTACATGTGGCCGGTGTTCTGGTGCAATAAGTAGCAGCAAGTGCCCACACAATACTAGCTCTTTCAATTGCGCAGAGGGTTCTATAGAAATAGTGGACAGCTTCCGTTACCTGGGCGATAAAATCAGCAGTGGGGGAGGGTGCTCTGAAAGTACTGTAGCTAGAGTCAGAACTGGTTGGAAAAAGTTCAGAGAGCTTATACCACTATTAGCTGCTAAAGGGTTCTCCCTAAAAATGAAAGGCAGGTTGTACGATGCCTGCATACGAACAGCAATGTTGCATGGCAGTGAGACCTGGGCATTGTGTGCAGAGGATATACGCAGACTAGAGAGGAACGAAGCTTGCATGCTCCGCTGGATGTGTAACAGTAATATACGTGAACGGCAAAGCATAAACGAACTAAGGAAAAAATTAGAGATAAGAGGGATCAGATGTTGTTTACTCGAGAGAAGGCTACGTTGGTATGGACACGTGATGCGCATGAAAGTCGATAGCTGTATAACAAAGTGCAGGGCAATAAAGATAGACGGTAGCCACGGAATAGGCAGACCTAGAAAAACCTGGGACGAGCTGATAAACTCCGACCTCACACACTTACACCTCTCCAAGACAATGTCACTGGACCGAGACCTTTGGCGGTACTCAGTAACAGAGAAGACCCGCCTTGCCAGTAGGCATCTCTAACAAAATACACCCCGTCCCACCACCACCACCCCCACCCCATCCACACCACCCCGTCCTATGTAAAGTTATGTTGGTGCCGCGCCATCCGGGCCGAAACAAATGAGATCGTGTAGGTGTCACGACAAAAAAACACACAGTCCACGCTGTAATGTGGCCGTGTAGGCAACACGGTAAAAACCTCCCAGACCCACACTGTAAATGTGGTTGGTGTTAGGAAGGGCATCCAACTGTAGAAAACCTGCCAGACAGTCCTATGCGAGCAAGACAATCACTCTTGCCTCAAGTGGGACTACCCCCGTCCAAACCCATGCAAGCGTGGAACACGGACGTTAAACGTTGATGATGATGATGATGATGATGTAGTGTGGTGTGGTCTGGTATAGTGTAGTTTTGTATTATGAGGTGATGTGTAGAGAGTTGTGTTATAGTGTGGTGTGGTGTGGTATAGTGTAGTTTTGTATTATGGGGTGACGTGTAGAGAGTTGTGTTATAGTGTAGTGTGGTGTGGTGTGGTATAGTGTAGTTTTGTATTATGAGGTGACGTGTAGAGAGTTGTGTTATAGTGTAGTGTGGTGTGGTATAGTGTAGTTTTGTATTATGAGGTGATGTGTAGAGAATTGTGTTATAGTGTAGTGTGGTGTGGTGTGGTATAGTGTAGTTTTGTATTATGAGGTGATGTGTAGAGAGTTGTGTTATAGTGTTGTGTGGTGTGGTATAGTGTAGTTTTGTATTATGAGGTGATGTGTAGAGAGTTGTGTTATAGTGTAGTGTAGTGTGGTGTGGTATAGTGTAGTTTTGTATTATGAGGTGATGTGTAGAGAATTGTGTTATAGTGTAGTGTGGTGTGGTATAGTGTAGTTTTGTATTATGAGGTGATGTGTAGAGAGTTGTGTTATAGTGTAGTGTGGTGTGGTGTGGTATAGTGTAGTTTTGTATTATGAGGTGACGTGCAGAGAGTTGTGTTATAGTGTAGTGTGGTGTGGTATAGTGTAGTTTTGTATTATGAGGTGATGTGTAGAGAGTTGTGTTATAGTGTAGTGTGGTGTGGTATAGTGTAGTTTTGTATTATGAGGTGACGTGTAGAGAGTTGTGTTATAGTGTGGTGTGGTGTGGTATAGTGTAGTTTTGTATTATGAGGTGACGTGTAGAGAGTTGTGTTATAGTGTAGTGTGGTGTGGTGTGGTATAGTGTAGTTTTGTATTATGAGGTGACGTGTAGAGACTTGTGTTATAGTGTAGTGTGGTGTGGTATAGTGTAGTTTTGTATTATGAGGTGATGTGTAGAGAGTTGTGTTATAGTGTAGTGTGGTGTGGTGTGGTATAGTGTAGTTTTGTATTATGAGGTGATGTGTAGAGAGTTGTGTTATAGTGTAGTGTGGTGTGGTGTGGTATAATGTAGTTTTGTATTATGAGGTGACGTGTAGAGAGTTGTGTTATAGTGTAGTCTGGTCTGGTGTGGTATAGTGTGGTTTTGTATTATGAGGTGATGTGTAGAGAGTTGTGTTATAGTATAGTGTAGTGTGGTGTGGTATAGTGTAGTTTTGTATTATGGGGTGACGTGTAGAGAGTTGTGTTATAGTGTAGTGTGGTGTGGTGTGGTATAGTGTAGTTTTGTATTATGAGGTGACGTGTAGAGAGTTGTGTTATAGTGTAGTGTGGTGTGGTGTGGTATAGTGTAGTTTTGTATTATGAGGTGATGTGTAGAGAATTGTGTTATAGTGTGGTATAGTGTACTAAATGAGGAGAATAAATGGGAGAAAGACAGTCTCCCCCATGTCGACCCAATAGAGGGACCAGCAGTGTTAGTCGAGGGGAGTATAATAAGTAAGGCAATCAAGGATATGAAGACAGGTAAGGCGGCTGGGCCTTCGGAAATAGTTGCTGAGATGCTGAAGGCATCTGGCACGGTGGGACACACCATGGTCACCCGCATAGTTAACCAAGTCGTACAGAATGGGGCTGTTCCGAAGGACTGGCATAGCAGCATCATCGTTAACTGTTATAAGGGTAAAGGAGACGCCCTAGATAGGAGTAACTATAGAGGCATTAAATTAATCGACCAGGTCATGAAGGTCACAGAAAAAGTAATAGCGCAACTAATCAGAGAGAGAATTGACCTAGATGAAATGCAGTTCGGGTTTGTGTCAGGCAAAAGTACCACAGACGCTCTTTTCATAGTACGACAACTACAGGAGAAGTACCTAGCTAAAGGTAAACCCCTCTACTTAGCTTTTGTCGACTTGGAGAAAGCCTTCGACAGAGTCCCCCGCTCCATTATCTGGTGGGCTCTTAGAAAACTAGGCGTTGACGAATGGCTTGTGAGGGCTATACAAGCCATGTATAAAGAAACAGTCAGCAAGGTTAGAATTAACAACGAATATAGTGAAGAGTTTAGCGTAAAAGTTGGCGTCCATCAGGGCTCTGTTCTCAGCCCCCTACTATTTATTATTGCCCTTCAGGCTATAACAGAGGAGTTCAAGACAGGCTGCCCATGGGAACTCCTATACGCAGACGACCTGACACTCATAGCGGAATCAATGGCCGAGCTAGAGAAGAAATTCCAAACATGGAAGCACGGCCTAGAGTCAAAAGGACTTAAAATTAACCTGGCTAAGACCAAAGTTCTAGTTTGTAGGAAAGAAAACAAGGCGGCGGTCCCTTCTGGGAAATGGTCGTGCTCGGTGTGTAGGAAAGGCGTAGGTAGAAACTCCATTTTGTGTCCTAAATGCAAAGTATGGGTGCATAAAAGATGTAGTGGGATCACAGGTAAGCTAACTAAGAACATAGATTTTACATGTGGCCGGTGTTCTGGTGCAATAAGTAGCAGCAAGTGCCCACACAATACTAGCTCTTTCAATTGCGCAGAGGGTTCTATAGAAATAGTGGACAGCTTCCGTTACCTGGGCGATAAAATCAGCAGTGGGGGAGGGTGCTCTGAAAGTACTGTAGCTAGAGTCAGAACTGGTTGGAAAAAGTTCAGAGAGCTTATACCACTATTAGCTGCTAAAGGGTTCTCCCTAAAAATGAAAGGCAGGTTGTACGATGCCTGCATACGAACAGCAATGTTGCATGGCAGTGAGACCTGGGCATTGTGTGCAGAGGATATACGCAGACTAGAGAGGAACGAAGCTTGCATGCTCCGCTGGATGTGTAACAGTAATATACGTGAACGGCAAAGCATAAACGAACTAAGGAAAAAATTAGAGATAAGAGGGATCAGATGTTGTTTACTCGAGAGAAGGCTACGTTGGTATGGACACGTGATGCGCATGAAAGTCGATAGCTGTATAACAAAGTGCAGGGCAATAAAGATAGACGGTAGCCACGGAATAGGCAGACCTAGAAAAACCTGGGACGAGCTGATAAACTCCGACCTCACACACTTACACCTCTCCAAGACAATGTCACTGGACCGAGACCTTTGGCGGTACTCAGTAACAGAGAAGACCCGCCTTGCCAGTAGGCATCTCTAACAAAATACACCCCGTCCCACCACCACCACCCCCACCCCATCCACACCACCCCGTCCTATGTAAAGTTATGTTGGTGCCGCGCCATCCGGGCCGAAACAAATGAGATCGTGTAGGTGTCACGACAAAAAAACACACAGTCCACGCTGTAATGTGGCCGTGTAGGCAACACGGTAAAAACCTCCCAGACCCACACTGTAAATGTGGTTGGTGTTAGGAAGGGCATCCAACTGTAGAAAACCTGCCAGACAGTCCTATGCGAGCAAGACAATCACTCTTGCCTCAAGTGGGACTACCCCCGTCCAAACCCATGCAAGCGTGGAACACGGACGTTAAACGTTGATGATGATGATGATGATGATGTAGTGTGGTGTGGTCTGGTATAGTGTAGTTTTGTATTATGAGGTGATGTGTAGAGAGTTGTGTTATAGTGTGGTGTGGTGTGGTATAGTGTAGTTTTGTATTATGGGGTGACGTGTAGAGAGTTGTGTTATAGTGTAGTGTGGTGTGGTGTGGTGTAGTGTAGTTTTGTATTATGAGGTGATGTGTAGATAGTTGTGTTATAGTGTGGTGTGGTGTGGTATAGTGTAGTTTTGTATTATGAGGTGACGTGTAGAGAGTTGTGTTATAGTGTGGTGTGGTGTGGTATAGTGTGGTTTTGTATTATGAGGTGACGTGTAGAGAGTTGTGTTATAGTGTGGTGTGGTGTGGTATAGTGTAGTTTTGTATTATGAGGTGATGTGTAGAGAGTTGTGTTATAGTGTAGTGTGGTGTGGTATAGTGTAGTTTTGTATTATGAGGTGATGTGTAGAGAGTTGTGTTATAGTGTAGTGTGGTGTGGTATAGTGTAGTTTTGTATTATGAGGTGATGTGTAGAGAGTTGTGTTATAGTGTAGTGTAGTGTGGTGTGGTATAGTGTAGTTTTGTATTATGAGGTGATGTGTAGAGAGTTGTGTTTTAGTGTAGTGTGGTGTGGTGTGGTATAGTGTAGTTTTGTATTATGAGGTGATGTGTAGAGAGTTGTGTTATAGTGTAGTGTAGTGTGGTGTGGTATAGTGTAGTTTTGTATTATGAGGTGATGTGTAGAGAATTGTGTTATAGTGTAGTGTGGTGTGGTGTGGTATAGTGTAGTTTTGTATTATGAGGTGATGTGTAGAGAGTTGTGTTATAGTGTAGTGTGGTGTGGTATAGTGTAGTTTTGTATTATGAGGTGATGTGTAGAGAGTTGTGTTATAGTGTAGTGTGGTGTGGTATAGTGTAGTTTTGTATTATGAGGTGATGTGTAGAGAATTGTGTTATAGTGTAGTGTAGTGTGGTGTGGTATAGTGTAGTTTTGTATTATGAGGTGATGTGTAGAGAATTGTGTTATAGTGTAGTGTGGTGTGGTGTGGTATAGTGTAGTTTTGTATTATGAGGTGATGTGTAGAGAGTTGTGTTATAGTGTAGTGTGGTCTGGTGTGGTATAGTGTAGTTTTGTATTATGAGGTGATGTGTAGAGAGTTGTGTTATAGTGTTGTGTGGTGTGGTATAGTGTAGTTTTGTATTATGAGGTGATGTGTAGAGAGTTGTGTTATAGTGTAGTGTAGTGTGGTGTGGTATAGTGTAGTTTTGTATTATGAGGTGATGTGTAGAGAATTGTGTTATAGTGTAGTGTGGTGTGGTATAGTGTAGTTTTGAATTATGAGGTGATGTGTAGAGAGTTGTGTTATAGTGTAGTGTGGTGTGGTGTGGTATAGTGTTGTTTTGTATTATGAGGTGACGTGTAGAGAGTTGTGTTATAGTGTAGTGTGGTGTGGTATAGTGTAGTTTTGTATTATGAGGTGATGTGTAGAGAGTTGTGTTATAGTGTAGTGTCGTGTGGTATAGTGTAGTTTTGTATTATGAGGTGACGTGTAGAGAGTTGTGTTATAGTGTGGTGTGGTGTGGTATAGTGTAGTTTTGTATTATGAGGTGACGTGTAGAGAGTTGTGTTATAGTGTGGTATGGTGTGGTATAGTGTAGTTTTGTATTATGAGGTGACGTGTAGAGAGTTGTGTTATAGTGTAGTGTGGTGTGGTGTGGTATAGTGTAGTTTTGTATTATGAGGTGACGTGTAGAGAGTTGTGTTATAGTGTAGTGTGGTGTGGTATAGTGTAGTTTTGTATTATGAGGTGATGTGTAGAGAGTTGTGTTATAGTGTAGTGTGGTGTGGTGTGGTATAGTGTAGTTTTGTATTATGAGGTGATGTGCAGAGAGTTGTGTTATAGTGTAGTGTGGTGTGGTGTGGTATAGTGTAGTTTTGTATTATGAGGTGATGTGTAGAGAGTTGTGTTATAGTATAGTGTAGTGTGGTGTGGTATAGTGTAGTTTTGTATTATGAGGTGATGTGTAGAGAGTTGTGTTATAGTATAGTGTAGTGTGGTGTGGTATAGTGTAGTTTTGTATTATGGGGTGACGTGTAGAGAGTTGTGTTATAGTGTAGTGTGGTGTGGTGTGGTATAGTGTAGTTTTGTATTATGAGGTGACGTGTAGAGAGTTGTGTTATAGTGTAGTGTGGTGTGGTGTGGTATAGTGTAGTTTTGTATTATGAGGTGATGTGTAGAGAATTGTGTTATAGTGTAGTGTGGTGTGGTCTGGTATAGTGTAGTTTTGTATTATGAGGTGATGTGTAGAGAGTTGTGTTATAGTGTGGTGTGGTGTGGTATAGTGTAGTTTTGTATTATGGGGTGACGTGTAGAGAGTTGTGTTATAGTGTAGTGTGGTGTGGTGTGGTATAGTGTAGTTTTGTATTATGAGGTGATGTGTAGATAGTTGTGTTATAGTGTGGTGTGGTGTGGTATAGTGTAGTTTTGTATTATGAGGTGACGTGTAGAGAGTTGTGTTATAGTGTGGTGTGGTGTGGTATAGTGTGGTTTTGTATTATGAGGTGACGTGTAGAGAGTTGTGTTATAGTGTGGTGTGGTGTGGTATAGTGTAGTTTTGTATTATGAGGTGACGTGTAGAGAGTTGTGTTATAGTGTAGTGTGGTGTGGTATAGTGTAGTTTTGTATTATGAGGTGACGTGCAGAGAGTTGTGTTATAGTGTAGTGTGGTGTGGTCTGGTATAGTGTAGTTTTGTATTATGAGGTGATGTGTAGAGAGTTGTGTTATAGTGTAGTGTGGTGTGGTATAGTGTAGTTTTGTATTATGAGGTGATGTGTAGAGAGTTGTGTTATAGTGTAGTGTAGTGTGGTGTGGTATAGTGTAGTTTTGTATTATGAGGTGATGTGTAGAGAGTTGTGTTATAGTGTAGTGTGGTGTGGTGTGGTATAGTGTAGTTTTGTATTATGAGGTGATGTGTAGAGAGTTGTGTTATAGTGTAGTGTGGTGTGGTATAGTGTAGTTTTGTATTATGAGGTGATGTGTAGAGAGTTGTGTTATAGTGTAGTGTAGTGTGGTGTGGTATAGTTTAGTTTTGTATTATGAGGTGATGTGTAGAGAGTTGTGTTATAGTGTAGTGTGGTGTGGTGTGGTATAGTGTAGTTTTGTATTATGAGGTGATGTGTAGAGAGTTGTGTTATAGTGTAGTGTGGTGTGGTATAGTGTAGTTTTGTATTATGAGGTGATGTGTTGAGAGTTGTGTTATAGTGTAGTGTGGTGTGGTATAGTGTAGTTTTGTATTATGAGGTGATGTGTAGAGAGTTGTGTTATAGTGTAGTGTAGTGTGGTGTGGTATAGTTTAGTTTTGTATTATGAGGTGATGTGTAGAGAATTGTGTTATAGTGTAGTGTGGTGTGGTGTGGTATAATGTAGTTTTGTATTATGAGGTGATGTGTAGAGAGTTGTGTTATAGTGTAGTGTGGTGTGGTGTGGTATAGTGTAGTTTTGTATTATGAGGTGATGTGTAGAGAGTTGTGTTATAGTGTAGTGTAGTGTGGTGTGGTATAGTGTAGTTTTGTATTATGAGGTGATGTGTAGAGAATTGTGTTATAGTGTAGTGTGGTGTGGTGTGGTATAGTGTAGTTTTGTATTATGAGGTGATGTGTAGAGCGTTGTGTTATAGTGTAGTGTGGTGTGGTATAGTGTAGTTTTGTATTATGAGGTGATGTGTAGAGAGTTGTGTTATAGTGTAGTGTGGTGTGGTATAGTGTAGTTTTGTATTATGAGGTGATGTGTAGAGAGTTGTGTTATAGTGTAGTGTAGTGTGGTGTGGTATAGTGTAGTTTTGTATTATGAGGTGATGTGTAGAGAGTTGTGTTATAGTGTAGTGTGGTGTGGTATAGTGTAGTTTTGTATTATGAGGTGACGTGTAGAGAGTTGTGTTATAGTGTAGTGTGGTGTGGTATAGTGTAGTTTTGTATTATGAGGTGATGTGTAGTGAGTTGTGTTATAGTGTAGTGTGGTGTGGTGTGGTATAGTGTAGTTTTGTATTATGAGGTGACGTGTAGAGAGTTGTGTTATAGTGTGGTGTGGTGTGGTATAGTGTAGTTTTGTATTATGAGGTGACGTGTAGATAGTTGTGTTATAGTGTGGTGTGGTGTGGTATAGTGTAGTTTTGTATTATGAGGTGACGTGTAGAGAGTTGTGTTATAGTGTGGTGTGGTGTGGTATAGTGTGGTTTTGTATTATGAGGTGACGTGTAGAGAGTTGTGTTATAGTGTGGTGTGGTGTGGTATAGTGTAGTTTTGTATTATGAGGTGATGTGTAGAGAGTTGTGTTATAGTGTAGTGTGGTGTGGTATAGTGTAGTTTTGTATTATGAGGTGATGTGTAGAGAGTTGTGTTATAGTGTAGTGTGGTGTGGTGTGGTATAGTGTAGTTTTGTATTATGAGGTGACGTGTAGAAAGTTGTGTTATAGTGTAGTGTGGTGTGGTCTGGTGTGGTATAGTGTTGTTTTGTATTATGAGGTGATGTGTAGTGAGTTGTGTTATAGTGTAGTGTGGTGTGGTGTGGTATAGTGTAGTTTTGTATTATGAGGTGACGTGTAGAGAGTTGTGTTATAGTGTGGTATGGTGTGGTATAGTGTAGTTTTGTATTATGAGGTGACGTGTAGATAGTTGTGTTATAGTGTGGTGTGGTGTGGTATAGTGTAGTTTTGTATTATGAGGTGACGTGTAGAGAGTTGTGTTATAGTGTGGTGTGGTGTGGTGTGGTATAGTGTGGTTTTGTATTATGAGGTGACGTGTAGAGAGTTGTGTTATAGTGTGGTGTGGTGTGGTATAGTGTAGTTTTGTATTATGCGGTGACGTGTAGAGAGTTGTGTTATAGTGTAGTGTGGTGTGGTATAGTGTAGTTTTGTATTATGAGGTGACGTGCAGAGAGTTGTGTTATAGTGTAGTGTGGTGTGGTGTGGTATAGTGTAGTTTTGTATTATGAGGTGATGTGTAGAGAGTTGTGTTATAGTGTAGTGTGGTGTGGTATAGTGTAGTTTTGTATTATGAGGTGATGTGTAGAGAGTTGTGTTATAGTGTAGTGTGGTGTGGTATAGTGTAGTTTTGTATTATGAGGTGATGTGTAGAGAGTTGTGTTATAGTGTAGTGTGGTGTGGTGTGGTATAGTGTAGTTTTGTATTATGAGGTGATGTGTAGAGAGTTGTGTTATAGTGTAGTGTAGTGTGGTGTGGTATAGTGTAGTTTTGTATTATGAGGTGATGTGTAGAGAATTGTGTTATAGTGTAGTGTGGTGTGGTATAGTGTAGTTTTGTATTATGAGGTGATGTGTAGAGAGTTGTGTTATAGTGTAGTGTGGTGTGGTATAGTGTAGTTTTGTATTATGAGGTGATGTGTAAAGAATTGTGTTATAGTGTAGTGTGGTGTGTTGTGGTATAGTGTAGTTTTGTATTATGAGGTGATGTGTAGAGAGTTGTGTTATAGTGTAGTGTGGTCTGGTGTGGTATAGTGTAGTTTTGTATTATGAGGTGATGTGTAGAGAGTTGTGTTATACTGTAGTGTGGTGTGGTATAGTGTAGTTTTGTATTATGAGGTGATGTGTAGAGAGTTGTGTTATAGTGTAGTGTAGTGTGGTGTGGTATAGTTTAGTTTTGTATTATGAGGTGATGTGTAGAGAGTTGTGTTATAGTGTAGTGTGGTGTGGTGTGGTATAGTGTAGTTTTGTATTATGAGGTGATGTGTAGAGAGTTGTGTTATAGTGTAGTGTGGTGTGGTATAGTGTAGTTTTGTATTATGAGGTGATGTGTTGAGAGTTGTGTTATAGTGTAGTGTGGTGTGGTATAGTGTAGTTTTGTATTATGAGGTGATGTGTAGAGAGTTGTGTTATAGTGTAGTGTAGTGTGGTGTGGTATAGTTTAGTTTTGTATTATGAGGTGATGTGTAGAGAATTGTGTTATAGTGTAGTGTGGTGTGGTGTGGTATAATGTAGTTTTGTATTATGAGGTGATGTGTAGAGAGTTGTGTTATAGTGTAGTGTGGTGTGGTGTGGTATAGTGTAGTTTTGTATTATGAGGTGATGTGTAGAGAGTTGTGTTATAGTGTAGTGTAGTGTGGTGTGGTATAGTGTAGTTTTGTATTATGAGGTGATGTGTAGAGAATTGTGTTATAGTGTAGTGTGGTGTGGTGTGGTATAGTGTAGTTTTGTATTATGAGGTGATGTGTAGAGAGTTGTGTTATAGTGTAGTGTGGTGTGGTATAGTGTAGTTTTGTATTATGAGGTGATGTGTAGAGAGTTGTGTTATAGTGTAGTGTGGTGTGGTATAGTGTAGTTTTGTATTATGAGGTGATGTGTAGAGAGTTGTGTTATAGTGTAGTGTAGTGTGGTGTGGTATAGTGTAGTTTTGTATTATGAGGTGATGTGTAGAGAGTTGTGTTATAGTGTAGTGTGGTGTGGTATAGTGTAGTTTTGTATTATGAGGTGACGTGTAGAGAGTTGTGTTATAGTGTAGTGTGGTGTGGTATAGTGTAGTTTTGTATTATGAGGTGATGTGTAGTGAGTTGTGTTATAGTGTAGTGTGGTGTGGTGTGGTATAGTGTAGTTTTGTATTATGAGGTGACGTGTAGAGAGTTGTGTTATAGTGTGGTGTGGTGTGGTATAGTGTAGTTTTGTATTATGAGGTGACGTGTAGATAGTTGTGTTATAGTGTGGTGTGGTGTGGTATAGTGTAGTTTTGTATTATGAGGTGACGTGTAGAGAGTTGTGTTATAGTGTGGTGTGGTGTGGTATAGTGTGGTTTTGTATTATGAGGTGACGTGTAGAGAGTTGTGTTATAGTGTGGTGTGGTGTGGTATAGTGTAGTTTTGTATTATGAGGTGATGTGTAGAGAGTTGTGTTATAGTGTAGTGTGGTGTGGTATAGTGTAGTTTTGTATTATGAGGTGATGTGTAGAGAGTTGTGTTATAGTGTAGTGTGGTGTGGTGTGGTATAGTGTAGTTTTGTATTATGAGGTGACGTGTAGAAAGTTGTGTTATAGTGTAGTGTGGTGTGGTCTGGTGTGGTATAGTGTTGTTTTGTATTATGAGGTGATGTGTAGTGAGTTGTGTTATAGTGTAGTGTGGTGTGGTGTGGTATAGTGTAGTTTTGTATTATGAGGTGACGTGTAGAGAGTTGTGTTATAGTGTGGTATGGTGTGGTATAGTGTAGTTTTGTATTATGAGGTGACGTGTAGATAGTTGTGTTATAGTGTGGTGTGGTGTGGTATAGTGTAGTTTTGTATTATGAGGTGACGTGTAGAGAGTTGTGTTATAGTGTGGTGTGGTGTGGTGTGGTATAGTGTGGTTTTGTATTATGAGGTGACGTGTAGAGAGTTGTGTTATAGTGTGGTGTGGTGTGGTATAGTGTAGTTTTGTATTATGCGGTGACGTGTAGAGAGTTGTGTTATAGTGTAGTGTGGTGTGGTATAGTGTAGTTTTGTATTATGAGGTGACGTGCAGAGAGTTGTGTTATAGTGTAGTGTGGTGTGGTGTGGTATAGTGTAGTTTTGTATTATGAGGTGATGTGTAGAGAGTTGTGTTATAGTGTAGTGTGGTGTGGTATAGTGTAGTTTTGTATTATGAGGTGATGTGTAGAGAGTTGTGTTATAGTGTAGTGTGGTGTGGTATAGTGTAGTTTTGTATTATGAGGTGATGTGTAGAGAGTTGTGTTATAGTGTAGTGTGGTGTGGTGTGGTATAGTGTAGTTTTGTATTATGAGGTGATGTGTAGAGAGTTGTGTTATAGTGTAGTGTAGTGTGGTGTGGTATAGTGTAGTTTTGTATTATGAGGTGATGTGTAGAGAATTGTGTTATAGTGTAGTGTGGTGTGGTATAGTGTAGTTTTGTATTATGAGGTGATGTGTAGAGAGTTGTGTTATAGTGTAGTGTGGTGTGGTATAGTGTAGTTTTGTATTATGAGGTGATGTGTAAAGAATTGTGTTATAGTGTAGTGTGGTGTGTTGTGGTATAGTGTAGTTTTGTATTATGAGGTGATGTGTAGAGAGTTGTGTTATAGTGTAGTGTGGTCTGGTGTGGTATAGTGTAGTTTTGTATTATGAGGTGATGTGTAGAGAGTTGTGTTATACTGTAGTGTGGTGTGGTATAGTGTAGTTTTGTATTATGAGGTGATGTGTAGAGAGTTGTGTTATAGTGTAGTGTAGTGTGGTGTGGTATAGTGTAGTTTTGTATTATGAGGTGATGTGTAGAGAGTTGTGTTATAGTGTAGTGTGGTGTGGTATAGTGTAGTTTTGTATTATGAGGTGACGTGTAGAGAGTTGTGTTATAGTGTAGTGTGGTGTGGTATAGTGTAGTTTTGTATTATGAGGTGATGTGTAGAGAGTTGTGTTATAAAAAAATAAACGCAACCATGCCTCTCCTGGTCTTGATGGTGTTACATACCTGCTTCTTAAATGTGGTGGGTACTTCCTTCTACACCAGTTATCACGCTTCTTCCAATTCTGTCTGAACATCAGTGCTACTCCAGAACAGTGGAAAACTGCCAGTGTAATTCCTCTGTTCAAAAAGGGTGACCGCACATCACCTGTGAACTATCGTCCAGTCAGTCTTACTAGTTGCATCGCCAAACTGATGGAATCCTGTGTCAGAGAAACACTTTGGAACTTCTGGAGCTCTCACAGTCTTATCCGGCCCTCGCAATTTGGATTTATCCCCAACTCCAGCTGCTGTGATCAACTTATAGAGTTTCTTGAGGACATCACCCGGATCACTGATGGCGGCTCATGGGTGGATGTTGTTTACCTTGACTTTGCGAAGGCCTTCAATTCTGTGCCGCACAAAAGGCTTATGGCAAAACTCTCTGCAATGGGTGTGAAGGATGATCTTTTTAACTGGTTGAAGTCCTTCATTCTCAGTCGAAGAGAGGTAGTCACGGTTCTGGGACAGCATTCCTCACCATATGAGATGTCATCTGGTGTACCTCAGGGATCTGTTCTTGGCCCCCTTTTGTTTGTGGCATATATTAATGACATAGATGCCAACTTAAGGAATGCCACAGTACTAAAGTACGCAGACGACATCAAGCTGTACCTTGAGATAAAAAGGACAGATCCTGAACACTATAGATCTTGCTTGCAGTCTGACCTGGACACAATGCAACAGTGGATCTCAGACTGGCAACTCAAGCTAGCTGTGGACAAGTGCACCACCATGCATTTTGGGAGTAAAAACCCAGCGTCCACATACTCCCTCCACAGCACTAATATCAAGAAGTCTTCCTGTGAACGTGACCTGGGCATTACGGTCAGCAGCGATTTGCGTTGGACGAGGCACGTCTCTAAAATTGTCAAGAGGGCCGAGGGTGTCTTAGCATCACTCAGCAAGACCTTTGTCAGCCGCTCTCCAGATATCTATTTAAGGCTGTATACAGCTATGGTGCGACCACACTTAGAATTTGCATCACCAGTCTGGAACCCCTATCTTGCTCAGGACATTGACCGCCTGGAAACTGTTCAGAGACGTGCAACCAAGCGAATACCCTCCATCAGGCATCTACCATACTCTGAGCGCCTTGCTTCCCTGGGCATGGATACATTGAAGCTCCGACGCCTGGCAACTGACTTGGTAAACACCCACAAAATTGTTAACCATGTTGCCAACAACAACCCTGAGTGCCTTTTCGATTTGCATGTGTCTAACACACGTGGACATGCCCACAAAGTAAGAAAACAGCACAGTTCCCATGACTTTCGGAAACATTTTTTCACGCTCAGAGTTGCTGAAGCATGGAACAAACTACCTGCATCAGTTGTTAGCTGTCGAGACACTGCATCCTTTAAGGCCTCCATGCTTCCCGAGATCCGCCAACACTACAGCTAACACATACAAACATGTACTTCCCTGGCATTTGTGTATTATTCTATGTACTATATTGACGAGTTGTAGTGCACCTGAGCACTTTACACAATAATTTCATTATTATTATAGTGTAGTGTGGTGTGGTATAGTGTAGTTTTGTATTATGAGGTGACGTGTAGAGAGTTGTGTTATAGTGTGGTGTGGTGTGGTATAGTGTAGTTTTGTATTATGAGGTGACGTGTAGAGAGTTGTGTTATAGTGTGATGTGGTGTGGTATAGTGTAGTTTTGTATTATGAGGTGATGTGTAGAGAATTGTGTTATAGTGTAGTGTGGTGTGGTGTGGTATAGTGTAGTTTTGTATTATGAGGTGATGTGTAGAGAGTTGTGTTATAGTGTAGTGTGGTGTGGTATAGTGTAGTTTTGTATTATGAGGTGATGTGTAGAGAGTTGTGTTATAGTGTAGTGTAGTGTGGTCTGGTGTGGTATAGTGTAGTTTTGTATTATGAGGTGATGTGTAGAGAGTTGTGTTATAGTGTGGTGTGGTGTGGTAGAGTGTAGTTTTGTATTATGAGGTGATGTGTAGAGAGTTGTGTTATAGTGTGGTGTGGTGTGGTATAGTGTAGTTTTGTATCATGAGGTGACGTGTAGAGAGTTGTGTTATAGTGTGGTGTGGTGTGGTATAGTGTAGTTTTGTATTATGAGGTGACGTGTAGAGAGTTGTGTTATAGTGTAGTGTGGTCTGGTGTGGTATAGTGTAGTTTTGTATTATGAGGTGACGTGTAGAGAGTTGTGTTATAGTGTGGTGTGGTGTGGTATAGTGTAGTTTTGTATTATGAGGTGATGTGTAGAGAGTTGTGTTATAGTGTGGTGTGGTGTGGTATAGTGTAGTTTTGTATTATGAGGTGATGTGTAGAGAATTGTGTTATAGTGTAGTGTGGTGTGGTATAGTGTAGTTTTGTATTATGAGGTGATGTGCAGAGAGTTGTGTTATAGTGTAGTGTGGTGTCGTGTGGTATAGTGTAGTTTTGTATTATGAGGTGATGTGCAGAGAGTTGTGTTATAGTGTAGTGTGGTGTGGTATAGTGTCGTTTTGTATTATGAGGTGATGTGTAGAGAGTTGTGTTATAGTGAAGTATGGTGTGGTATAGTGTAGTTTTGTATTATGAGGTGATGTGTAGAGAGTTGTGTTATAGTGTAGTGTGGTATAGTGTAGTTTTGTATTATGAGGTGACATGTAGAGAGTTGTGTTATAGTGTAGTGTGGTATAGTGTAGTTTGTATTATGAGGTGACGTGTAGAGAGTTGTGTTATAGTGTAGTGTGGTGTGGTATAGTGTAGTTTTGTATTATAAGGTGACGTGTAGAGAGTTGTGTTATAGTGTGGTGTGGTGTGGTATAGTGTAGTTTTGTATTATGAGGTGACGTGTAGAGAGTTGTGTTATAGTGTAGTGTGGTGTGGTATAGTGTAGTTTTGTATTATGAGGTGACGTGTAGAGAGTTGTGTTATAGTGTAGTGTGGTGTGGTGTGGTATAGTGTAGTTTTGTATTATGGGGTGACGTGTAGAGAGTTGTGTTATAGTATAGTGTAGTGTGGTATGGTATAGTGTAGTTTTCTATTATGAGGAGATGTGTAGAGAGTTGTGTTATAGTGTAGTGTGGTGTGGTATAGTGTAGTTTTGTATAATGAGGTGATGTGTCGAGAGATGTGTTATAGTGTAGTGTAGTGTGGTATAGTGTAGTTTTGTATTATGGGGTGATGTGTAGAGAGTTGTGTTATAGTGTAGTGTGGTGTGGTGTGGTATAGTGTAGTTTTGCATTATGAGGTGACGTGTAGAGAGTTGTGTTATAGTGTAGTGTGGTGTGGTATAGTGTAGTTTTGTATTATAAGGTGATGTGTAGAGAGTTGTGTTATAGTGTAGTGTGGTCTGGTATAGTGTAGTTTTGTATTATGAGGTGATGTGTAGAGAGTTGTGTTATAGTGTAGTGTGGTGTGGTGTGGTATAGTGTAGTTTTGTATTATGAGGTGATGTGTAGTGAGTTGTGTTATAGTGTAGTGTGGTGTGGTGTGGTATAGTGTAGTTTTGTATTATGAGGTGATGTGTAGAGAGTTGTGTTATAGTGTAGTGTGGTGTGGTATAGTGTAGTTTTGTATTATGAGGTGACGTGTAGAGAGTTGTGTTATAGTGTAGTGTGGTGTGGTGTGGTATAGTGTAGTTTTGTATTATGAGGTGATGTGTAGAGAGTTGTGTTATAGTGTAGTGTGGTGTGGTATAGTGTAGTTTTGTATTATGAGGTGATGTGTAGAGAATTGTGTTATAGTGTAGTGTGGTGTGGTGTGGTATAGTGTGGTTTTGTATTATGAGGTGATGTGTAGAGAGTTGTGTTATAGTGTAGTGTGGTGTGGTATTATGTAGTTTTGTATTATAAGGCGATGTGTAGAGAGTTGTGTTATAGTGTAGTGTAGTGTGGTATAGTGTAGTTTTGTATTATAAGGTGATGTGTAGAGAGTTGTGTTATAGTGTAGTGTGGTGTGGTATAGTGTAGTTTTGTATTATGAGGTGATGTGTAGAGAGTTGTGTTATAGTGTAGTGTGGTGTGGTATAGTGTAGTTTTGTATTATAAGGTGATGTGTAGAGAGTTGTGTTATAGTGTAGTGTGGTGTGGTATAGTGTAGTTTTGTATTATGAGGTGATGTGTAGAGAGTTGTGTTATAGTGTAGTGTGGTGTGGTGTGGTATAGTGTAGTTTTGTATTATGAGGTGATGTGTAGAGAGTTGTGTTATAGTCTAGTGTGGTGTGGTGTGGTATAGTGTAGTTTTGTATTATGAGGTGATGTGTAGAGAGTTCTGTTATAGTGTAGTATGGTGTGGTGTGGTATAGTGTAGTTTTGTATTATGAGGTGACGTGTAGAGAGTTGTGTTATAGTGTAGTGTGGTCTGGTGTGGTATAGTGTAGTTTTCTATTATGAGGTGACGTGCAGAGAGTTGTGTTATAGTGTAGTGTGGTGTGGTATAGTGTAGTTTTGTATTATGAGGTGATGTGTAGAGAGTTGTGTTATAGTGTAGTGTGGTGTGATTTGGTATAGTGTAGTTTTGTATTATGAGGTGAGGTGCAGAGAGTTGTGTTATAGTGTAGTGTGGTGTGGTATAGAGTAGTTTTGTATTATGAGGTGACGTGTAGAGAGTTGTGTTATAGTGTAGTGTGGTGTGGTATAGTGTAGTTTTGTATTATGAGGTGATGTGTAGAGAGTTGTGTTATAGTGTAGTGTGGTGTGGTATAGTGTAGTTTTGTATTATGAGGTGACGTGTAGAGAGTTGTGTTATAGTGTGGTGTGGTGTGGTATAGTGTAGTTTTGTATTATGAGGTGACGTGTAGAGAGTTGTGTTATAGTGTGGTGTGGTGTGGTATAGTGTAGTTTTGTATTATGAGGTGACGTGTAGAGAGTTGTGTTATAGTGTGGTGTGGTGTGGTATAGTGTAGTTTTGTATTATGAGGTGACGTGTAGAGAGTTGTGTTATAGTGTAGTGTGGTGTGGTGTGGTATAGTGTAGTTTTGTATTATGAGGTGACGTGTAGAGAGTTGTGTTATAGTGTATTGTAGTGTGGTGTGGTATAGTGTAGTTTTGTATTATGAGGTGACGTGTAGAGAGTTGTGTTATAGTGTAGTGTGGTGTGGTGTGGTATAGTGTAGTTTTGTATTATGAGGTGACGTGTAGAGAGTTGTGTTATAGTGTAGTCTGGTCTGGTGTGGTATAGTGTAGTTTTGTATTATGAGGTGATGTGTAGAGAGTTGTGTTATAGTGTAGTGTGGTGTGGTGTGGTATAGTGTAGTTTTGTATTATGAGGTGATGTGTAGTGAGTTGTGTTATAGTGTAGTGTGGTGTGGTGTGGTATAGTGTAGTTTTGTATTATGAGGTGGTGTGTAGTGAGTTGTGTTATAGTGTAATGTGGTGTGGTATAGTGTAGTTTTGTATTATGAGGTGACGTGTAGAGAGTTGTGTTATAGTGTGGTGTGGTGTGGTATAGTGTAGTTTTGTATTATGAGGTGACGTGTAGAGAGTTGTGTTATAGTGTAGTGTGGTGTGGTGTGGTATAGTGTAGTTTTGTATTATGAGGTGATGTGTAGAGAGTTGTGTTATAGTGTAGTGTGGTGTGGTATAGTGTAGTTTTGTATTATGAGGTGATGTGTAGAGAATTGTGTTATAGTGTAGTGTGGTGTGGTGTGGTATAGTGTAGTTTTGTATTATGAGGTGATGTGTAGAGAGTTGTGTTATAGTGTAGTGTGGTGTGGTATAGTGTAGTTTTGTATTATAAGGTGATGTGTAGAGAGTTGTGTTATAGTGTAGTGTAGTGTGGTATAGTGTAGTTTTGTATTATAAGGTGATGTGTAGAGAGTTGTGTTATAGTGTAGTGTGGTGTGGTATAGTGTAGTTTTGTATTATGAGGTGATGTGTAGAGAGTTGTGTTATAGTGTAGTGTGGTGTGGTATAGTGTAGTTTTGTATTATAAGGTGATGTGTAGAGAGTTGTGTTATAGTGTAGTGTGGTGTGGTATAGTGTAGTTTTGTATTATGAGGTGATGTGTAGAGAGTTGTGTTATAGTGTAGTGTGGTGTGGTATAGTGTAGTTTTGTATTATGAGGTGATGTGTAGAGAGTTGTGTTATAGTGTAGTGTGGTGTGGTGTGGTATAGTGTAGTTTTGTATTATGAGGTGATGTGTAGAGAGTTGTGTTATAGTGTAGTATGGTGTGGTGTGGTATAGTGTAGTTTTGTATTATGAGGTGACGTGTAGAGAGTTGTGTTATAGTGTAGTGTGGTGTGGTATAGTGTAGTTTTGTATTATAAGGTGATGTGTAGAGAGTTGTGTTATAGTGTAGTGTGGTGTGGTATAGTGTAGTTTTGTATTATGAGGTGATGTGTAGAGAGTTGTGTTATAGTGTAGTGTGGTGTGGTGTGGTATAGTGTAGTTTTGTATTATGAGGTGACGTGCAGAGAGTTGTGTTATAGTGTAATGTGGTGTGGTATAGTGTAGTTTTGTATTATGAGGTGATGTGTAGAGAGTTGTGTTATAGTGTAGTGTGGTGTGATTTGGTATAGTGTAGTTTTGTATTATGAGGTGAGGTGCAGAGAGTTGTGTTATAGTGTAGTGTGGTGTGGTATAGAGTAGTTTTGTATTATGAGGTGACGTGTAGAGAATTGTGTTATAGTGTAGTGTGGTGTGGTATAGTGTAGTTTTGTATTATGAGGTGATGTGTAGAGAGTTGTGTTATAGTGTAGTGTGGTGTGGTTTGGTATAGTGTAGTTTTGTATTATGAGGTGATGTGTAGAGAGTTGTGTTATAGTGTAGTGTGGTGTGGTATAGTGTAGTTTTGTATTATGAGGTGACGTGTAGAGAGTTGTGTTATAGTGTGGTGTGATGTGGTATAGTGTAGTTTTGTATGATGAGGTGACGTGTAGAGAGTTGTGTTATAGTGTAGTGTGGTGTGGTGTGGTATAGTGTAGTTTTGTATTATGAGGTGACGTGTAGAGAGTTGTGTTATAGTGTAGTGTGGTGTGGTGTGGTATAGTGTAGTTTTGTATTATGAGGTGACGTGTAGAGAGTTGTGTTATAGTGTGGTGTGGTGTGGTATAGTGTAGTTTTGTATTATGAGGTGACGTGTAGAGAGTTGTGTTATAGTGTGGTGTGGTGTGGTATAGTGTAGTTTTGTATTATGAGGTGACGTGTAGAGAGTTGTGTTATAGTGTGGTGTGGTGTGGTATAGTGTAGTTTTGTATTATGAGGTGACGTGTAGAGAGTTGTGTTATAGTGTAGTGTGGTGTGGTATAGTGTAGTTTTGTATTATGAGGTGACGTGTAGAGAGTTGTGTTATAGTGTGGTGTGGTGTGGTATAGTGTAGTTTTGTATTATGAGGTGACGTGTAGAGAGTTGTGTTATAGTGTGGTGTGGTGTGGTATAGTGTAGTTTTATATTATGAGGTGATGTGTAAAGAGTTGTGTTATAGTGTAGTGTGGTGTGGTGTGGTATAGTGTAGTTTTGTATCATGAGGTGACGTGTAGAGAGTTGTGTTATAGTGTAGTCTGGTCTGGTGTGGTATAGTGTAGATTTGTATTATGAGGTGATGTGTAGAGAGTTGTGTTATAGTGTAGTGTGGTGTGGTGTGGTATAGTGTAGTTTTGTACTATGAGGTGATGTGTAGAGAGTTGTGTTATAGTGTAGTGTGGTGTGGTGTGGTATAGTGTAGTTTTGTATTATGAGGTGATGTGTAGTGAGTTAAGTTATAGTGTAATGTGGTGTGGTATAGTGTAGTTTTGTATTATGAGGTGACGTGTAGAGAGTTGTGTTATAGTGTGGTGTGGTGTGGTATAGTGTAGTTTTGTATTATGAGGTGACGTGTAGAGAGTTGTGTTATAGTGTAGTGTGGTGTGGTATAGTGTAGTTTTGTATTATGAGGTGATGTGTAGAGAATTGTGTTATAGTGTAGTGTGGTGTGGTGTGGTATAGTGTAGTTTTGTATTATGAGGTGATGTGTAGAGAGTTGTGTTATAGTGTAGTGTGGTGTGGTATAGTGTAGTTTTGTATTATAAGGTGATGTGTAGAGAGTTGTGTTATAGTGTAGTGTAGTGTGGTATAGTGTAGTTTTGTATTATAAGGTGATGTGTAGAGAGTTGTGTTATAGTGTAGTGTGGTGTGGTATAGTGTAGTTTTGTATTATGAGGTGATGTGTAGAGAGTTGTGTTATAGTGTAGTGTGGTGTGGTATAGTGTAGTTTTGTATTATAAGGTGATGTGTAGAGAGTTGTGTTATAGTGTAGTGTGGTGTGGTATAGTGTAGTTTTGTATTATGAGGTGATGTGTAGAGAGTTGTGTTATAGTTTAGTGTGGTGTGGTATAGTGTAGTTTTGTATTATGAGGTGATGTGTAGAGAGTTGTGTTATAGTGTAGTGTGGTGTGGTGTGGTATAGTGTAGTTTTGTATTATGAGGTGATGTGTAGAGAGTTGTGTTATAGTGTAGTATGGTGTGGTGTGGTATAGTGTAGTTTTGTATTATGAGGTGACGTGTAGAGAGTTGTGTTATAGTGTAGTGTGGTGTGGTATAGTGTAGTTTTGTATTATAAGGTGATGTGTAGAGAGTTGTGTTATAGTGTAGTGTGGTGTGGTATAGTGTAGTTTTGTATTATGAGGTGATGTGTAGAGAGTTGTGTTATAGTGTAGTGTGGTGTGGTGTGGTATAGTGTAGTTTTGTATTATGAGGTGACGTGCAGAGAGTTGTGTTATAGTGTAGTGTGGTGTGGTATAGTGTAGTTTTGTATTATGAGGTGATGTGTAGAGAGTTGTGTTATAGTGTAGTGTGGTGTGATTTGGTATAGTGTAGTTTTGTATTATGAGGTGAGGTGCAGAGAGTTGTGTTATAGTGTAGTGTGGTGTGGTATAGAGTAGTTTTGTATTATGAGGTGACGTGTAGAGAATTGTGTTATAGTGTAGTGTGGTGTGGTATAGTGTAGTTTTGTATTATGAGGTGATGTGTAGAGAGTTGTGTTATAGTGTAGTGTGGTGTGGTTTGGTATAGTGTAGTTTTGTATTATGAGGTGATGTGTAGAGAGTTGTGTTATAGTGTAGTGTGGTGTGGTATAGTGTAGTTTTGTATTATGAGGTGACGTGTAGAGAGTTGTGTTATAGTGTGGTGTGATGTGGTATAGTGTAGTTTTGTATGATGAGGTGACGTGTAGAGAGTTGTGTTATAGTGTAGTGTGGTGTGGTGTGGTATAGTGTAGTTTTGTATTATGAGGTGACGTGTAGAGAGTTGTGTTATAGTGTAGTGTGGTGTGGTGTGGTATAGTGTAGTTTTGTATTATGAGGTGACGTGTAGAGAGTTGTGTTATAGTGTGGTGTGGTGTGGTATAGTGTAGTTTTGTATTATGAGGTGACGTGTAGAGAGTTGTGTTATAGTGTGGTGTGGTGTGGTATAGTGTAGTTTTGTATTATGAGGTGACGTGTAGAGAGTTGTGTTATAGTGTGGTGTGGTGTGGTATAGTGTAGTTTTGTATTATGAGGTGACGTGTAGAGAGTTGTGTTATAGTGTAGTGTGGTGTGGTATAGTGTAGTTTTGTATTATGAGGTGACGTGTAGAGAGTTGTGTTATAGTGTGGTGTGGTGTGGTATAGTGTAGTTTTGTATTATGAGGTGACGTGTAGAGAGTTGTGTTATAGTGTGGTGTGGTGTGGTATAGTGTAGTTTTATATTATGAGGTGATGTGTAAAGAGTTGTGTTATAGTGTAGTGTGGTGTGGTGTGGTATAGTGTAGTTTTGTATCATGAGGTGACGTGTAGAGAGTTGTGTTATAGTGTAGTCTGGTCTGGTGTGGTATAGTGTAGATTTGTATTATGAGGTGATGTGTAGAGAGTTGTGTTATAGTGTAGTGTGGTGTGGTGTGGTATAGTGTAGTTTTGTACTATGAGGTGATGTGTAGAGAGTTGTGTTATAGTGTAGTGTGGTGTGGTGTGGTATAGTGTAGTTTTGTATTATGAGGTGATGTGTAGTGAGTTAAGTTATAGTGTAATGTGGTGTGGTATAGTGTAGTTTTGTATTATGAGGTGACGTGTAGAGAGTTGTGTTATAGTGTGGTGTGGTGTGGTATAGTGTAGTTTTGTATTATGAGGTGACGTGTAGAGAGTTGTGTTATAGTGTAGTGTGGTGTGGTATAGTGTAGTTTTGTATTATGAGGTGATGTGTAGAGAGTTGTGTTATAGTGTAGTGTGGTGTGGTATAGTGTAGTTTTGTATTATGAGGTGACGTGTAGAGAGTTGTGTTATAGTATAGTGTGGTGTGGTATAGTGTAGTTTTGTATTATAAGGTGATGTGTAGAGAGTTGTGTTATAGTGTAGTGTGTTGTGGTATAGTGTAGTTTTGTATTATGAGGTGATGTGTAGAGAGTTGTGTTATAGTGTGGTGTGGTGTGGTATAGTGTAGTTTTGTATTATGAGGTGACGTGTAGAGAGTTGTGTTATAGTGTAGTGTGGTGTGGTGTGGTATAGTGTAGTTTTGTATTATGAGGTGATGTGTAGAGAGTTGTGTTATAGTGTAGTGTGGTGTGGTATAGTGTAGTTTTGTATTATGAGGTGATGTGTAGAGAATTGTGTTATAGTGTAGTGTGGTGTGGTGTGGTATAGTGTAGTTTTGTATTATGAGGTGATGTGTAGAGAGTTGTGTTATAGTGTAGTGTGGTGTGGTATAGTGTAGTTTTGTATTATAAGGTGATGTGTAGAGAGTTGTGTTATAGTGTAGTGTAGTGTGGTATAGTGTAGTTTTGTATTATAAGGTGATGTGTAGAGAGTTGTGTTATAGTGTAGTGTGGTGTGGTATAGTGTAGTTTTGTATTATGAGGTGATGTGTAGAGAGTTGTGTTATAGTGTAGTGTGGTGTGGTATAGTGTAGTTTTGTATTATAAGGTGATGTGTAGAGAGTTGTGTTATAGTGTAGTGTGGTGTGGTATAGTGTAGTTTTGTATTATGAGGTGATGTGTAGAGAGTTGTGTTATAGTGTAGTGTGGTGTGGTATAGTGTAGTTTTGTGTTATGAGGTGATGTGTAGAGAGTTGTGTTATAGTGTAGTGTGGTGTGGTGTGGTATAGTGTAGTTTTGTATTATGAGGTGATGTGTAGAGAGTTGTGTTATAGTGTAGTATGGTGTGGTGTGGTATAGTGTAGTTTTGTATTATGAGGTGACGTGTAGAGAGTTGTGTTATAGTGTAGTGTGGTCTGGTGTGGTATAGTGTAGTTTTCTATTATGAGGTGACGTGCAGAGAGTTGTGTTATAGTGTAGTGTGGTGTGGTATAGTGTAGTTTTGTATTATGAGGTGATGTGTAGAGAGTTGTGTTATAGTGTAGTGTGGTGTGATTTGGTATAGTGTAGTTTTGTATTATGAGGTGAGGTGCAGAGAGTTGTGTTATAGTGTAGTGTGGTGTGGTATAGAGTAGTTTTGTATTATGAGGTGACGTGTAGAGAATTGTGTTATAGTGTAGTGTGGTGTGGTATAGTGTAGTTTTGTATTATGAGGTGATGTGTAGAGAGTTGTGTTATAGTGTAGTGTGGTGTGGTGTGGTATAGTGTAGTTTTGTATTATGAGGTGATGTGTAGAGAGTTGTGTTATAGTGTAGTGTGGTGTGGTATAGTGTAGTTTTGTATTATGACGTGACGTGTAGAGAGTTGTGTTATAGTGTGGTGTGATGTGGTATAGTGTAGTTTTGTATGATGAGGTGACGTGTAGAGAGTTGTGTTATAGTGTAGTGTGGTGTGGTGTGGTATAGTGTAGTTTTGTATTATGAGGTGACGTGTAGAGAGTTGTGTTATAGTGTAGTGTGGTGTGGTGTTGTATAGTGTAGTTTTGTATTATGAGGTGACGTGTAGAGAGTTGTGTTATAGTGTGGTGTGGTGTGGTATAGTGTAGTTTTGTATTATGAGGTGACGTGTAGAGAGTTGTGTTATAGTGTGGTGTGGTGTGGTATAGTGTAGTTTTGTATTATGAGGTGACGTGTAGAGAGTTGTGTTATAGTGTGGTGTGGTGTGGTATAGTGTAGTTTTGTATTATGTGGTGACGTGTAGAGAGTTGTGTTATAGTGTAGTGTGGTGTGGTATAGTGTAGTTTTGTATTATGAGGTGACGTGTAGAGAGTTGTGTTATAGTGTGGTGTGGTGTGGTATAGTGTAGTTTTGTATTATGAGGTGACGTGTAGAGAGTTGTGTTATAGTGTGGTGTGGTGTGGTATAGTGTAGTTTTATATTATGAGGTGATGTGTAAAGAGTTGTGTTATAGTGTAGTGTGGTGTGGTGTGGTATAGTGTAGTTTTGTATCATGAGGTGACGTGTAGAGAGTTGTGTTATAGTGTAGTCTGGTCTGGTGTGGTATAGTGTAGATTTGTATTATGAGGTGATGTGTAGAGAGTTGTGTTATAGTGTAGTGTGGTGTGGTGTGGTATAGTGTAGTTTTGTACTATGAGGTGATGTGTAGAGAGTTGTGTTATAGTGTAGTGTGGTGTGGTGTGGTATAGTGTAGTTTTGTATTATGAGGTGATGTGTAGTGAGTTAAGTTATAGTGTAATGTGGTGTGGTATAGTGTAGTTTTGTATTATGAGGTGACGTGTAGAGAGTTGTGTTATAGTGTGGTGTGGTGTGGTATAGTGTAGTTTTGTATTATGAGGTGACGTGTAGAGAGTTGTGTTATAGTGTAGTGTGGTGTGGTATAGTGTAGTTTTGTATTATGAGGTGATGTGTAGAGAGTTGTGTTATAGTGTAGTGTGGTGTGGTATAGTGTAGTTTTGTATTATGAGGTGACGTGTAGAGAGTTGTGTTATAGTATAGTGTGGTGTGGTATAGTGTAGTTTTGTATTATAAGGTGATGTGTAGAGAGTTGTGTTATAGTGTAGTGTGGTGTGGTATAGTGTAGTTTTGTATTATGAGGTGATGTGTAGAGAGTTGTGTTATAGTGTAGTGTGGTGTGGTATAGTGTAGTTTTGTATTATGAGGTGACGTGCAGAGAGTTGTGTTATAGTGTAGTGTGGTGTGGTGTGGTATAGTGTAGTTTTGTATTATGAGGTGATGTGTAGAGAGTTGTGTTATAGTGTAGTGTGGTGTGGTATAGTGTAGTTTTGTATTATGAGGTGATGTGTAGAGAGTTGTGTTATAGTGTAGTGTGGTGTGGTATAGTGTAGTTTTGTATTATGAGGTGATGTGTAGAGAATTGTGTTATAGTGTAGTGTGGTGTGGTATAGTGTAGTTTTGTATTATGAGGTGATGTGTAGAGAGTTGTGTTATAGTGTAGTGTGGTGTGGTATAGTGTAGTTTTGTATTATGAGGTGATGTGTAGAGAGTTGTGTTATAGTGTAGTGTGGTGTGGTATAGTGTAGTTTTGTATTATGAGGTGATGTGTAGAGAATTGTGTTATAGTGTAGTGTGGTGTGGTATAGTGTAGTTTTGTATTATGAGGTGATGTGTAGAGAGTTGTGTTATAGTGTAGTGTGGTGTGGTATAGTGTAGTTTTGTATTATGAGGTGATGTGTAGAGAGTTGTGTTATAGTGTAGTGTGGTGTGGTATAGTGTAGTTTTGTATTATGAGGTGATGTGTAGAGAATTGTGTTATAGTGTAGTGTGGTGTGGTATAGTGTAGTTTTCTATTATGAGGTGACGTGTAGAGAGTTGTGTTATAGTGTAGTGTGGTCTGGTGTGGTATAGTGTAGTTTTGTATTATGAGGTGATGTGTAGAGAGTTGTGTTATAGTGTAGTGTGGTGTGGTATAGTGTAGTTTTGTATTATGAGGTGATGTGTAGAGAGTTGTGTTATAGTGTAGCGTGGTGTGGTATAGGGTAGTTTTGTATTATGAGGTGATGTGTAGAGAATTGTGTTATAGTGTAGTGTGGTGTGGTGTGGTTTAGTGTAGTTTTGTATTATGAGGTGATGTGTAGAGAGTTGTGTTATAGTGTAGTGTGGTGTGGTATAGTGTAGTTTTGTATTATGAGGTGATGTGTAGAGAGTTGTGTTATAGTGTAGTGTGGTGTGGTATAGTGTAGTTTTGTATTATGAGGTGATGTGTAGAGAGTTGTGTTATAGTGTAGTGTGGTGTGGTATAGTGTAGTTTTGTATTATGAGGTGATGTGTAGAGAATTGTGTTATAGTGTAGTGTGGTGTGGTGTGGTATAGTGTAGTTTTGTATTATGAGGTGATGTGTAGAGAGTTGTGTTATAGTGTAGTGTGGTGTGGTGTGGTATAGAGTAGTTTTGTATTATAAGGTGATGTGTAGAGAGTTGTGTTATAGTGTAGTGTAGTGTGGTATAGTGTAGTTTTGTATTATAAGGTGATGTGTAGAGAGTTGTGTTATATTGTAGTGTGGTGTGGTGTGGTATAGTGTAGTTTTGTATTATGAGGTGACGTGTAGAGAATTGTGTTATAGTGTAGTGTGGTGTGGTGTGGTATAGTGTAGTTTTGTATTATGAGGTGATGTGTAGAGAGTTGTGTTATAGTGTAGTGTGGTGTGGTGTGGTATAGTGTAGTTTTGTATTATGAGGTGACGTGTAGAGAGTTGTGTTATAGTATAGTGTGGTGTGGTGAGGTATAGTGTAGTTTTGTATTATGAGGTGATGTGTAGAGAGTTGTGTTATAGTGTAGTGTGTATGGTGTGGTATAGTGTAGTTTTGTATTATGAGGTGACGTGTAGAGAGTTGTGTTATAGTGTAGTGTGGTCTGGTGTGGTATAGTGTAGTTTTGTATTATGAGGTGATGTGTAGAGAGTTGT
This sequence comes from Eledone cirrhosa, assembly GCA_964016885.1. NCBI lineage: Eukaryota > Metazoa > Mollusca > Cephalopoda > Octopoda > Eledonidae > Eledone > Eledone cirrhosa. The sequence goes on along the minus strand of OZ024741.1, from coordinate 252,034,196 downwards.
GTTATAGTGTAGTGTGGTGTGGTGTGGTATAGTGTAGTTTTGTATTATGAGGTGATGTGTAGAGAGTTGTGTTATAGTGTGGTGTGGTGTGGTATAGTGTAGTTTTGTATTATGAGGTGATGTGTAGAGAATTGTGTTATAGTGTAGTGTGGTGTAGTGTGGTATAGTGTAGTTTTCTATTATGAGGTGACGTGTAGAGAGTTGTGTTATAGTGTAGTGTGGTCTGGTGTGGTATAGTGTAGTTTTGTATTATGAGGTTATGTGTAGAGAATTGTGTTATAGTGTAGTGTGGTGTGGTATAGTGTAGTTTTGTATTATAAGGTGACGTGTAGAGAGTTGTGTTATAGTGTAGTGTGGTCTGGTGTGGTATAGTGTAGGTTTGTATTATGAGGTGATGTGTAGAGAGTTGTGTTATAGTGTGGTGTGGTGTGGTGTAGTGTAGTTTTGTATTATGAGGTGACGTGTAGAGAGTTGTGTTATAGTGTAGTGTGGTCTGGTGTGGTATAGTGTAGTTTTGTATTATGAGGTGACGTGTAGAGAGTTGTGTTATAGTGTGGTGTGGTGTGGTATAGTGTAATTTTGTATTATGAGGTGATGTGTAGAGAGTTGTGTTATAGTGTGGTGTGGTGTGGTATAGTGTAGTTTTGTATTATGAGGTGATGTGTAGAGAGTTGTGTTAATAGTGTGGTGTGGTGTGGTTTAGTGTAGTTTTGTATTTTGAGGTGATGTGTAGAGAGTTGTGTTATAGTGTAGTGTGGTGTGGTATGGTATAGTGTAGTTTTGTATTATGAGGTGACGTGTAGAGAGTTGTGTTATAGTGTAGTGTGGTGTGGTGTGGTATAGTGTAGTTTTTGTATTATGAGGTGATGTGTAGAGAGTTTTGTTATAGTGTGGTGTGATGTGGTGTGGTATAGTGTAGTTTTGTATTATGAGGTGATGTGTAGAGAGTTATGTTATAGTGTAGTGTGGTGTGGTGTGGTATAGTGTAGTTTTGTATTATGAGGTGACGTGTAGAGAGTTGTGTTATAGTGTGGTGTGGTGTGGTATAGTGTAGTTTTGTATTATGAGGTGATGTGTAGAGAGTTGTGTTATAGTGTAGTGTGGTGTGGTGTGGTATAGTGTAGTTTTGTATTATGAGGTGATGTGTAGAGAGTTGTGTTATAGTGTAGTGTGGTGTGGTGTGGTATAGTGTAGTTTTGTATTATAAGGTGATGTGTAGAGAGTTGTGTTATAGTGTGGTGTGGTGTGGTATAGTGTAGTTTTGTATTATGAGGTGATGTGTAGAGAGTTGTGTTATAGTGTGGTGTGGTGTGGTATAGTGTAGTTTTGTATTATGAGGTGATGTGTAGAGAATTGTGTTATAGTGTAGTGTGGTGTAGTGTGGTATAGTGTAGTTTTCTATTATGAGGTGACGTGTAGAGAGTTGTGTTATAGTGTAGAGTGGTCTGGTGTGGTATAGTGTAGTTTTGTATTATGAGGTGATGTGTAGAGAATTGTGTTATAGTGTAGTGTGGTGTGGTATAGTGTAGTTTTGTATTATAAGGTGACGTGTAGAGAGTTGTGTTATAGTGTAGTGTGGTCTGGTGTGGTATAGTGTAGGTTTGTATTATGAGGTGATGTGTAGAGAGTTGTGTTATAGTGTGGTGTGGTGTGGTGTAGTGTAGTTTTGTATTATGAGGTGACGTGTAGAGAGTTGTGTTATAGTGTAGTGTGGTCTGGTGTGGTATAGTGTAGTTTTGTATTATGAGGTGATGTGTAGAGAGTTGTGTTAAAGTGTAGTGTGGTGTGGTGTGGTATAGTGTAGTTTTGTATTATGAGGTGATGTGTAGAGAGTTGTGTTATAGTGTAGTGTGGTGTGGTATAGTGTAGTTTTGTATTATGAGGTGATGTGTAGAGAGTTGTGTTATAGTGTAGTGTGGTGTGGTATAGTGTAGTTTTGTATTATGAGGTGATGTGTAGAGAATTGTGTTATAGTGTAGTGTGGTGTGGTATAGTGTAGTTTTGTATTATGAGGTGATGTGTAGAGAGTTGTGTTATAGTGTAGTGTGGTGTGGTATAGTGTAGTTTTGTATTATGAGGTGATGTGTAGAGAGTTGTGTTATAGTGTAGTGTGGTGTGGTATAGTGTAGTTTTGTATTATGAGGTGATGTGTAGAGAATTGTGTTATAGTGTAGTGTGGTGTGGTATAGTGTAGTTTTCTATTATGAGGTGACGTGTAGAGAGTTGTGTTATAGTGTAGTGTGGTCTGGTGTGGTATAGTGTAGTTTTGTATTATGAGGTGATGTGTAGAGAGTTGTGTTATAGTGTAGTGTGGTGTGGTATAGTGTAGTTTTGTATTATGAGGTGATGTGTAGAGAGTTGTGTTATAGTGTAGCGTGGTGTGGTATAGGGTAGTTTTGTATTATGAGGTGATGTGTAGAGAATTGTGTTATAGTGTAGTGTGGTGTGGTGTGGTTTAGTGTAGTTTTGTATTATGAGGTGATGTGTAGAGAGTTGTGTTATAGTGTAGTGTGGTGTGGTATAGTGTAGTTTTGTATTATGAGGTGATGTGTAGAGAGTTGTGTTATAGTGTAGTGTGGTGTGGTATAGTGTAGTTTTGTATTATGAGGTGATGTGTAGAGAGTTGTGTTATAGTGTAGTGTGGTGTGGTATAGTGTAGTTTTGTATTATGAGGTGATGTGTAGAGAATTGTGTTATAGTGTAGTGTGGTGTGGTGTGGTATAGTGTAGTTTTGTATTATGAGGTGATGTGTAGAGAGTTGTGTTATAGTGTAGTGTGGTGTGGTGTGGTATAGAGTAGTTTTGTATTATAAGGTGATGTGTAGAGAGTTGTGTTATAGTGTAGTGTAGTGTGGTATAGTGTAGTTTTGTATTATAAGGTGATGTGTAGAGAGTTGTGTTATAGTGTAGTGTGGTGTGGTGTGGTATAGTGTAGTTTTGTATTATGAGGTGACGTGTAGAGAATTGTGTTATAGTGTAGTGTGGTGTGGTGTGGTATAGTGTAGTTTTGTATTATGAGGTGATGTGTAGAGAGTTGTGTTATAGTGTAGTGTGGTGTGGTGTGGTATAGTGTAGTTTTGTATTATGAGGTGACGTGTAGAGAGTTGTGTTATAGTATAGTGTGGTGTGGTGAGGTATAGTGTAGTTTTGTATTATGAGGTGATGTGTAGAGAGTTGTGTTATAGTGTAGTGTGTATGGTGTGGTATAGTGTAGTTTTGTATTATGAGGTGACGTGTAGAGAGTTGTGTTATAGTGTAGTGTGGTCTGGTGTGGTATAGTGTAGTTTTGTATTATGAGGTGATGTGTAGAGAGTTGTGTTATAGTGTAGTGTGGTGTGGTGTGGTATAGTGTAGTTTTGTATTATGAGGTGATGTGTAGAGAGTTGTGTTATAGTGTGGTGTGGTGTGGTATAGTGTAGTTTTGTATTATGAGGTGATGTGTAGAGAATTGTGTTATAGTGTAGTGTGGTGTAGTGTGGTATAGTGTAGTTTTCTATTATGAGGTGACGTGTAGAGAGTTGTGTTATAGTGTAGTGTGGTCTGGTGTGGTATAGTGTAGTTTTGTATTATGAGGTGATGTGTAGAGAATTGTGTTATAGTGTAGTGTGGTGTGGTATAGTGTAGTTTTGTATTATAAGGTGACGTGTAGAGAGTTGTGTTATAGTGTAGTGTGGTCTGGTGTGGTATAGTGTAGGTTTGTATTATGAGGTGATGTGTAGAGAGTTGTGTTATAGTGTGGTGTGGTGTAGTGTAGTTTTGTATTATGAGGTGACGTGTAGAGAGTTGTGTTATAGTGTAGTGTGGTCTGGTGTGGTATAGTGTAGTTTTGTATTATGAGGTGACGTGTAGAGAGTTGTGTTATAGTGTGGTGTGGTGTGGTATAGTGTAATTTTGTATTATGAGGTGATGTGTAGAGAGTTGTGTTATAGTGTGGTGTGGTGTGGTATAGTGTAGTTTTGTATTATGAGGTGATGTGTAGAGAGTTGTGTTATAGTGTAGTGTGGTGTGGTATAGTGTAGTTTTGTATTATGAGGTGACGTGTAGAGAGTTGTGTTATAGTGTGGTGTGGTGTGGTATAGTGTAGTTTTGTATTATAACGTGATGTGTAGAGAGTTGTGTTAATAGTGTGGTGTGGTGTGGTTTAGTGTAGTTTTGTATTTTGAGGTGATGTGTAGAGAGTTGTGTTATAGTGTAGTGTGGTGTGGTATGGTATAGTGTAGTTTTGTATTATGAGGTGACGTGTAGAGAGTTGTGTTATAGTGTAGTGTGGTGTGGTGTGGTATAGTGTAGTTTTTGTATTATGAGGTGATGTGTAGAGAGTTTGTTATAGTGTGGTGTGATGTGGTGTGGTATAGTGTAGTTTTGTATTATGAGGTGATGTGTAGAGAGTTATGTTATAGTGTAGTGTGGTGTGGTGTGGTATAGTGTAGTTTTGTATTATGAGGTGACGTGTAGAGAGTTGTGTTATAGTGTGGTGTGGTGTGGTATAGTGTAGTTTTGTATTATGAGGTGATGTGTAGAGAGTTGTGTTATAGTGTAGTGTGGTGTGGTGTGGTATAGTGTAGTTTTGTATTATGAGGTGATGTGTAGAGAGTTGTGTTATAGTGTAGTGTGGTGTGGTGTGGTATAGTGTAGTTTTGTATTATAAGGTGATGTGTAGAGAGTTGTGTTATAGTGTGGTGTGGTGTGGTATAGTGTAGTTTTGTATTATGAGGTGATGTGTAGAGAGTTGTGTTATAGTGTGGTGTGGTGTGGTATAGTGTAATTTTGTATTATGAGGTGATGTGTAGAGAATTGTGTTATAGTGTAGTGTGGTGTAGTGTGGTATAGTGTAGTTTTCTATTATGAGGTGACGTGTAGAGAGTTGTGTTATAGTGTAGAGTGGTCTGGTGTGGTATAGTGTAGTTTTGTATTATGAGGTGATGTGTAGAGAATTGTGTTATAGTGTAGTGTGGTGTGGTATAGTGTAGTTTTGTATTATAAGGTGACGTGTAGAGAGTTGTGTTATAGTGTAGTGTGGTCTGGTGTGGTATAGTGTAGGTTTGTATTATGAGGTGATGTGTAGAGAGTTGTGTTATAGTGTGGTGTGGTGTGGTGTAGTGTAGTTTTGTATTATGAGGTGACGTGTAGAGAGTTGTGTTATAGTGTAGTGTGGTCTGGTGTGGTATAGTGTAGTTTTGTATTATGAGGTGACGTGTAGAGAGTTGTGTTATAGTGTGGTGTGGTGTGGTATAGTGTAATTTTGTATTATGAGGTGATGTGTAGAGAGTTGTGTTATAGTGTGGTGTGGTGTGGTATAGTGTAGTTTTGTATTATGAGGTGATGTGTCGAGAGTTGTGTTATAGTGTAGTGTGGTGTGGTATAGTGTAGTTTTGTATTATGAGGTGACGTGTAGAGAGTTGTGTTATAGTGTGGTGTGGTGTGGTATAGTGTAGTTTTGTATTATAAGGTGATGTGTAGAGAGTTGTGTTAATAGTGTGGTGTGGTGTGGTTTAGTGTAGTTTTGTATTATGAGGTGATGTGTAGAGAGTTGTGTTATAGTGTAGTGTGGTGTGGTATGGTATAGTGTAGTTTTGTATTATGAGGTGACGTGTAGAGAGTTGTGTTATAGTGTAGTGTGGTGTGGTGTGGTATAGTGTAGTTTTTGTATTATGAGGTGATGTGTAGAGAGTTTTGTTATAGTGTGGTGTGATGTGGTGTGGTATAGTTTAGTTTTGTATTATGAGGTGATGTGTAGAGAGTTGTGTTATAGTGTAGTGTGGTGTGGTGTGGTATAGTGTAGTTTTGTATTATGAGGTGACGTGTAGAGAGTTGTGTTATAGTGTGGTGTGGTGTGGTATAGTGTAGTTTTGTATTATGAGGTGATGTGTAGAGAGTTGTGTTATAGTGTAGTGTGGTGTGGTGTGGTATAGTGTAGTTTTGTATTATGAGGTGATGTGTAGAGAGTTGTGTTATAGTGTAGTGTGGTGTGGTTTGGTATAGTGTAGTTTTGTATTATAAGGTGATGTGTAGAGAGTTGTGTTATAGTGTGGTGTGGTGTGGTATAGTGTAGTTTTGTATTATGAGGTGATGTGTAGAGAGTTGTGTTATAGTGTAGTGTGGTGTGGTGTGGTATAGTGTAGTTTTGTATTATGAGGTGATGCGTAGAGAGTTGTGTTATAGTGTGGTGTGGTGTGGTATAGTGTAGTTTTGTATTATGAGGTGATGTGTAGAGAGTTGTGTTATAGTGTAGTGTGGTGTGGTATAGTGTAGTTTTGTATTATGAGGTGATGTGTAGAGAGTTGTGTTATAGTGTCGTGTGGTATAGTGTAGTTTTGTATTATGAGGTGATGTGTAGAGAGTTGTGTTATAGTGTAGTATGGTGTGGTATAGTGTAGTTTTGTATTATGAGGTGATGTGTAGAGAGTTGTGTTATAGTGTAGTGTAGTGTGGTCTGGTGTGGTATAGTGTAGTTCTGTATTATGAGGTGACGTGTAGAGAGTTGTGTTATAGTGTAGTGTGGTGTGTTATAGTGTAGTTTTGTATTATGAGGTGATGTGTAGAGAGTTGTGTTATAGTGTAGTGTGGTGTGGTGTGGTATAGTGTAGTTTTGTATTATGAGGTGACGTGCAGAGAGTTGTGTTATAGTGTAGTGTGATGTAATGTTCTTGACATGACATTGCTAAGTGTTGTGCAGTCTAGTGTATTGTTGTATGATATAGTATTGTGTGGTGTAGTGTGGTGTACTGACGTGTAGAGTATTGGGATGTAGTGTAGTGTTGTGTAGGGTGTGGTGTAATGTGGTGTACTGCAGTGTAGTGTATTGTGATGTAATCTATTGAGCTGTAGTGTGGTGTAGTGTAATGTAGTGTACTGTAGTGTATTGTGATGTAGTGTAGTGTGATGTAGTGTAGTGTGGTGTGATGTAGTGTATCGTGATGTAGTGTAGGGTGGTGTACTGTAGTGTATTTTGATGTAGTGTTGGGTAGTGTGATTTAGTGTATTGTGATATAGTGTAGGGTGGTGTGATGTAGTGTAGTGTGATGTAGTGTAGTGTGGTGTGATGTAGTGTATTGTGATGTAGTGTAGGCTGGTGTGATGTAGTGTAGTGTGATGTGGTGTATGGTGGTGTGATGTAGTGTAGTGTGATGTAGTGTAGGGTGGTGTGATGTAGTGTATTGTGATGTAGTGTAGTGTGCTGTGATGTAGTGTATTGTGATGTAGTGTTGGGTGGTGTGGTCTAGTGTATTGTGATGTAGTGTAGGGTGGTGTGTTGTAGTGTATTGTGATGTAGTGTAGGGTGGTGTGATGTAGTGTAAGGTGGTGTGATGTAGTGTAGGGTAGTGTGATGTAGTGTAGGGTGGTGTGATATAGTGTAGGGTGGTGTGATGTAGTGTAGTGTGATGTAGTGTAGTGTAGTGTGATGTAGTGTAGGGTGGTGTGATGTAGTGTATTGTGATGTAGTGTAGTGTGCTGTGATGTAGTGTATTGTGATGTAGTGTTGGGTGGTGTGATGTAGTGTTGGGTGCTGTGGTCTAGTGTATTGTGATGTAGTGTAGGGTGGTGTGTTGTAGTGTATTGTGATGTAGTGTAGGGTGGTGTGATGTAGTGTAGGGTGGTGTGATGTAGTGTAGAGTGGTGTGATGTAGTGTAGGGTGGTGTGATGTAGTGTAGAGTGGTGTGATGTAGTGTAGGGTGGTGTGATGTAGTGTAGGGTGGTGTGATGTAGTGTAGTGTGATGTAGTGTGGTGTGATGTAGTGTAGGGTGGTGTGATGTAGTGTAGGGTGGTGTGATGTAGTGTAGGGTGGTGTGATGTAGTGTAGGGTGGTGTGATGTAGTGTAGGGTTGTGTGATGTAGTGTATTGTGATGTAGTGTAGGGTGGCCTGATTTACTGTAGTGTGATGTAGTGTAGTGTGGTGTGATGTAGGGTAGTGTGAGGTAGTGTAGGGTGAGTGGTGTGATGTAGTGTAGGGTGGTGTGGTGTAGGGTAGTGTGATGTAGCGTAGGGTGGTGTGATGTAGTGTATTGTGATATAGTGTAGGGTGGTGTGGTGTAGGGTGGTGTGATGTAGTGTATTGTGATGTAGTGTAGGGTGGTGTGATGTAGTGTAGGGTTTTGTGATGTAGTGTATTGTGATCTAGTGTATGGTGGTGTGATGTAGTGTAGGGAGGTGTGATGTAGTGTATTGTGATGTAGTGTATGGTGGTGTGATGTAGTGTAGGGTAGTGTGATGTAGTGTAGGGTAGTTTTGGGTGGTGTGATGTAGTGTAGGGTGGTGTGATGTAGTGTATTGTGATCTAGTGTAGGCTGGTGTGATGTAGTGTATTTTGATGTAGTGTAGGGTGGTGTGATGTAGTGTACTGTGATCTAGTGTAGGGTGGTGTGATGTAGTGTAGTGTGATGTAGTGTAGGGTAGTGTGATATAGTGTAGGGTGGTGTGATGTAGCGTATTGTGGTCTAGTGTAGGGTGGTGTGATGTAGTGTAGGGTAGTGTGATGTAGTGTAGCGTGGTGTGATGTAGTGTAGGGTAGTGTGATGTAGTGTAGGGTGGTGTGATGTAGTGTAGGGTGGTGTGATGTGATGTAGGGTAGTGTGATGTAGCGTATTGTATGTAGTGTTGGGTGGTCTGATGTAGTGTAGGGTAGTGTGATGTAGTGTAGGGTAGTGTGATGTAGTGTAGGGTGATGTGTTGATGTGTTGTAGTGTATCGTGATGTAGTGTACGGTGGTGTGATGTAGTGTACGGTGGTGTGTTGTAGTGTAGGGTAGTGTGATGTAGTGTAGGGTGGTGTGTTGTAGTGTAGGGTAGTGTGATGTAGTGTAGGGTGGTGTGATGTAGTGTAGAGTGATGTGTTGTAGTGTATTGTGATGTTTTGTAGGGTGGTGTGGTGTAGTGTATTGTGATCTAGTGTAGGGTGGTGTGATGTAGTGTAGGGTGGTTTGATGTAGTGTAGGGTAGTGTGATGTATTGTAGGGTGGTGTGATGTAGTGTAGCTTGGTGTGATGTGATGTAGGGTGGTGTGTTGTAGTGTAAGGTAGTGTGATGTAGTGTAGGGTGGTGTGATGTAGTGTAGGGTGGTGTGATGTAGTGTAGGGTAGTGTGATGTAGTGTAGAGTGGTGTGGTGTAGTGTATTGTGATGTAGTGTAGGGTGGTGTGATGTAGTGTAGGGTAGTGTGATGTAGTGTAGGGTGGTGTGATGTAGTGTAGGGTGGTGTGACGTAGTGTATTGTGATCTAGTGTAGGGTGGTGTGATGTAGTGTAGGGTAGTGTGATGTAGTGTAGAGTGGTGTGGTGTAGTGTATTGTGATGTAGTGTAGGGTGACGTGATGTAGTGTAGGGTGGTGTGATGTAGTGTAGGGTGGTGTGATGTAGTGTAGGGTAGTGTGATGTAGTGTATTGTGATGTAGTGTAGGGTAGTGTGATGTAGTGTAGGGTGACGTGTTGTAGTGTATTGTGATGTAGTGTAGGGTGGTGTGATGTAGTGTAGGGTAGTGTGATGTAGTGTATTGTGATGTAGTGTTGGGTGGTGTGATGTAGTGTAGGGTAGTGTGATGTAGTGTATTGTGATGTAGTGTAGGGTAGTGTGATGTAGTGTAGGGTAGTGTGATGTAGTGTAGGGTGATGTGATGTAGTGTATTGTGAGGTAGTGTAGGTGGTGTGATGTAGTGTAGGGTAGTGTGATGTAGTGTAGGGTGGTGTGATGTAGTGTATTGTGATGTAGTGTAGGGTGGTGTGATGTAGTGTAGGGTAGTGTGATGTAGTGTAGGGTGGTGTGATGTAGTGTATTGTGATGTAGTGTAGGGTGGTGTGATGTAGTGTAGTGTGGTGTGATGTAGTGTAGGGTGGTGTGATGTAGTGTAGGGTGGTGTGATGTAGTGTATTGTGATGTAGTGTAGGGTGGTGTGATGTAGTGTAGTGTGGTGTGATGTAGTGTAGGGTGGTGTGATGTAGTGTAGGGTGGTGTGATGTAGTGTAGCGTAGTGTGATGTAGTGTAGGGTGGTGTGATGTAGTGTAGGGTGGTGTGATGTAGTGTAGGGTGATGTGATGTAGTGTATTGTGATGTAGTGTAGGGTAGTGTGATGTAGTGTAGGGTAGTGTGATGTAGTGTAGGGTGATGTGATGTAGTGTATTGTGATGTAGTGTAGGGTGGTGTGATGTAGTGTAGGGTGGTGTGATGTAGTGTATTGTGATGTAGTGTAGGGTGGTGTGATGTAGTGTAGGGTGGTGTGATGTAGTGTATTGTGATGTAGTGTAGGGTTGTGTGATGTAGTGTATTGTGATGTAGTGTAGGGTAGTGTGATGTAGTGTAGTGTGATGTAGTGTAGGGTGGTGTGATGTAGTGTATTGTGATGTAGTGTAGGGTAGTGTGATGTAGTGTAGTGTGATGTAGTGTAGGGTGGTGTGATGTAGTGTATTGTGATGTAGTGTAGGGTGGTGTGATGTAGTGTATTGTGATGTAGTGTAGGGTAGTGTGATGTAGTGTAGGGTAGTGTGATGTAGTGTAGGGTGGTGTGATGTAGTGTATTGTGATGTAGTGTAGGGTGGTGTGATGTAGTGTAGGGTAGTGTGATGTAGTGTAGGGTGGTGTGATGTAGTGTAGGGTGGTGTGATGTAGTGTATTGTGATGTAGTGTAGGGTGGTGTGATGTAGTGTAGGGTGGTGTGATGTAGTGTATTGTGATGTAGTGTAGGGTGGTGTGATGTAGTGTAGTGTGATGTAGTGTAGGGTGGTGTGATGTAGTGTAGGGTGGTGTGATATAGTGTAGGGTGGTGTGATGTAGTGTAGGGTGGTGTGATGTAGTGTATTGTGATGTAGTGTAGGGTGGTGTGATGTAGTGTAGGGTGGTGTGATATAGTGTAGGGTGGTGTGATGTAGTGTATTGTAATGTAGTGTAGGGTAGTGTGATGTAGTGTAGGGTGGTGTGATATAGTGTAGGGTGGTGTGATGTAGTGTAGTGTGATGTAGTGTAGGGTGGTGTGATGTAGTGTATTGTGATGTAGTGTAGGGTGGTGTGATATAGTGTAATGTGATGTAGTGTAGGGTGGTGTGATGTAGTGTAGGGTGGTGTGATGTAGTGTATTGTGATGTAGTGTAGGGTGGTGTGATATAGTGTAGGGTGGTGTGATGTAGTGTAGTGTGATGTAGTGTAGGGTAGTGTGATGTAGTGTAGTGTGGTGTGATGTAGTGTAGGGTGGTGTGATGTAGTGTATTGTGAATTAGTGTAGGGTGGGGTGATGTAGTGTAGGGTGGTGTGATGTAGTGTAAGGTAGTGTGATGTAGTGTAGGGTGATGTGATGTAGTGTATTGTGATGTAGTGTAGAGTGGTGTGATGTAGTGTAGTGTGATGTAGTGTAGTGTGGTGTGACGTATTGTAGGGTAGTGTGATGTAGTGTAGGGTGGTGTGATGTAGTGTAGGGTGGTGTGATGTAGTGTATTGTGATGTAGTGTAGGGTGGTGTGATGTAGTGTAGGGTGGTGTGATGTAGTGTAGGGTGGTGTGATATAGTGTAGGGTGGTGTGATGTAGTGTATTGTAATGTAGTGTAGTGTAGTGTGATGTAGTGTATTGTGATGTAGTGTAGGGTAGTGTGATGTAGTGTAGGGTGGTGTGATATAGCGTAGGGTGGTGTGATGTAGTGTAGTGTGATGTAGTGTAGGGTGGTGTGATGTAGTGTATTGTGATGTAGTGTAGGGTGGTGTGATATAGTGTAATGTGATGTAGTGTAGGGTGGTGTGATGTAGTGTAGGGTGGTGTGATGTAGTGTATTGTGATGTAGTGTAGGGTGGTGTGATATAGTGTAGGGTGGTGTGATGTAGTGTAGTGTGATGTAGTGTAGGGTAGTGTGATGTAGTGTAGTGTGGTGTGATGTAGTGTAGGGTGGTGTGATGTAGTGTATTGTGAATTAGTGTAGGGTGGGGTGATGTAGTGTAGGGTGGTGTGATGTAGTGTAAGGTAGTGTGATGTAGTGTAGGGTGATGTGATGTAGTGTATTGTGATGTAGTGTAGAGTGGTGTGATGTAGTGTAGTGTGATGTAGTGTAGTGTGGTGTGACGTAGTGTAGGGTAGTGTGATGTAGTTTAGGGTGGTGTGATGTAGTGTAGGGTAGTGTGATGTAGTGTAGGATAGTGTGATGTAGTGTATTGTGGTGTGTTGTAGTGTATTGTGATGTAGTGTAGGGTGGTGTGATGTAGTGTAGGGTGGTGTGATGTAGTGTAGGGTAGTGTGATGTAGTGTAGGGTGACGTGTTGTAGTGTATTGTGATGTAGTGTAGGGTGGTGTGATGTAGTGTAGGATAGTGTGATGTAGTGTATTGTGGTGTGTTGTAGTGTATTGTGATGTAGTGTAGGGTGGTGTGATGTAGTGTATTGTGATCTAGTGTAGGGTGGTGTGATGTAGTGTAGGGTAGTGTGATGTAGTGTAGAGTGGTGTGGTGTAGTGTATTGTGATGTAGAGTAGGGTGGTGTGTTGTAGTGTAGGGTAGTGTGTTGTAGTGTAGGGTAGTGTGATGTAGTGTAGGGTGGTGTGATGTAGTGTAGGGTGGTGTGATGTAGTGTATTGTGATCTAGTGTAGGGTGACGTGATGTAGTGTAGGGTAGTGTGATGTAGTGTAGGGTGACGTGTTGTAGTGTATTGTGATGTAGTGTAGGGTGGTGTGATGTAGTGTAGGGTGGTGTGATGTAGTGTAGGGTGGTGTGATGTAGTGTATTGTGATCTAGTGTTGGTTGGTGTGATGTAGTGTAGGGTAGTGTGATGTAGTGTAGGGTGGTGTGATCTAGTGTAGGGTGGTGTGATGTAGTGTAGGGTAGTATGATGTAGTGTATTGTGATGAAGTGTAGGGTATTGTGATGAAGTGTAAGGTGGTGTGATGTAGTGTATTGTGATGTAGTGTAAGGTGGTGTGATGTAGTGTATTGTGATGTAGTGTAGGGTGGTGTGATGAAGTGTAGGGTGGTGTGATGTAGTGTAGTGTGATGTAGTGTAGGGTGGTGTGATGTAGTGTAGTGTGGTGTGATGTAGTGTAGGGTGGTGTGATGTAGTGTATTGTGATGTAGTGTAGGGTGGTGTGATGAAGTGTAGGGTGGTGTGATGTAGTGTAGGGTGGTGTGATGTAGTGTATTGTGATCTAGTGTAGGGTGGGGTGATGTAGTGTAGGGTGGTGTGATGTAGTGTAGGGTGGTGTGATGAAGTGTAGGGTGGTGTGATGCAGTGTAGGGTGGTGTGATGTAGTGTAGGGTGGTGTGATGTAGTGTAGGGTAGTGTGATGTAGTGTATTGTGATCTAGTGTAGGGTGGGGTGATGTAGTGTAGGGTGGTGTGATGTAGTGTATTGTGATCTAGTGTAGGGTGGGGTGATGTAGTGTAGGGTGGTGTGATGAAGTGTAGGGTAGTGTGATGTAGTGTAGTGTGGTGTGATGTAGTGTAGGGTGGTGTGATGTAGTGTATTGTGATCTAGTGTAGGGTGGGGTGATGTAGTGTAGGGTGGTGTGATGTAGTGTATTGTGATCTAGTGTAGGGTGGGCTGATGTAGTGTAGGGTGGTGTGATGTAGTGTAGGGTGGTGTGATCTAGTGTAGGGTGGTGTGATGCAGTGTAGGGTGGTGTGATGTAGTGTAGGGTGGTGTGATGTAGTGTATTGTGATGAAGTGTAGGGTGGTGTGATGTAGTGTAGGGTGGTGTGATGTAGTGTATTGTGATGAAGTGTAGGGTAGTGTGATGTAGTGTAGTGTGGTGTGATGTAGTGTAGGGTGGTGTGATGTAGTGTATTGTGATGTAGTGTAGGGTGGTGTGATGTAGTGTTGGGGGTTGTGATGTGATGTAGGGTAGTGTGGTGTAGTGTATTGTGATGTAGTGTTGGCTGGTGTGATGTAGTGTAGGGTAGTGTGATGTAGTGTAGGGTGGTGTGATGTAGTGTTGGGTGGTGTGATGTAGTGTAGGGTGGTGTGTTGTAGTGTATTGTGATGTAGTGTAGGGTGGTGTGATGTAGTGTTGGGGGTTGTGATGTGATGTAGGGTAGTGTGGTGTAGTGTATTGTGATGTAGTGTTGGCTGGTGTGATGTAGTGTAGGGTAGTGTGATGTAGTGTAGGGTGGTGTGATGTAGTGTAGGGTAGTGTGATGTAGTGTAGGGTGGTGTGTTGTAGTGTATTGTGATGTAGTGTAGGGTGGTGTGATGTAGTGTATTGTGATCTAGTGTAGGGTGTTGTGATGTAGTGTAGGGTAGTGTGATGTAGTGTAGGGTGGTGTGATGTAGTGTAGGGTAGTGTGATGTAGTGTAGGGTGGTGTGATGTAGTGTATTGTGATGTAGTGTACGGTAGTGTGATGTAGTGTAGGGTAGTGTGATGTAGTGTAGGGTGGTGTGATGTAGTGTAGGGTGGTGTGATGTAGTGTATTGTGATGTAGTGTAGGGTGGTGTAATGTAGTGTAGGGTAGTGTGATGTAGTGTAGCGTGGTGTGATGTAGTGTAGGGTGGTGTGATGTAGTGTATTGTGATGTAGTGTAGGGTGTTGTGATGTAGTGTAGGGTGGTGTGATGTGATGTAGGGTAGTGTGATGTAGTGTAGGGTAGTGTGATGTAGTGTAGGGTGGTGTAATGTAGTGTAGGGTAGTGTGATGTAGTGTAGCGTGGTGTGATGTAGTGTAGGGTGGTGTGTTGTAGTGTAGGGTGGTGTGATGTGATGTAGGGGGGTGTGATGTAGTGTATTGTGATGTAGTTTAGGGTGGTGTGATGTAGTGTAGGGTGGTGTGATGTAGTGTAGGGTAGTGTGATGTAGTGTAGGGTGGTGTGGTGTAGTGTATTGTGATGTAGTGTAGGGTAGTGTGATGTAGGTTAGGGTGATGTGATGTAGTGAATTGTGATGTAGTGTAGTGTATTGTGATGTAGTGTAGGGTGGTGTGATGTAGTGTAGGGTGGTGTGGTGTAGTGTATTGTGATGTAGTGTAGGGTAGTGTGATGTAGGTTAGGGTGATGTGATGTAGTGTATTGTGATGTAGTGTAGTGTATTGTGATGTAGTGTAGGGTAGTGTGATGTAGTGTAGGGTGGTGTGATGTAGTGTAGGGTGGGGTGATGTAGTGTAGGGTGGTGTGATGTAGTGTAGGGTGGTGTGATGTAGTGTAGTGTGGTGTGATGTAGTGTAGGGTGGTGTGATGTAGTGTAGGGTAGTGTGATGTAGGTTAGGGTGATGTGATGTAGTGTTGGGTGGTGTGATGTAGTGTAGGGTAGTGTGATGTAGTGTAGGGTGGTGTGATGTAGTGTAGGGTAGTGTGATGTAGTGTAGGGTGGTGTGATGTAGTGTAGGGTAGTGTGATGTACTGTAGGGTGGTGTGATGTAGTGTAGGGTGGTGTGATGTAGTGTATTGTGATGTAGTGTAGGGTGGTGTGATGTAGTGTAGGGTAGTGTGATGTAGTGTAGTGTGGTGTGATGTAGTGTAGGGTGATGTGATGTAGTGTAGGGTGGTGTGATGTAGTGTATTGTGATGTAGTGTAGGGTAGTGTGATGTAGTGTAGGGTGGTGTGATGTAGTGTAGGGTAGTGTGATGTAGTGTAGGGTGGTGTGATGTAGTGTAGGGTAGTGTGATGTAGTGTAGGGTGGTGTGATGTAGTGTAGGGTAGTGTGATGTAGTGTAGGGTGGTGTGATGTAGTGTAGGGTGGTGTGATGTAGTGTATTGTGATGTAGTGTAGGGTAGTGTGATGTAGTGTAGGGTGGTGTGATGTAGTGTAGGGTAGTGTGATGTAGTGTAGGGTGGTGTGATGTAGTGTAGGGTAGTGTGATGTAGTGTAGGGTGGTGTGATGTAGTGTAGGGTAGTGTGATGTAGTGTAGGGTGGTGTGATGTAGTGTAGGGTGGTGTGATGTAGTGTATTGTGATGTAGTGTAGGGTGGTGTGATGTAGTGTAGGGTAGTGTGATGTAGTGTAGTGTGGTGTGATGTAGTGTAGGGTGGTGTGATGTAGTGTAGTGTGATGTAGTGTAGGGTGGTGTGATGTAGTGTATTGTGATGTAGTGTAGGGTGGTGTGATGTAGTGTAGGGTAGTGTGATGTAGTGTAGAGTGGTGTGATGTAGTGTAGGGTGGTGTGATGTAGTGTAGGGTGGTGTGATGTAGTGTATTGTGATGTAGTGTAGGGTGGTGTGATGTAGGTTAGGGTGATGTGATGTAGTGTTGGGTGGTGTGATGTAGTGTAGGGTAGTGTGATGTAGTGTAGGGTGGTGTGATGTAGTGTAGTGTGGTGTGATGTAGTGTAGGGTGGTGTGATGTAGTGTATTGTGATGTAGTGTAGGGTGGTGTGATGTAGTGTAGGGTAGTGTGATGTAGTGTAGGGTGGTGTGATGTAGTGTATTGTGATGTAGTGTAGGGTGGTGTGATGTAGTGTAGGGTAGTGTGATGTAGTGTAGGGTGGTGTGATGTAGTGTAGGGTGGTGTGATGTAGTGTAGTGTGATGTAGTGTAGGGTGGTGTGATGTAGTGTAGTGTGATGTAGTGTAGGGTGGTGTGATGTAGTGTATTGTGATGTAGTGTAGGGTGGTGTGATGTAGTGTATTGTGATGTAGTGTAGGGTGGTGTGATGTAGTGTAGGGTGGTGTGATGTAGTGTAGTGTGGTGTAGTGTAGAGTGATGTAGTGTAGGGTGGTGAGATGTAGTGTAGGGTGGTGTGATGTAGTGTATTGTTATGTAGTGTAGGGTGGTGTTATGTAGTGTAGGGTGGTGTGATGTGATGTAGGGGGGTGTGATGTAGTGTATTGTGATGTAGTTTAGGGTGGTGTGATGTAGTGTAGGGTAGTGTGATGTAGTGTAGGGTGGTGTGTTGTAGTGTATTGTGATGTAGTTTAGGGTGGTATTATGTAGTGTAGGGTGGTGTGATGTGATGTAGGGGGGTGTGATGTAGTGTATTGTGATGTAGTTTAGGGTGGTGTGATGTAGTGTAGGGTAGTGTGATGTAGTGTAGGGTGGTGTGTTGTAGTGTATTGTTATGTAGTGTAGGGTGGTGTTATGTAGTGTAGGGTGGTGTGATGTGATGTAGGGGGGTGTGATGTAGTGTATTGTGATGTAGTTTAGGGTGGTGTGATGTAGTGTAGGGTAGTGTGATGTAGTGTAGGGTGGTGTGTTGTAGTGTATTGTGATGTAGTTTAGGGTGGTGTGATGTAGTGTAGGGTAGTGTGATGTAGTGTAGGGTGGTGTGATGTAGTGTAGGGTGGTGTGATGTAGTGTATTGTGATGTAGTGTAGGGTAGTGTGATGTAGTGTAGGGTGGTGTGATGTAGTGTATTGTGATGTAGTGTAGGGTAGTGTGATGTAGTGTAGGGTGGTGTGATGTAGTGTAGAGTGGTGTGATGTAGTGTAGTGTGGTGTGATGTAGTGTATTGTGATGTAGTGTAGGGTGGTGTGATGTAGTGTATTGTGATGTAGTGTAGGGTGGTGTGATGTAGTGTATTGTGATGTAGTGTAGGGTGGTGTAATGTAGTGTAGGGTGGTGTGATGTAGTGTAGGATAGTATGATGTAGTGTATTGTGATGTAGTGTAGGGTGGTGTGATGTAGTGTAGGATAGTATGATGTAGTGTATTGTGATGTAGTGTAGGGTGGTATGATGTAGTGTGTTTTGATGTAGTGTAGTGTTATGTAGTGTATTGTGATGTAGTGTAGGGTGGTGTGATGTAGTGTAGTGTGATGTAGTGTAGGGTGGTGTGATGTAGTGTAATGTGATGTAGTGTAGGGTGGTGTGATATAGTGTAGGGTGGTGTGATGTAGTGTAGTGTGGTGTGAAGTAGTGTATTGTGATGTAGTGTAGGGTGGTGTGATGAAGTGTAGTGTGATGTAGTGTAGTGTAGGGTAGTGTGATGTAGTGTAGGGTGGTGTGATGTAGTGTAATGTGATGTAGTGTAGGGTGGTGTGATATAGTGTAGGGTGGTGTGATGTAGTGTAGTGTGGTGTGAAGTAGTGTATTGTGATGTAGTGTAGGGTGGTGTGATGAAGTGTAGTGTCATGTAGTGTAGTGTAGGGTGGTGTGATGAAGTGTAGTGTGATGTAGTGTAGTGTATTGTGATGCAGTGTATTGTGATGTAGTGTAGGGGAGTTTGATGCAGTATATTGTGATGTAGTGTAGGGTGGTGTGATGTAGTGTAATGTGATGTAGTGTAGTGTGCTGTGATGTAGTGTAGGGTGGTGTGATGTAGTGTATTGTGATGTAGTGCAGGGTGGTGTGATGTAGTGTAGTGTGATGTAGTGTAGGGTGGTGTGATGTAGTGTATTGTGATGTAGTGCAGGGTGGTGTGATGTAGTGTAGTGTGATGTAGTGTAGGGTGGTGTGATGTAGTGTATTGTGATGTAGTGCAGGGTGGTGTGATGTAGTGTAGTGTGATGTAGTGTAGTGTGCTGTGATGTAGTGTATTGTGTGGTAGTGGTGGGTGGTATGGTCTAGTGTATTGTGATGTAGTGTAGGGTGTTTTGATGTAGTGTATTGTGATGTAATGTAGGGTGGTGTGATGTAGTGCAGTGTGATGTAGTGTTGGGTGGTGTGATGTAGTGCAGGGTGGTGTGATGTTGTGTATTGTGATGTAGTGTAAGGTAGTGTGATGTAGTGTAGGGTGATGTCATGTAGTGTATTGTGATGTAGTGTAGGGTGGTGTGATGCAGTGTAGGGTGGTGTGATGCAGTGTAGGGTGGTGTGATGTAGTGTAGGGTGGTGTGATGCAGTGTAGGGTGGTGTGATGCAGTGTAGGGTGGTGTGATGTAGTGTAGGGTGGTGTGATGTAGTGTAGGGTGGTGTGATGTAGTGTAGGGTGGTGTGATGCAGTGTAGGGTGGTGTGATGTAGTGTAGGGTGGTGTGATGTAGTGTAGTGTGGTGTGATGTAGTGTAGGGCGGTGTGATGCAGTGTAGGGTGGTGTGATGTAGTGTAGGGTGGTGTGATGTAGTGTAGGGTGGTGTGATGTAGTGTAGGGTGGTGTGATGCAGTGTAGGGTGGTGTGATGTAGTGTAGGGTGGTGTGATGTAGTGTAGGGTGGTGTGATGTAGTGTAGGGCGGTGTGATGCAGTGTAGGGTGGTGTGATGTAGTGTAGGGTGGTGTGATGTAGTGTAGGGTGGTGTGATGTAGTGTAGGGTGGTGTGATGCAGTGTAGGGTGTTGTGATGTAGTGTAGGGTGGTGTGTTGTAGTGTATTGTGATGTAGTGTAGGGTGGTGTGATGCAGTGTAGGGTGGTGTGATGCAGTGTAGCGTGGTGTGATGTAGTGTAGGGTGGTGTGATGTAGTGTAGCGTGGTGTGATGTAGTGTAGAGTGGTGTGGTGTAGTGTATTGTGATGTAGTGTAGGGTGGTGTGATGCAGTGTAGGGTAGTGTGATGCAGTGTAGCGTGGTGTGATGTAGTGTAGGGTGGTGTGATGTATTGTAGGGTGGTGTGATGTAGTGTATTGTGATGTAGTGTAGGGTAGTGTGATGTAGTGTAGGGTAGTGTGATGTAGTGTAGGGTGATGTGATGTAGTCTATTGTGAGGTAGTGTTGGGTGGTGTGGTGTAGTGTATTGTGATGTAGTGTAGGGTGGTGTGTTGTAGTGTATTGTAAGGTAGGGTAGGGTGGTGTGATGTAGTGTATTGTGATGTAGTTTGTAATGTAGTGTTGTGTAGTATATTGAGGTGTGGTGCATTGTGGTGTAGTGTAGTATGATGCAGTGTAATGTATTGCAGTGAAGTGCAGAATCGTGTGGTGCAGTATGCTGTAATATAATGTAAAGTAGTGTAGTATATTGTAATGTGGTATGATGTAGTTTAGTGTCATGTAGTATAATGAGGTGTCGTGTTGTGTAATCCGTGGTGTAATATAGTGTGGTGTTGTGTAATCTGTAGTGTAATACAGTGTAGTGAGGTATTGTGTTGTGTACTGTAGTGTAGTGTAATGTGATATAATTTAGTGTGGTGTGCTGTGATATAATTTGTGGTGTAGTGTAGTATGATGTAGTGTAGTGTAATATAGTGTAGTAAGATGTGATATCGCGTAGTATGTATTGTAGTGAGATGGGGTGTGGTGTAATAGGTAATGTAATATAGGGTAGTGTGGTGTAGTGACGTGTGATGTAGTGTGGTGTGATATAGTGTAATATAGTGTAGTGTGGTGGGATGTGGTATAGTGTAATATAGTGTAGTGAGGTGTGGTGTGATATAGTGTAATATAGTGTAGTGTGGTGTGATATAGTGTAACATATATTAGTCTAGTGTGGTATGATATAGTGTAACATAGTGTAGTGTGGTGTGATGTGATATAGTGTAATATAGTGTAATGTGGCGCGGTGTGATATAGTGCAATATAGTGTAGTGTAGTGTGATATAGTGTAATATAGTGTAGTGTCGTGTGATGTGATATACTGTAATATAGTGTACTGTAGTGTGCTGTGATATAGTGTAGTGTGGTGGGATGTGATATAGTGTAATATTGTGTAGAGTAGTGTGGTGTGATAAAGTGTAATATAGTGTAGTGTAGTGTAATATGTTGTACTGTAATATAGTGAATTGTAGTTAGGTGTGATGTGATATACTGTAATATAGTTTAGTGTAGTGTGATGTGATATAGTGTAATATAGTGTAGCGTGATGTGGTATAGTGTAATATATTGTAGTGTGGTGTGATATAGTATAATATAGTGTAGTATGGTGCGATATAATGTAATATAGTGTAGTGAGGTATGATGAGATATAGTGTAATATAATGTACTGTGGTGTGGTGGGATATAGTATAATATAGTGTAGCGTGGTGTGGTATGATGTGATAAAGTGTAATAGAGTGTAGTGTAGTGAGGTATGATGTAATGTAATATAGGGTAGTGTGGTGTAGTGACGTGTGATATAGTGTAATATAGTGTAGTGTGGTGTGATGTGATATAGTGTAATATAGTGTAGTGTAGTGTGATGTGATATAGTGTAATATAGTGTAGTGTAGTGTGGTGTGATATAGTGTAATATAGTGTAGTGTAGTGTGATATGATATAGTGTAATATAGTGTAGTGTGGTGTGATGTGGTATAGTGTAATATAGTGTAGTGTAGTGTGATGTGATATAGTGTAATATAGTGTAATGTAGTGTGGTGTGGTGTGATATAGTGTAATATAGTGTACTGTAGTGTGATATGATATAGTGTAATATAGTGTAGTGTGGTGTGATGTGATATAGTGTAATATAGTGTAGTGTAGTGTAATGTGATATAGTGTAATATGGTGCAGTGTGGTTTGATGTGATATAGTGTAATATAGTGTAGTGTAGTGTGATATGATATAGTGTAATATAGTGTAGTGTGGTGTGATGTGATATAGTGTAATATAGTGTAGTGTAGTGTGATATGATATAGTGTAATATGGTGCAGTGTGGTGTGAAGTGATATAGTGTAATATAATTGTATATAATTGAGGCACAAGGCCAGCAATTACCCAGTACATTACTGCTACTTTATTTTATCGACCCCGTAAGGATGAAAGGCAAAGTCAACCTCGGCGGGATTTGAACTCAGATCGTAAAGGGACGTAACTATGCTGGAAAGCATGGCGTCTCCGGCCCTCTACCGATACTGCCAACCCCCATAATGTAGTGTAGTGTGGTGTGATATAGTGTAATATAGTGTAGTGTTGTGTGGTGTGATGTGATACAGTGTAATAGAGTGTAGTGCGGCGTGATGTGATATAGTGTAATATAGTGTAGTGTAGTGTGGTGTGATATAGTGTAATATATTGTAGTGTAGTGTGATATAGTATAATATAGTGTAGTATAGTGTGATGTGATATAGTGTAATATAGTGCATTGTGGTGTGATGTGATATAGTGTAATATAGTGTAGTGTAGTGATGATGTGATATAGTGTAACATAGTGTAGTGTGGAGTGGTGTGATATAGTGTGATATAGTGTAATATAGTGTAGTGTAGTGTGGTGTGATATATGTAATAAGGTGTAGTGTGGTGTGATGTGATATAGTGTAATATAGTGTAGTGTAGTGTGGTGTGATATATGTAATAAGGTGTAGTGTGGTGTGATGTGATATAGTGTAATATAGTGTAGTGTGGTGTAGTGTGATACAGTGTAATATAGTGTAGTGTACTGTGGTGTGATATAGAGCAATATAGTGTTGTGTGGTGGGATGTGATATAGTGTAATATAGTGTAGTGTGGTGTAGTGTAATATAGTGTAATATAGTGTAGTGAGGTGTGGTGTGATAAAGTGTAATATAGTGTAGTGAGGTGTGGTGTGATATTATGTAATATAATGTAGTGTAGTGTGATATGATATAGTGTAATATAGTGTAGAGTGGTGTGGTGTGATATAGTGTAATATAATGTAGTGTAGTGTGATGTGATATAGTGTAATATAAAGTATTGTGGTGTGATCTGATATAGTGTAATATAGTGTAGAGTAGTGTAATGTGATGTAGTGTAATATGGTGCAGTGTGGTATGATATAGTGTAATATAGTGTAGTGTGGTGTGATATAGTGTAATACAGTGCAGTGTGGTGTAATGTGATATAGTGTAATATAGTGTAGTGTGGATGGTATGATGTGATATAGTGTAACATATTGTATTGTTGTGAGGTGTGGTGTGATATAGTGTAATATAGTGTAGTGTAGTGAGGTGTGGTGTGATATAGTGTAATGTGATATAATGTAATATGATATAGTGTAATATAATGTAATGTGGTGTGATGTGATATAGTGTAATATAGTGTAATATAGTGTAGTGTGGTGTGATATAGTATAATATAGTGTAGTGTGGTGTGGTGTGATATAGTGTAATATAGTGTAGTGTGGTGTGATATAGTGTAATATAGTGTAGTGTGGAGTGGTATGATGTGATATAGTGTAACATATTGTAGTGTTGTGAGGTGTGGTTTGATATAGTGTAATATAGTGTAGTGTAGCGAGGTGTGATGTGATATAGTGTAATGTGATATAGTGTAATATGATATAGTGTAATATAATGTAGTGTGGAGTGATGTGATATAGTGTAATATAGTGTAGTGTAGTGTGGTGTGATATAGTGTAATATAGTGTACTGTGGTGCGATGTGATATAGTATAATATAGTGTAGTACGGTGTGATGTAATATAGTGTAGTGTGGTGAGGTATGGTGTAGTGTAGTGCAATGTGATGTAGTGTAATATGGTGTAGTGTTGTGTAATGTGATGTAGTCTAATATAGTATAGTGTGGTGTGATATAGTGTAATATAGTGTAGTATAGTGTGATGTGATATAGTGTATTATGGTGTAGTGTGGTGTGATGTGATTTAGTGTAATTTAGTGTAGAGAGTTGTGGTGTGATATAGTGTAATATAGTGTAGTGAGGTGTGGTGTGATATAGTGTAATATAGTGTAGTGTAGTGTAGTGTGATATAGTGTAATATAGTGTAGTGTGGTGTGATGTGATATACTGTAATATAGTGTAGTGTAGTGTGGTGTGATATAGTGTAATATAGTGTAGCATAGGGTTGTGTGATATAGTGTAATATAGTGTAGTGTAGTGTAATATGATGTAGTGTAACATAGTATAGTGAGCTGTGGTGTGATATAGTGTTATATAGTGTAGTGCAGTGTGATGTTATATAGTGTAATATAGTGTAGTGTGGTGTGATATAGTGTAATATAGTGTAGTGTGGTGGGATGTGATATAGTGTAATATAGTGTAGAGTAGTGTGGTGTAGTGTGATATAGTGTAATATAGTGTAGTGTTGTCTGGTGCGATATAGAGTAATATATTGTTGTATGGTGGGATGTGATATGGTGTAATATAGTGTAATGTGCTGCGGTCTGATATAGTGCAATATTGTGTAGTGTGATATAATGTAATATAGTGTAGTGTGGTGTGATGTGAGGTAGTGTAATATAGTGTAGCGTAGTGTGGTGTCATATAGTGTAATATAGTGTAGTGTGGTGTAGTGTGATATAGTGTAATATAGTGTAGTGTAGTGTAATATGATGTAGTGTAATATAGTGTAGTGTAGTGAGTTGTGGTGTGATATAGTGTAATATAGTGAAGATTGGTGTTATGTGATATAGTGTAATATAGTGTAGTGTGGTGTGATGTGATATAGTGTAATATGGTGTAGTGTCATGTGATGTGATATAGTGTAATAAAGTGTAGTGTAGTGTGGTGTGATATAGTGTTATATAGTGTGGTGTGGTGTGATGTGATATAGTGTAATATAGTGTTGCGTGGTGTGATGCGACATAGTGTAATAAAGTGTAGTGTAGTGTGGTGTGATGTGATATAGTGTAATATAGTGTAGTGTAGTGTGATGTGATATATTTTAATATGGTGTAGTGTAGTGTGGTGTGATATAGTGTAATATAGTGTAGTGTATTGTAATATGATGTAGTGTAATATAGTGTATTGTAGTAAGGTGTGGTGTGATATAGTGTAATATAGTGAAGAGTGGTGTGATGTGATATAGTGTAATATGGTGTAGTGTCATGTGATGTGATATAGTGTAATAAAGTGTAGTGTAGTGTGGTGTGATATAGTGTAATATAGTGTGGTGTGGTGTGATGTGATATAGTGTCATATAGTGTTGCGTGGTGTGATGTGACATAGTGTAATAAAGTGTAGTGTAGTGTGGTTTGATATAGTGTAATATAGTGTGGTGTGGTGTGATGTGATATAGTGTCATATAGTGTTGCGTGGTGTGATGTGACATAGTGTAATAAAGTGTAGTGTAGTGTGGTTTGATATAGTGTAATATAGTGTAGTGTAGTGTGGTGTGATGAGATATAGTGAAATATAGTGTAGTGGGGTGTGATGTCATATAGTGTAATAGAGTGTAGTGTGGTGTGATTTGATATAGTGAAATATAGTGTAGTATGGTGTGATATAGTGTAATATAGTGTAGTGCAGTGTGGTGTGATATAATGTAATATAGTGTAGTGAGGTGTTTTGTGATATAGTGTATTATAGTGTAGTGAGGTGTGATATAGTGTAATATAGTGTAGTGTGGTGTGGTGTGATATAGTGTAATATAGGGTAGAGTGGTGTGATGTGATATAGTGTAATATAGTGTAGTGTGATGTGATATTGTATAATATATTGTATAATATAGTGATATTGTATAATATAGTGTAGTGTGCGGTGATGTGATATAGTGTAATATAGTCTAGTGTAGTATGGTGTGATATAGTGTAATATAATGTAGTGCGGTGTGATGTGATGTAGTGTAATATACTGTAATATAGTGTAATGTGTTGTGGTGTGATGTGATATAGTGTACTATAGTGTAGTGTGGTGTGGTGTGATACAGTGTAACATAGTGTTGTGTAGTGAGGTGTGGTGTGATATAGTGTAATATAGTGTAGTGTAGTGTGATGTGATATAGTGTAATATAATCTAGTGAATTGCGATTTGACATAGTGTAATATAGTGTAATGTAGTGTAGAGTGGTTTGATATTATGTAATATATTGTAGTGTTATGTGGTGTGATATAGTGTAATATAGTGCAGTGTAGGGTGGTGTGATATAGTGAAATATAGTGTAATATAGTGTAGTTTGGTGTGACGTGATATAGTGTAATATAGTCTAGTGAGGTGTGATGTGATATAGTGTAATATAGTGTAGTGTGGTGTGATGTAATATAGTGTAATATATTGCAATTTAGTGTAATGTGATATAGTGTATTATTGTGTAGTGTAGTGGGGTGTGATATAGTGTAATATAGTGTAGTGCGGTATGGTGGGATATAGTGTAATATAGTGTAGTGTGTTGTGATGTGATATGGTGTAATATAGTGTAGTGTAGTGGGATATAGTATAATATAGTTAACCGTGGTGTGATGTGGTATAGTGTGATATAGTGTAGTGAGATGTGATGTGATATAGTGTAGTGTAGTGTGATGTGATATAGTGTAATATAGTGTAGTGTCGTGTGCTGTGATATAGAGTAATATAGTTTTGTGCGGTGGGATGTGATATAGTGTAGTGCGGTGTGATATAGTGCCATACAATGTAGTGTGATATAGTGTAATATAGTGTAGTGTGGTGTGATGTGATATAGTGTAATGTAGTGTAGTGTGGTGTAGTGTGATATAGTGTAATATAGTGTAGTGTTGTCTGGTGCGATATAGAGTAATATATTGTTGTATGGTGGGATGTGATATGGTGTAATATAGTGTAATGTGCTGCGGTGTGATATAGTGCAATATTGTGTAGTGTGATATAATGTAATATAGTGTAGTGTGGTGTGATGTAAGGTAGTGTAATATAGTGTAGCGTAGTGTGGTGTCATATAGTGTAATATAGTGTAGTGTGGTGTAATATGATGTAGTGTAATATAGTGTAGTGTAGTGAGTTGTGGTGTGATATAGTGTAATATAGTGAAGATTGGTGTTATGTGATATAGTGTAATATAGTGTAGTGTGGTGTGATGTGATATAGTGTAATATGGTGTAGTGTCATGTGATGTGATATAGTGTAATAAAGTGTAGTGTAGTGTGGTGTGATATAGTGTTATATAGTGTGGTGTGGTGTGATGTGATATAGTGTAATATAGTGTTGCGTGGTGTGATGCGACATAGTGTAATAAAGTGTAGTGTAGTGCGGTGTGATGTGATATAGTGTAATATAGTGTAGTGTAGTGTGATGTGATATATTTTAATATGGTGTAGTGTAGTGTGGTGTGATATAGTGTAATATAGTGTAGTGTATTGTAATATGATGTAGTGTAATATAGTGTATTGTAGTAAGGTGTGGTGTGATATAGTGTAATATAGTGAAGAGTGGTGTGATGTGATATAGTGTAATATGGTGTAGTGTCATGTGATGTGATATAGTGTAATAAAGTGTAGTGTAGTGTGGTGTGATATAGTGTAATATAGTGTGGTGTGGTGTGATGTGATATAGTGTCATATAGTGTTGCGTGGTGTGATGTGACATAGTGTAATAAAGTGTAGTGTAGTGTGGTTTGATATAGTGTAATATAGTGTGGTGTGGTGTGATGTGATATAGTGTCATATAGTGTTGCGTGGTGTGATGTGACATAGTGTAATAAAGTGTAGTGTAGTGTGGTTTGATATAGTGTAATATAGTGTAGTGTAGTGTGGTGTGATGAGATATAGTGAAATATAGTGTAGTGGGGTGTGATGTCATATAGTGTAATAGAGTGTAGTGTGGTGTGATTTGATATAGTGAAATATAGTGTAGTATGGTGTGATATCGTGTAGTATGTATTGTAGTGAGATGGGGTGTGGTGTAATAGGTAATGTAATATAGGGTAGTGTGGTGTAGTGACGTGTGATGTAGTGTGGTGTGATATAGTGTAATATAGTGTAGTGTGGTGGGATGTGGTATAGTGTAATATAGTGTAGTGAGGTGTGGTGTGATATAGTGTAATATAGTGTAGTGTGGTGTGATATAGTGTAACATATATTAGTCTAGTGTGGTATGATATAGTGTAACATAGTGTAGTGTGGTGTGATGTGATATAGTGTAATATAGTGTAATGTGGCGCGGTGTGATATAGTGCAATATAGTGTAGTGTAGTGTGATATAGTGTAATATAGTGTAGTGTCGTGTGATGTGATATACTGTAATATAGTGTACTGTAGTGTGCTGTGATATAGTGTAGTGTGGTGGGATGTGATATAGTGTAATATTGTGTAGAGTAGTGTGGTGTGATAAAGTGTAATATAGTGTAGTGTAGTGTAATATGTTGTACTGTAATATAGTGAATTGTAGTTAGGTGTGATGTGATATACTGTAATATAGTTTAGTGTAGTGTGATGTGATATAGTGTAATATAGTGTAGCGTGATGTGGTATAGTGTAATATATTGTAGTGTGGTGTGATATAGTATAATATAGTGTAGTATGGTGCGATATAATGTAATATAGTGTAGTGAGGTATGATGAGATATAGTGTAATATAATGTACTGTGGTGTGGTGGGATATAGTATAATATAGTGTAGCGTGGTGTGGTATGATGTGATAAAGTGTAATAGAGTGTAGTGTAGTGAGGTATGATGTAATGTAATATAGGGTAGTGTGGTGTAGTGACGTGTGATATAGTGTAATATAGTGTAGTGTGGTGTGATGTGATATAGTGTAATATAGTGTAATGTAGTGTGATGTGATATAGTGTAATATAGTGTAGTGTAGTGTGGTGTGATATAGTGTAATATAGTGTAGTGTAGTGTGATATGATATAGTGTAATATAGTGTAGTGTGGTGTGATGTGGTATAGAGTAATATAGTGTAGTGTAGTGTGATGTGATATAGTGTAATATAGTGTAATGTAGTGTGGTGTGGTGTGATATAGTGTAATATAGTGTACTGTAGTGTGATATGATATAGTGTAATATAGTGTAGTGTGGTGTGATGTGATATAGTGTAATATAGTGTAGTGTAGTGTAATGTGATATAGTGTAATATGGTGCAGTGTGGTTTGATGTGATATAGTGTAATATAGTGTAGTGTAGTGTGATATGATATAGTGTAATATAGTGTAGTGTGGTGTGATGTGATATAGTGTAATATAGTGTAGTGTAGTGTGATATGATATAGTGTAATATGGTGCAGTGTGGTGTGAAGTGATATAGTGTAATATAATTGTATATAATTGAGGCACAAGGCCAGCAATTACCCAGTACATTACTGCTACTTTATTTTATCGACCCCGTAAGGATGAAAGGCAAAGTCAACCTCGGCGGGATTTGAACTCAGATCGTAAAGGGACGTAACTATGCTGGAAAGCATGGCGTCTCCAGCCCTCTACCGATACTGCCAACCCCCATAATGTAGTGTAGTGTGGTGTGATATAGTGTAATATAGTGTAGTGTTGTGTGGTGTGATGTGATACAGTGTAATAGAGTGTAGTGCGGCGTGATGTGATATAGTGTAATATAGTGTAGTGTAGTGTGGTGTGATATAGTGTAATATATTGTAGTGTAGTGTGATATAGTGTAATATAGTGTAGTATAGTGTGATGTGATATAGTGTAATATAGTGCATTGTGGTGTGATGTGATATAGTGTAATATAGTGTAGTGTAGTGATGATGTGATATAGTGTAACATAGTGTAGTGTGGAGTGGTGTGATATAGTGTGATATAGTGTAATATAGTGTAGTGTAGTGTGGTGTGATATATGTAATAAGGTGTAGTGTGGTGTGATGTGATATAGTGTAATATAGTGTAGTGTAGTGTGGTGTGATATATGTAATAAGGTGTAGTGTGGTGTGATGTGATATAGTGTAATATAGTGTAGTGTGGTGTAGTGTGATACAGTGTAATATAGTGTAGTGTACTGTGGTGTGATATAGAGCAATATAGTGTTGTGTGGTGGGATGTGATATAGTGTAATATAGTGTAGTGTGGTGTAGTGTAATATAGTGTAATATAGTGTAGTGAGGTGTGGTGTGATAAAGTGTAATATAGTGTAGTGAGGTGTGGTGTGATATTATGTAATATAATGTAGTGTAGTGTGATATGATATAATGTAATATAGTGTAGAGTGGTGTGGTGTGATATAGTGTAATATAATGTAGTGTAGTGTGATGTGATATAGTGTAATATAAAGTATTGTGGTGTGATCTGATATAGTGTAATATAGTGTAGAGTAGTGTAATGTGATGTAGTGTAATATGGTGCAGTGTGGTATGATATAGTGTAATATAGTGTAGTGTGGTGTGATATAGTGTAATACAGTGCAGTGTGGTGTAATGTGATATAGTGTAATATAGTGTAGTGTGGATGGTATGATGTGATATAGTGTAACATATTGTATTGTTGTGAGGTGTGGTGTGATATAGTGTAATATAGTGTAGTGTAGTGAGGTGTGGTGTGATATAGTGTAATGTGATATAATGTAATATGATATAGTGTAATATAATGTAATGTGGTGTGATGTGATATAGTGTAATATAGTGTAATATAGTGTAGTGTGGTGTGATATAGTATAATATAGTGTAGTGTGGTGTGGTGTGATATAGTGTAATATAGTGTAGTGTGGTGTGATATAGTGTAATATAGTGTAGTGTGGAGTGGTATGATGTGATATAGTGTAACATATTGTAGTGTTGTGAGGTGTGGTTTGATATAGTGTAATATAGTGTAGTGTAGCGAGGTGTGATGTGATATAGTGTAATGTGATATAGTGTAATATGATATAGTGTAATATAATGTAGTGTGGAGTGATGTGATATAGTGTAATATAGTGTAGTGTAGTGTGGTGTGATATAGTGTAATATAGTGTACTGTGGTGCGATGTGATATAGTATAATATAGTGTAGTACGGTGTGATGTAATATAGTGTAGTGTGGTGAGGTATGGTGTAGTGTAGTGCAATGTGATGTAGTGTAATATGGTGTAGTGTTGTGTAATGTGATGTAGTCTAATATAGTATAGTGTGGTGTGATATAGTGTAATATAGTGTAGTATAGTGTGATGTGATATAGTGTATTATGGTGTAGTGTGGTGTGATGTGATTTAGTGTAATTTAGTGTAGAGAGTTGTGGTGTGATATAGTGTAATATAGTGTAGTGAGGTGTGGTGTGATATAGTGTAATATAGTGTAGTGTAGTGTAGTGTGATATAGTGTAATATAGTGTAGTGTGGTGTGATGTGATATACTGTAATATAGTGTAGTGTAGTGTGGTGTGATATAGTGTAATATAGTGTAGCATAGGGTTGTGTGATATAGTGTAATATAGTGTAGTGTAGTGTAATATGATGTAGTGTAACATAGTATAGTGAGCTGTGGTGTGATATAGTGTTATATAGTGTAGTGCAGTGTGATGTTATATAGTGTAATATAGTGTAGTGTGGTGTGATATAGTGTAATATAGTGTAGTGTGGTGGGATGTGATATAGTGTAATATAGTGTAGAGTAGTGTGGTGTAGTGTGATATAGTGTAATATAGTGTAGTGTTGTCTGGTGCGATATAGAGTAATATATTGTTGTATGGTGGGATGTGATATGGTGTAATATAGTGTAATGTGCTGCGGTCTGATATAGTGCAATATTGTGTAGTGTGATATAATGTAATATAGTGTAGTGTGGTGTGATGTGAGGTAGTGTAATATAGTGTAGCGTAGTGTGGTGTCATATAGTGTAATATAGTGTAGTGTGGTGTAGTGTGATATAGTGTAATATAGTGTAGTGTAGTGTAATATGATGTAGTGTAATATAGTGTAGTGTAGTGAGTTGTGGTGTGATATAGTGTAATATAGTGAAGATTGGTGTTATGTGATATAGTGTAATATAGTGTAGTGTGGTGTGATGTGATATAGTGTAATATGGTGTAGTGTCATGTGATGTGATATAGTGTAATAAAGTGTAGTGTAGTGTGGTGTGATATAGTGTTATATAGTGTGGTGTGGTGTGATGTGATATAGTGTAATATAGTGTTGCGTGGTGTGATGCGACATAGTGTAATAAAGTGTAGTGTAGTGTGGTGTGATGTGATATAGTGTAATATAGTGTAGTGTAGTGTGATGTGATATATTTTAATATGGTGTAGTGTAGTGTGGTGTGATATAGTGTAATATAGTGTAGTGTATTGTAATATGATGTAGTGTAATATAGTGTATTGTAGTAAGGTGTGGTGTGATATAGTGTAATATAGTGAAGAGTGGTGTGATGTGATATAGTGTAATATGGTGTAGTGTCATGTGATGTGATATAGTGTAATAAAGTGTAGTGTAGTGTGGTGTGATATAGTGTAATATAGTGTGGTGTGGTGTGATGTGATATAGTGTCATATAGTGTTGCGTGGTGTGATGTGACATAGTGTAATAAAGTGTAGTGTAGTGTGGTTTGATATAGTGTAATATAGTGTGGTGTGGTGTGATGTGATATAGTGTCATATAGTGTTGCGTGGTGTGATGTGACATAGTGTAATAAAGTGTAGTGTAGTGTGGTTTGATATAGTGTAATATAGTGTAGTGTAGTGTGGTGTGATGAGATATAGTGAAATATAGTGTAGTGGGGTGTGATGTCATATAGTGTAATAGAGTGTAGTGTGGTGTGATTTGATATAGTGAAATATAGTGTAGTATGGTGTGATATAGTGTAATATAGTGTAGTGCAGTGTGGTGTGATATAATGTAATATAGTGTAGTGAGGTGTTTTGTGATATAGTGTATTATAGTGTAGTGAGGTGTGATATAGTGTAATATAGTGTAGTGTGGTGTGGTGTGATATAGTGTAATATAGGGTAGAGTGGTGTGATGTGATATAGTGTAATATAGTGTAGTGTGATGTGATATTGTATAATATATTGTATAATATAGTGATATTGTATAATATAGTGTAGTGTGCGGTGATGTGATATAGTGTAATATAGTCTAGTGTAGTATGGTGTGATATAGTGTAATATAATGTAGTGCGGTGTGATGTGATGTAGTGTAATATACTGTAATATAGTGTAATGTGTTGTGGTGTGATGTGATATAGTGTACTATAGTGTAGTGTGGTGTGGTGTGATACAGTGTAACATAGTGTTGTGTAGTGAGGTGTGGTGTGATATAGTGTAATATAGTGTAGTGTAGTGTGATGTGATATAGTGTAATATAATCTAGTGAATTGCGATTTGACATAGTGTAATATAGTGTAATGTAGTGTAGAGTGGTTTGATATTATGTAATATATTGTAGTGTTATGTGGTGTGATATAGTGTAATATAGTGCAGTGTAGGGTGGTGTGATATAGTGAAATATAGTGTAATATAGTGTAGTTTGGTGTGACGTGATATAGTGTAATATAGTCTAGTGAGGTGTGATGTGATATAGTGTAATATAGTGTAGTGTGGTGTGATGTAATATAGTGTAATATATTGCAATTTAGTGTAATGTGATATAGTGTATTATTGTGTAGTGTAGTGGGGTGTGATATAGTGTAATATAGTGTAGTGCGGTATGGTGGGATATAGTGTAATATAGTGTAGTGTGTTGTGATGTGATATGGTGTAATATAGTGTAGTGTAGTGGGATATAGTATAATATAGTTAACCGTGGTGTGATGTGGTATAGTGTGATATAGTGTAGTGAGATGTGATGTGATATAGTGTAGTGTAGTGTGATGTGATATAGTGTAATATAGTGTAGTGTCGTGTGCTGTGATATAGAGTAATATAGTTTTGTGCGGTGGGATGTGATATAGTGTAGTGCGGTGTGATATAGTGCCATACAATGTAGTGTGATATAGTGTAATATAGTGTAGTGTGGTGTGATGTGATATAGTGTAATGTAGTGTAGTGTGGTGTAGTGTGATATAGTGTAATATAGTGTAGTGTTGTCTGGTGCGATATAGAGTAATATATTGTTGTATGGTGGGATGTGATATGGTGTAATATAGTGTAATGTGCTGCGGTGTGATATAGTGCAATATTGTGTAGTGTGATATAATGTAATATAGTGTAGTGTGGTGTGATGTAAGGTAGTGTAATATAGTGTAGCGTAGTGTGGTGTCATATAGTGTAATATAGTGTAGTGTGGTGTAATATGATGTAGTGTAATATAGTGTAGTGTAGTGAGTTGTGGTGTGATATAGTGTAATATAGTGAAGATTGGTGTTATGTGATATAGTGTAATATAGTGTAGTGTGGTGTGATGTGATATAGTGTAATATGGTGTAGTGTCATGTGATGTGATATAGTGTAATAAAGTGTAGTGTAGTGTGGTGTGATATAGTGTTATATAGTGTGGTGTGGTGTGATGTGATATAGTGTAATATAGTGTTGCGTGGTGTGATGCGACATAGTGTAATAAAGTGTAGTGTAGTGCGGTGTGATGTGATATAGTGTAATATAGTGTAGTGTAGTGTGATGTGATATATTTTAATATGGTGTAGTGTAGTGTGGTGTGATATAGTGTAATATAGTGTAGTGTATTGTAATATGATGTAGTGTAATATAGTGTATTGTAGTAAGGTGTGGTGTGATATAGTGTAATATAGTGAAGAGTGGTGTGATGTGATATAGTGTAATATGGTGTAGTGTCATGTGATGTGATATAGTGTAATAAAGTGTAGTGTAGTGTGGTGTGATATAGTGTAATATAGTGTGGTGTGGTGTGATGTGATATAGTGTCATATAGTGTTGCGTGGTGTGATGTGACATAGTGTAATAAAGTGTAGTGTAGTGTGGTTTGATATAGTGTAATATAGTGTGGTGTGGTGTGATGTGATATAGTGTCATATAGTGTTGCGTGGTGTGATGTGACATAGTGTAATAAAGTGTAGTGTAGTGTGGTTTGATATAGTGTAATATAGTGTAGTGTAGTGTGGTGTGATGAGATATAGTGAAATATAGTGTAGTGGGGTGTGATGTCATATAGTGTAATAGAGTGTAGTGTGGTGTGATTTGATATAGTGAAATATAGTGTAGTATGGTGTGATATCGTGTAGTATGTATTGTAGTGAGATGGGGTGTGGTGTAATAGGTAATGTAATATAGGGTAGTGTGGTGTAGTGACGTGTGATGTAGTGTGGTGTGATATAGTGTAATATAGTGTAGTGTGGTGGGATGTGGTATAGTGTAATATAGTGTAGTGAGGTGTGGTGTGATATAGTGTAATATAGTGTAGTGTGGTGTGATATAGTGTAACATATATTAGTCTAGTGTGGTATGATATAGTGTAACATAGTGTAGTGTGGTGTGATGTGATATAGTGTAATATAGTGTAATGTGGCGCGGTGTGATATAGTGCAATATAGTGTAGTGTAGTGTGATATAGTGTAATATAGTGTAGTGTCGTGTGATGTGATATACTGTAATATAGTGTACTGTAGTGTGCTGTGATATAGTGTAGTGTGGTGGGATGTGATATAGTGTAATATTGTGTAGAGTAGTGTGGTGTGATAAAGTGTAATATAGTGTAGTGTAGTGTAATATGTTGTACTGT
This sequence comes from Eledone cirrhosa, assembly GCA_964016885.1. NCBI lineage: Eukaryota > Metazoa > Mollusca > Cephalopoda > Octopoda > Eledonidae > Eledone > Eledone cirrhosa. The sequence continues at coordinate 251,999,381 of OZ024741.1, read as the reverse complement.
AATATAGTGAATTGTAGTTAGGTGTGATGTGATATACTGTAATATAGTTTAGTGTAGTGTGATGTGATATAGTGTAATATAGTGTAGCGTGATGTGGTATAGTGTAATATATTGTAGTGTGGTGTGATATAGTATAATATAGTGTAGTATGGTGCGATATAATGTAATATAGTGTAGTGAGGTATGATGAGATATAGTGTAATATAATGTACTGTGGTGTGGTGGGATATAGTATAATATAGTGTAGCGTGGTGTGGTATGATGTGATAAAGTGTAATAGAGTGTAGTGTAGTGAGGTATGATGTAATGTAATATAGGGTAGTGTGGTGTAGTGACGTGTGATATAGTGTAATATAGTGTAGTGTGGTGTGATGTGATATAGTGTAATATAGTGTAATGTAGTGTGATGTGATATAGTGTAATATAGTGTAGTGTAGTGTGGTGTGATATAGTGTAATATAGTGTAGTGTAGTGTGATATGATATAGTGTAATATAGTGTAGTGTGGTGTGATGTGGTATAGAGTAATATAGTGTAGTGTAGTGTGATGTGATATAGTGTAATATAGTGTAATGTAGTGTGGTGTGGTGTGATATAGTGTAATATAGTGTACTGTAGTGTGATATGATATAGTGTAATATAGTGTAGTGTGGTGTGATGTGATATAGTGTAATATAGTGTAGTGTAGTGTAATGTGATATAGTGTAATATGGTGCAGTGTGGTTTGATGTGATATAGTGTAATATAGTGTAGTGTAGTGTGATATGATATAGTGTAATATAGTGTAGTGTGGTGTGATGTGATATAGTGTAATATAGTGTAGTGTAGTGTGATATGATATAGTGTAATATGGTGCAGTGTGGTGTGAAGTGATATAGTGTAATATAATTGTATATAATTGAGGCACAAGGCCAGCAATTACCCAGTACATTACTGCTACTTTATTTTATCGACCCCGTAAGGATGAAAGGCAAAGTCAACCTCGGCGGGATTTGAACTCAGATCGTAAAGGGACGTAACTATGCTGGAAAGCATGGCGTCTCCAGCCCTCTACCGATACTGCCAACCCCCATAATGTAGTGTAGTGTGGTGTGATATAGTGTAATATAGTGTAGTGTTGTGTGGTGTGATGTGATACAGTGTAATAGAGTGTAGTGCGGCGTGATGTGATATAGTGTAATATAGTGTAGTGTAGTGTGGTGTGATATAGTGTAATATATTGTAGTGTAGTGTGATATAGTGTAATATAGTGTAGTATAGTGTGATGTGATATAGTGTAATATAGTGCATTGTGGTGTGATGTGATATAGTGTAATATAGTGTAGTGTAGTGATGATGTGATATAGTGTAACATAGTGTAGTGTGGAGTGGTGTGATATAGTGTGATATAGTGTAATATAGTGTAGTGTAGTGTGGTGTGATATATGTAATAAGGTGTAGTGTGGTGTGATGTGATATAGTGTAATATAGTGTAGTGTAGTGTGGTGTGATATATGTAATAAGGTGTAGTGTGGTGTGATGTGATATAGTGTAATATAGTGTAGTGTGGTGTAGTGTGATACAGTGTAATATAGTGTAGTGTACTGTGGTGTGATATAGAGCAATATAGTGTTGTGTGGTGGGATGTGATATAGTGTAATATAGTGTAGTGTGGTGTAGTGTAATATAGTGTAATATAGTGTAGTGAGGTGTGGTGTGATAAAGTGTAATATAGTGTAGTGAGGTGTGGTGTGATATTATGTAATATAATGTAGTGTAGTGTGATATGATATAATGTAATATAGTGTAGAGTGGTGTGGTGTGATATAGTGTAATATAATGTAGTGTAGTGTGATGTGATATAGTGTAATATAAAGTATTGTGGTGTGATCTGATATAGTGTAATATAGTGTAGAGTAGTGTAATGTGATGTAGTGTAATATGGTGCAGTGTGGTATGATATAGTGTAATATAGTGTAGTGTGGTGTGATATAGTGTAATACAGTGCAGTGTGGTGTAATGTGATATAGTGTAATATAGTGTAGTGTGGATGGTATGATGTGATATAGTGTAACATATTGTATTGTTGTGAGGTGTGGTGTGATATAGTGTAATATAGTGTAGTGTAGTGAGGTGTGGTGTGATATAGTGTAATGTGATATAATGTAATATGATATAGTGTAATATAATGTAATGTGGTGTGATGTGATATAGTGTAATATAGTGTAATATAGTGTAGTGTGGTGTGATATAGTATAATATAGTGTAGTGTGGTGTGGTGTGATATAGTGTAATATAGTGTAGTGTGGTGTGATATAGTGTAATATAGTGTAGTGTGGAGTGGTATGATGTGATATAGTGTAACATATTGTAGTGTTGTGAGGTGTGGTTTGATATAGTGTAATATAGTGTAGTGTAGCGAGGTGTGATGTGATATAGTGTAATGTGATATAGTGTAATATGATATAGTGTAATATAATGTAGTGTGGAGTGATGTGATATAGTGTAATATAGTGTAGTGTAGTGTGGTGTGATATAGTGTAATATAGTGTACTGTGGTGCGATGTGATATAGTATAATATAGTGTAGTACGGTGTGATGTAATATAGTGTAGTGTGGTGAGGTATGGTGTAGTGTAGTGCAATGTGATGTAGTGTAATATGGTGTAGTGTTGTGTAATGTGATGTAGTCTAATATAGTATAGTGTGGTGTGATATAGTGTAATATAGTGTAGTATAGTGTGATGTGATATAGTGTATTATGGTGTAGTGTGGTGTGATGTGATTTAGTGTAATTTAGTGTAGAGAGTTGTGGTGTGATATAGTGTAATATAGTGTAGTGAGGTGTGGTGTGATATAGTGTAATATAGTGTAGTGTAGTGTAGTGTGATATAGTGTAATATAGTGTAGTGTGGTGTGATGTGATATACTGTAATATAGTGTAGTGTAGTGTGGTGTGATATAGTGTAATATAGTGTAGCATAGGGTTGTGTGATATAGTGTAATATAGTGTAGTGTAGTGTAATATGATGTAGTGTAACATAGTATAGTGAGCTGTGGTGTGATATAGTGTTATATAGTGTAGTGCAGTGTGATGTTATATAGTGTAATATAGTGTAGTGTGGTGTGATATAGTGTAATATAGTGTAGTGTGGTGGGATGTGATATAGTGTAATATAGTGTAGAGTAGTGTGGTGTAGTGTGATATAGTGTAATATAGTGTAGTGTTGTCTGGTGCGATATAGAGTAATATATTGTTGTATGGTGGGATGTGATATGGTGTAATATAGTGTAATGTGCTGCGGTGTGATATAGTGCAATATTGTGTAGTGTGATATAATGTAATATAGTGTAGTGTGGTGTGATGTGAGGTAGTGTAATATAGTGTAGCGTAGTGTGGTGTCATATAGTGTAATATAGTGTAGTGTGGTGTAGTGTGATATAGTGTAATATAGTGTAGTGTAGTGTAATATGATGTAGTGTAATATAGTGTAGTGTAGTGAGTTGTGGTGTGATATAGTGTAATATAGTGAAGATTGGTGTTATGTGATATAGTGTAATATAGTGTAGTGTGGTGTGATGTGATATAGTGTAATATGGTGTAGTGTCATGTGATGTGATATAGTGTAATAAAGTGTAGTGTAGTGTGGTGTGATATAGTTTTATATAGTGTGGTGTGGTGTGATGTGATATAGTGTAATATAGTGTTGCGTGGTGTGATGCGACATAGTGTAATAAAGTGTAGTGTAGTGTGGTGTGATGTGATATAGTGTAATATAGTGTAGTGTAGTGTGATGTGATATATTTTAATATGGTGTAGTGTAGTGTGGTGTGATATAGTGTAATATAGTGTAGTGTATTGTAATATGATGTAGTGTAATATAGTGTATTGTAGTAAGGTGTGGTGTGATATAGTGTAATATAGTGAAGAGTGGTGTGATGTGATATAGTGTAATATGGTGTAGTGTCATGTGATGTGATATAGTGTAATAAAGTGTAGTGTAGTGTGGTGTGATATAGTGTAATATAGTGTGGTGTGGTGTGATGTGATATAGTGTCATATAGTGTTGCGTGGTGTGATGTGACATAGTGTAATAAAGTGTAGTGTAGTGTGGTTTGATATAGTGTAATATAGTGTGGTGTGGTGTGATGTGATATAGTGTCATATAGTGTTGCGTGGTGTGATGTGACATAGTGTAATAAAGTGTAGTGTAGTGTGGTTTGATATAGTGTAATATAGTGTAGTGTAGTGTGGTGTGATGAGATATAGTGAAATATAGTGTAGTGGGGTGTGATGTCATATAGTGTAATAGAGTGTAGTGTGGTGTGATTTGATATAGTGAAATATAGTGTAGTATGGTGTGATATAGTGTAATATAGTGTAGTGCAGTGTGGTGTGATATAATGTAATATAGTGTAGTGAGGTGTTTTGTGATATAGTGTATTATAGTGTAGTGAGGTGTGATATAGTGTAATATAGTGTAGTGTGGTGTGGTGTGATATAGTGTAATATAGGGTAGAGTGGTGTGATGTGATATAGTGTAATATAGTGTAGTGTGATGTGATATTGTATAATATATTGTATAATATAGTGATATTGTATAATATAGTGTAGTGTGCGGTGATGTGATATAGTGTAATATAGTCTAGTGTAGTATGGTGTGATATAGTGTAATATAATGTAGTGCGGTGTGATGTGATGTAGTGTAATATACTGTAATATAGTGTAATGTGTTGTGGTGTGATGTGATATAGTGTACTGTAGTGTAGTGTGGTGTGGTGTGATACAGTGTAACATAGTGTTGTGTAGTGAGGTGTGGTGTGATATAGTGTAATATAGTGTAGTGTAGTGTGATGTGATATAGTGTAATATAATCTAGTGAATTGTGATTTGACATAGTGTAATATAGTGTAATGTAGTGTAGAGTGGTTTGATATTATGTAATATATTGTAGTGTTATGTGGTGTGATATAGTGTAATATAGTGCAGTGTAGGGTGGTGTGATATAGTGAAATATAGTGTAATATAGTGTAGTTTGGTGTGACGTGATATAGTGTAATATAGTCTAGTGAGGTGTGATGTGATATAGTGTAATATAGTGTAGTGTGGTGTGATGTGATATAGTGTAATATATTGCAATTTAGTGTAATGTGATATAGTGTATTATTGTGTAGTGTAGTGGGGTGTGATATAGTGTAATATAGTGTAGTGCGGTATGGTGGGATATAGTGTAATATAGTGTAGTGTGTTGTGATGTGATATGGTGTAATATAGTGTAGTGTAGTGGGATATAGTATAATATAGTTAACCGTGGTGTGATGTGGTATAGTGTGATATAGTGTAGTGAGATGTGATGTGATATAGTGTAGTGTAGTGTGATGTGATATAGTGTAATATAGTGTAGTGTCGTGTGCTGTGATATAGAGTAATATAGTTTTGTGCGGTGGGATGTGATATAGTGTAGTGCGGTGTGATATAGTGCCATACAATGTAGTGTGATATAGTGTAATATAGTGTAGTGTGGTGTGATGTGATATAGTGTAATGTAGTGTAGTGTGGTGTAGTGTGATATAGTGTAATATAGTGTAGTGTTGTCTGGTGCGATATAGAGTAATATATTGTTGTATGGTGGGATGTGATATGGTGTAATATAGTGTAATGTGCTGCGGTGTGATATAGTGCAATATTGTGTAGTGTGATATAATGTAATATAGTGTAGTGTGGTGTGATGTAAGGTAGTGTAATATAGTGTAGCGTAGTGTGGTGTCATATAGTGTAATATAGTGTAGTGTGGTGTAATATGATGTAGTGTAATATAGTGTAGTGTAGTGAGTTGTGGTGTGATATAGTGTAATATAGTGAAGATTGGTGTTATGTGATATAGTGTAATATAGTGTAGTGTGGTGTGATGTGATATAGTGTAATATGGTGTAGTGTCATGTGATGTGATATAGTGTAATAAAGTGTAGTGTAGTGTGGTGTGATATAGTGTTATATAGTGTGGTGTGGTGTGATGTGATATAGTGTAATATAGTGTTGCGTGGTGTGATGCGACATAGTGTAATAAAGTGTAGTGTAGTGTGGTGTGATGTGATATAGTGTAATATAGTGTAGTGTAGTGTGATGTGATATATTTTAATATGGTGTAGTGTAGTGTGGTGTGATATAGTGTAATATAGTGTAGTGTATTGTAATATGATGTAGTGTAATATAGTGTATTGTAGTAAGGTGTGGTGTGATATAGTGTAATATAGTGAAGAGTGGTGTGATGTGATATAGTGTAATATGGTGTAGTGTCATGTGATGTGATATAGTGTAATAAAGTGTAGTGTAGTGTGGTGTGATATAGTGTAATATAGTGTGGTGTGGTGTGATGTGATATAGTGTCATATAGTGTTGCGTGGTGTGATGTGACATAGTGTAATAAAGTGTAGTGTAGTGTGGTTTGATATAGTGTAATATAGTCTAGTGAGGTGTGATGTGATATAGTGTAATATAGTGTAGTGTGGTGTGATGTGATATAGTGTAATATATTGCAATTTAGTGTAATGTGATATAGTGTATTATTGTGTAGTGTAGTGGGGTGTGATATAGTGTAATATAGTGTAGTGCGGTATGGTGGGATATAGTGTAATATAGTGTAGTGTGTTGTGATGTGATATGGTGTAATATAGTGTAGTGTAGTGGGATATAGTATAATATAGTTAACCGTGGTGTGATGTGGTATAGTGTGATATAGTGTAGTGAGATGTGATGTGATATAGTGTAGTGTAGTGTGATGTGATATAGTGTAATATAGTGTAGTGTCGTGTGGTACATTTTAACATAGTGTTGGCTAGTGAGGTGTGGTGTGATATAGTGTAATATATTGTAGTGTGGTGTGGTGTGATATAGTGTAATATAGGGTAGTGTAGTGTGATGTGATATAGTGTAATATAGTGTAGTGTAGTGTGGTGTTGTGTGATATAGTGTAATATGGTGTAGTGTAATGTGATGTGATATAGAGTAATATAGTGTAGTGTAGTGAGGTGTGGTATGATATAGTGTAATATAGTGTAGTGTAGTGGGGTGTGGTGTGATATAGTGTAATATAGTGTTGTGTGGTGTGATGTGATATAATGTAATATAGTGTAGTGTGGTGTGATATAGTGTAATATAGTGTAGTGAGGTGTGATGTGAATATAGTGTAATATAGTGTAGTGTGGTGTGGTATGATATAGTGTAATATATTGTAGTGTAGTGTGGTGTGATGTGATGTAGTGTAATATGGTGTAGTGTGGTGTGATGTGATATAGTGCAATATAGTGTAGTGTAGTGTGATGTGATATAGTGTAATATAGTGTAATGTAGTGAGGTGTGATATAGTGTAATATAGTGTTGTGTAGTGTGATGTGATATAGTGTAATATAGTGTAGTGTGATGTGATATAGTGTAATATAGTGTAGTGTGGTGCGGTGTGATATAGTGTAGTTTAGTGTGGTGTGATATGGTGTAATATCGTGTAGTGTGTGGTGATGTGATATAGTGTGATATAGTGTAGTGTGGTGTGGTGTGATATAGTCTAATATAGTGTAGTGTAGTGTGGTGTGATATAGTGTAATATAGTGTAGTGAGGTGTGATGTGATATAGTTTAATATAGTGTAGTGTAGTGTGATGTGATATAGTGTAGAGTGGTGTGATGTCATATAGGTTAATATAATGTAGTGTAGTGAGGTGTGATATAGTGTATTATAGTGTAGTGTGGTGTGATGTGATATAGTGTAATATATTGTAATGTAGTGTAATGTAATGTAGTGTATTATTGTGTAGTGTGGTATGATGTGATATAGTGTTTTATAGTGTGCTGTAGTGGGGTGTGATATAGTGCAATACAGTGTAGTGTGGTATGTTGGGATATAGTGTAATATAGTGTAGTGTGATATAGTATAATATAGTGTAGTGTGGTGTAGTGTAATTTATTGTAGTGTGGTGTTGTGTGATATAGTGTAATATAGGGTAGTGTAGTGTAATGTGATATAGTGTAATATAGTGTAGTGTAGTGAGGTGTGGTGTGATATAGTGTAATATAGTGTAGTGTAATGTGATGTGATATAGTGTAGTGTAGTGTAGTGTGATGTGATATAGTGTAATATAGTGTAGTGTAGTGTGTTGTGGTGTGATATAGTGTAATATAGTGTAGTGTTGCGTGATGTGATATAGAGTAATATAGTGTAGTGCAGTGAGGTGTGGTATGATATAGTGTAATATAGTGTAGTGTAGTGGGGTGTGATATATTGTAATATAGTGTTGTGTGGTTTGATGTGATATAGTGTAATATAGTGTAGTTTGATGTGATTTAGTGTAATATATTGTAGTGTAGTGAGGTGTGGTGTGATATAGTGTAATATAGTGTTGTGTGGTGTGATGTGATATAGTGTAATATAGTGTAGTGTGGTGTGATATAGTGAAATATAGTGTAGTGAGGTGTGATTTGAACAGAGTGTAATATAGTGTAGTGTAGTGAGGTGTGGTGTGACATAGTGTAATATAGTGTAGTGTGGTGTGGTATGATATTGTGTAATATTGTGTATTGTGGTGCAATGTGATGTAATGTAATATGGTGTAATGTAGTGTAATATGATGTAGTGTAATATGGTGTAGTGTGGTGTGATATATTGAAATATAGTGTAGTGTAGTGAGGTGTGGTGTGATATAGTGTAATATAGTGTAGTGTAGTGTGATTTGATATGGTGTAATATTATGTAGTGTAGTGTGATGTGATAAAGTGTAATATAGTGTAGTGTGGTATGATGTGATAAAGTGTAATATAGTGTAGTGTAGTGGGGTGTGATATAGTGTAATATAGTGTAGTGTGATGTGGAATAGTGTAATATAGTGTAGTGTAGTGAGGTGTGGTGTGATATAGTGTAATATAGTGTTGTATAGTGTGAGGTGATATAGTTTAATATGGTGTAGTGTGAGCTGATATAGTGTTATATAGTGTAGTGTGGTATGGTGTGATATATTGTAATATAGTGTAGTGAGGTGTGATGTGATATAGTGTAATATAGTGTAGTGTAGTGAGGTGTTGTGTGATATAGTGCAATATAGTGTAGTGTGGTGTGGTGTGATATAGTGTAATATAGTGTAGTGTAGTGCAATATGATGTAGTGTATTATGGTGTAGTGTAGTCTGATATAGTGCAATATATTGTTATGTAGTGTGGAGTAATATAGTGTAATATAGTGGAGTGTGGTGTGATGTGATATAGTGTAATATAGTACAGTTTAGTGTGGTGTGATATAGTGTAATATAGTGTAGTATAGTGTGATCTGATATAGTGTAATATATTGTAGTGTAGTGTAATGTGGTGTAGTGTAATATGGTGTATTGTGGTGCAACGTAATATAGTGTAATATAGTGTAGTGTAGTGGGGTGTGATATAGTGTAATATAGTGTAGTGTAGTGGGGTGTGATATAGTGTAATATAGTGTAGTGTGGTATGGTGTGATATAGTGTAATATAGTGTAATGTGGTGTGATGTGATATAGTGTCATATAATGTTGTGTGGCGTGATGTGATATAGGGTCATATAGTGTAGTGTGATGTGATATAGTGTAATATAGTGTAGTGTAGTGAGGTGTGATATAGTGTAATATAGTGTTGTGTAGTGTGATGTGATATAGTGTAATATAGTCTAGTGTAATGTGATATAGTGTAATATAGTGTAGTGTAGCGTGGTGTGATATAATGTAATATAGTGTAGTGTGATATAGTGTAATATACTGTAGTGTAGTATTGTGTGATATAGTGTTATATATTGTAGTGCACTGTGATGTGATATAGTGTAATAGAGTGTAGTGTAGTGAGGTGTGGTGTGATATAGTGTAATATAGTGTAGTGTGATCTGATATAGTGTAATATAGTGTAGTGTGGTATGGTGTGATACAGTGTAATATAGTGTAGTGAGGTGTGATGTGATATAGTATAATATAGTGTAGTGTAGTGAGGTGTCGTGTGATATAGTGTAATATAGTGTAGTGTGGTGTGGTGTGATATAGTGTAATATAGTGTTGTGTAGTGCAATGTGATGTAGTGTATTATGGTGTAGTCTAGTGTAATATGATGTAGTGTAATATGGTGTAGTGTAGTGTGATATAGTGTAGTATAGTGTAGTGTAGTGTGGAGTGATATACTGTAATATAGTGTAGTGTGGTGTGATGTGATATAATGTAATATAGTATCGTATTGTGTGGTTGGATATAGTGTAATATAGTGTAGTGTGGTGTGATGTGATACAGTGTAATATAGTGTAGTATGGTGTGATCGGATATAGTGTAATATATTGAAGTGTAGTGTAATGTGATGTAGTGTAATATGGTGTAGTGTGGAGCGATGTAATATAGTGTAATATAGTGTAATGTAATGTGGTGGGATATAGCGTATTATAGTGTAATGTGGTGTGATGTGATATAGTGTATTATAATGTTGTGTGGTGTGATGTGATATAGTGTAATATAGTGTAGTGTGGTATGGTGTGATATAGTGTAATATAGTGTAGTGTGGTATGGTGTGATATAGTGTAATATAGTGTAGTGTAGTGTGGTGTCATTTGATACAGTGTCATATAATGTTGTATGGTGTGATGTGATATAGTGTAATATAGTGTTGTGTAGTGTGATGTGATATAGTGTAATATAGTGTAGTGTGATGTGATATAGGGTAAAATAGCGTAGTGTAGCGTGGTGTGATATAGTATAATAGAGTGTAGTGTAGTGAGGTGTGGTGTGATATATTGTAATATAGTGTAGTGTGATGTGATATAGTGTAATATAGTGTAGTGTAGTGAGGTGTGGTGTGATATAGTGTAATATAGTGTAGTGTAGTGTGGTGTGTTATAGTGTAATATAGTGTGGTGTAGTGAGGTGTAGTGTGGTGTGATATAGTGTAATATAGTGTAGTGTTATGGGATGTGATATAGTGTAATATAGTGTAGTGTAGTGTAGTGTGATGTGATAGAGTGTAGTGTGATATAGTGTAATATAATGTAGTGTAGTATTGTGTGATATATTCTCATATATTGTAGAGCAGTGTGATGTGATATAGTGTAATATGGTGTAGTGTGGTTTGGTGTGATATAGTGTAATATAGTGTAGTGTGTTGTGGTATGATATAGTGTAATATATTGTAGTGTGATGTGATGTGATATAGTGTAATATAGTGTAATGAGACGTGATGTTATATAGTGTAATATAGTGTAGTGTAGTGTGATATAGTGTATTGTAGTGTTGTGTGATATGATATAGTGTAATATAGTATAGTGTAGTGTGGTGTGGTATAGTGTAATATAGTATTGTGTAGTGAGGTGTGGTGTTATATAGTGTAACATAATGTAGTGTAGTGTAGTGTGATGTGATATAGCGTAATATAGTGTAGTGTGGTGTGATGTGATATAGTGTAATATAGTGTAGTTTAGTGTGGTGTGATATAGAGTAATATAGTGTAGTGTAGTGTGGTGTGATATAGAGTAATATAGTGTTGTGTGATGTGATATAGTGTAATATAGTGTAGTGTAGTGAGGTGTGGTGTGATATAGTGTAATATAGTGTAGTGCAGTATGGTGTGTTATAGTGTAATATAGTGTTGTGTAGTGCGGTGTAGTGTGGTGTGATATAGTGTAATATAGTGTAGTGTTATGTGATGTGATATAGTGTAATATAGTGTAGTGTAGTGTAGTGTGATGTGATATAGTGTAATATAGTGTTGTGTAGTGCGGTGTAGTGTGGTGTGATATAGTGTAATATGGTGTAGTGTTATGTGATGTGATATAGTGTAGTGTAGTGAAGTATGTTATAGTGTAATATAGTATAGTGTAGGGTGGTGTGATACAGTGTAATATAGTGTAGTGTAGTGTGGTGTGGTGTGATATAGTGTAATATAGTGTAGTTTTGTGTGATGTGATATAGTGTAATATAGTGTAGTGTGGTGTGATGTGATATAGTATAATATAGTATAGTGTAGTGTGATGTGTTATAGAGTAATATAATGTAGTGTAGTGAGGTGTGGTGTGATATAGTGTAATATAGTGTAGTGTGGTGTGATATAGTGTAATATAGTGTAGTTTAGTGTGATGTGATATAGTGTAGTTTAGTGTAGTTTAGTGTGATGTGATATAGTGTAATATAGTGTAGTGTTGTGAGGTATGATATAGTGTAATATAGTATAGTGTAGTGTGGTGTGATGCAGTGTAATATAGTGTAGTGTAGTGTGATGTGGTGTTATATATTGTAATATCGTGTAGTGTGATGTGATGTGATATAGTGTAATATAGTGTAGTCTAGTGAGGTGTGATATAGTGTAATATAGTGTAGTGTGGTGTGGTGTTATACAGTGTAATATAGTGTAGTGTAGTGAGGTGTGATATAGTGTAATGTAGTGTAGTATACTTTGGTGTGATGAGATATAGTGTAATATAGTGTAGTGTGATGTGATATAGAGTAATATAGTGTAGTGTAGTGAGGTGTGGTGTGATATAGTGTAATATAGTGTAGTGTAGTGGGGTTTGATATAATGTAATATAGTGTAGTGAGGTGTGATGTGATATAGTGTAATATAGTGTAGTGTAGTGTAGTGTGATGTGATATAGTGTAATATAGTGTAGGGTAGTGAGGTGTGGTGTGATATAGTGTGATATAGTATAATGTAGTTTGGTGTGACATAATATAATATAGTATAGAGTGGTGTGGTGTGATATAATGTAATATAGTGTAGTGTAGTGTAATGTGATATAGTGTAATATAGAGTAGTGTTGTCAGGTGTGATGTAGTGTAATATAGCATAGTGTAGTGAGGTGTGATGTGATATAGTGTAATATAATGAGGTGTAGTGTGGTGTGATATAGTGTTTTGAGGTATTGTGTCGTGCGATATAGTGTAATGTGATATGTAGTGTAGTGTGATGTGATATCGTGTAATATATTGTAGTGTAGTGTGGTGTGATATAGTGTAATGTAGTGTAGTGTAGTGTAGTGTGTTGTGATATAGTGCAATATAGTGTAGTGTAGTGAGGTGTGATGTTATATAGTGTAATATAGTGTAGTGTAGTGAGGTGTGGTGTGATATAGTTTAATATGGTGTAGTGTAGTGAGGTGTGGTCTGATATAATGTAGTGTGGTGTGATATAGTGTAATATAGTGTAGTGTAGTGATGTGTGATGTAGTGTAATATAGTGTAGTGTGGTGTGATTTGATATGGTGTAATATAGTGTAGTGTAGTGAAGTGTGGTGTGATATAGTGTAATATAGTGTAGTATAGTGTAGTGTGATGTGACATAGTGTAATATAGTGTAGTGTAGTGAGGTGTGGTGTGGTGTGATATAGTCTGTAGTAAGAAGACATTTTATTCTATATGTCTTTAAGAATTCTCAGTAAAACTGAGAATATAATATTGTTGTTGTCTGTAAGAATCTTCAATAATATTGAATATAGGAAGGGATGGGTGTGGCTGTATCTGATAAACACTGGCTGGAATAGAGGAAGTCACTATAGCACTTTCTTTACCTACCTCCACCCCCACTCTCCTCTTCTTTCTTTCTTTCCTTCTTTTTTTCTTTCTTTCTCTGTCTCTTATTCTCTCTCTCTCTATCTTTCTCTCTCTCTCTCTCTCTCTCTCTCTCTCTCTCTCTCTCTCTCTCTCTCTCTCTCTCTCTCTCACTCTATGTCTCTCTCTATCTATCTATCTCTCTCTCACTCTATGTCTCTCTCTCTATCTATCTATCTCTCTCTCTATCTCTCTCCTTCTCTCTCTCTCTCTACCTCTCTCTCTACCTCTCTCTCTCTCTACCTCTCTTTCTCTCGCTCTCTCTCTCTCTACCTCTCTTTCTCTCGCTCTCTCTCTCTGTATCTCTCTCTATTTATCTCTCACCATGTATCTCTCTCCCTCTTTACACATTCTGTCTTTCTATTTCTTTCTATTTACATCTCTATTTTTCTTTCCTTTCTTTTTCTTCTTTTCTATGTCCCCTCCCAATTCTCTGCCATTCCTTCTCCTCCTTTGTCTTATAGTCTCTGACTCTCTCTCTCTCTCTCTATCTCTTTCTCTCTCTCTCTTCCACTTTTCAATTTCTCCCTCCCTTCCCCTCCCCTCTCCTCTCCCTCTCCCTCTCTCTATATCACTGTCCTCTGTCTGTATGTCCTGTCATAAGCCAGTAAAAAAAAAACAACATTCACCAGATTTATTTCAGTTGAAGACATTTTTAAGGATTTTTTTCTTCTTTGATATGGTTTCTTGTTGTTGTTGTTGCTGTCGTTTTTGTTGTTGTTGTTTTGTTTGTCAGTGTATTGTGTGTTTTTGGTATCAAAATGAATAATTATGTGTGTGTATGAATATGTGTATATGTATGTTGTATCTATCTATCAACCTCTCTCTCTCTATATATATGTGTGTGTGTGTGTGTGTGTGTGTGTGTGTGTGTGTGTGCGTGAATGTACACATGTAGGTGTGTCTATAAATTCCTACTTATAATTCATACATATGATAAATTTATGAATTATATATACCTATGTGTATATAGCCATAAACATACATATATATATGTGGGGGGGGGGTATATGTATGTACCTATGTGTATGTACAGAAACTAGATATGTATCTGATACATTTGGTTTTAAACAGCGCTACTTGATTCTTTCATTCTAATGTCTGGTAAGACTATATTTCACTGAAGATGTCTAATAAGGCTGAAACATGTTCAGAATTATCACCATACATACATCAATGATTAGATTTACTCCTTCCTAAATACTCCATCATCTAGCAATGACTATCAAATAATAAGAATAATGGTTTCTGATTTAGGCAGAAGACCAACATTTTTGGGGGGAGGGGAAAGTCCATTAAATACCAATAATAATGAGAAATTTTGAAAATACCTCTACTGAAGGAATTTACTGATTACAACGATTTTAAAAAGTTTGATAGTTTACAGTTGAAGGGTGTGACCTGCCAAGTTAACAGACTGCTTCAATAGATTTAGGTGACAGATATCTAAGGGATATATTATTTCATTAGGGCTACCACAGTGTATGTGGTAAAGACAGATTGAAGAACAAAAAGTATGAAAGGTCTAAACCACAGTGGTAAAGAAAGATACAAGAGAGCATAAAGTTGTTACGACAAGATGTTAAATGTTTGAAAAGAGGGCAAAGGGACAGTTACAAAGGTTTGAAGAATTAGATAAGAAGTACAAAATAACAAGAAAGGGATTAGATGTTGTTTTAGAAGAACTGAAACAGAAGGCTTAAAGCCAGAGAAGCAAAAATCACAAAGTACAACCAGAGAACAGCTCAATACAAACAGAATAGAACAATGAAGACTGACCAGAAAAGGTTTTACTAAAAAGTTAAGGGTGGGGATTTTTGAAAGAGAGGTTAATTCTGGATGCAGAAGAAAGCAATAAATTTGGGGGTGATATCTAGGATGTAGAGAAAGAACACAATACTGATGCAGAATAGTTAACCAACAGCAAACATGAAACCCCATATACCTTGCAAAGCCCACTTGGGTTCAAGAGTTTTAAATCCCTCCACTGGAAGATAGTGGCAGAGCTCAATGAATTGTTAAACAGTGTGAAACTACTAGAAAGATGGATGACATATGGGAGAACTATTCTTTGCTTGATCCTGCAAAAGAGAATGTAGTTCACAACTCTAGGCCTCAAAACTTGTCTTTCTCTTATGTGGAAACTAATGACAGGAATTTTGACTAAAAATATGTAATCATTTATGGATGCTGAGAATATGCTTCCAGAAGAACAAAAAGGATGCAGATGGAGAAGCAGAGTTACTAAAGATCAACTGCTAATCAATAAAGCAATACTGTGAGCTTGCAAAGGAAGACATACAAACTTGGCCATGGCATGTGTGGATATTCAAAAGGCATACATTATTGTCCCCCACTGCTGGATATCAGAGTGCCTAAGAATGTTTGGAATTGTGGAGAATGTGAATACATTTATAAACAACAGTACAGTATGACAGCCTGAGCTGTGCTGAGACAGTGTTGAGAGAGATGAACATAAAAAGATGAATTTTTCACTGTGATAGCCTACCACCTCTTTTATTTATGCTTTGAATGGTTGCTCTTTTGTTGCTGCTGAGGAAAACTGATATGGAATACGAATGGTACAGGAGACAGCTGAAGATTGACCATCTACTGTTCATGAATGATCTTAAGCTGTTTAGAAAGAAACAGAATCAAATTGACTTATAGGTTAGGATGGTCTACTTCTTCAGTAAAGATATGGGCATCAAGAAGTAATAGGGGTATATAAGTATTGAAGAGAGGCAGGATGATTGCAGCAGATGGGATAGAGCTTCCTGATGGGTTGATGACGAAAGACATAAAAGAGAATGGTTACCAGTATCTTGTAATTTTTGAAATGGAAAGACAAAGGGCATTGAGATGAAAATTATTTGCAAGGGAGTATTGTAGAAGGTAGGACTGATCTTGAAATTGAATGGGAGGAACAAAATCTCTGCCATAAATACATGGGCAGCTACAGTTTTGAAATATAAAGCAGGTGTTCTAAGGCGGACTCAAGATGAGAGCAAAGATTAGATAGGAAAACCAGGAAGGAAAGGGCAATGTTTGGAGCATTGAATGCAAATAATGATATAGATAGATTGTATACAGCAAGATAAGAAGTTCTTGGCTGATATGATACAAGCTGGTATAATAGACAGGTAACTGCCAGAGCAAAGAGGAATTCAAACAGAGCATGAAAGAAGACAGGATAAAAAAGTGGAAAGAAGAAAGCATGCATGGCCAATTTATTATGGATATGGAAAAAAATCAACATAATGATAGGATAGAGAAGGGAAAATGTTGGGCCTAGATGAAGAAATCAGACTTGAAAGTTGGAACAGAAGTTTGATCTATGAAACTCAGGAGCAGGGATTATGAACTAACGATGTGAAGTTCAACATTGACCATACAGGAGATTCTCCATGATGCAGATTATGTAGAATAACAGGAGAAACAGTAACCCACATAATTAAAGTATGAAATGTATTGGTACAGAAGAAGTACAAGCAAAAACATGATTCTGTCAAGCCAATTGTACATTGGTATGAGCACAAGTCTAAGGATATGCTGGAAAATCAAAGTATGAAGGGCTTGAAAATATCAGAACAAGAAGGCTTAATCTGACACAGGTAGACAAGGAAAAAAAGACATTGTCTCTTGATTGACATAGTGGTACCTAGAGATGACAAAGTAGCAGTATGAAAAGGATGAAAAACATCAAACTCTGAAACATGAAATAAAATGTGTTTGGGTGGAGGTCATTTTGATAGATGTTGGAGCTCTTGGAGTTGTGACAAAGAGGATGCAAAAAATTGAATTTCAAAAGTTGGTGTTGAAATGTGTACAGAGTTGCTGCAAAATACTGCACTCCTTGGAACAACCAGAGTATTGAGAAGTGTGCTACAAATGTTGTGGTTGATGAGGAACTGGAGGACACACCATCATTTGTTATGACTCACTCCTGCAGAGTAATTTTAATAACAGATCTTTCTGAGTATGAAGAAATAATAATTGTTTCTACATTTGGCACAAGGCCAGCAATTACCCAGTACGTTACTGGTACTTTAATTTATCAACCCCGTAAGGATGAAAGGCAAGGTTAACATCGACAGGATTTGAACTCAGATCGTAAGGGGACGTAACGATGCTGGAAAGCATGTCCGACCCTCTCCCGATACTGCCAATTCACCGCCCAGTATGAAGAAATAATAATAATAATTGTTTCTACTTTTGTCATAAGGCCAGTAATTTGAATGGAACAGAAGGAGAAAGTTGATTACATTGACCACAGTGCATTACTGGTACTATTGGTACTATTTTATTCATAAGGATAAATGGTAAAGCTAACCTTGGCAGGAACTCTATGCCATAAAGCATGTAATAAATAATAATAATAATGATTTCTGATTTAGGCACAAGTCCAACAATTTTAAAGGAAGGGGAAAATCGATTAAATCAACCCTACTGTGTAACTGGTAGTTTATTTTATTGATCTCGAAAGGATGAAAGGCAAAAGCTAATGATAATAATGATTTCTTCATTAGCTATAGGGGTTTGCACATAGAATACAGTAAGCATTATAAAGTCCCTTTACAATCTGAGTTCAAATCCCACCGAGGTTAACTTTGCCTTTCATCCTTACGGGGTCGATAAAATAAAGTACCAGTAATGTACTGGGTAATTGCTGTCCTTGTGCCAAAAGTAGAAACAATTATAAACATAGAGATTAAAATACAGGTAGATTGTGATAGAGTTGTATAAACATGAGGGAAGGGGCAAAGACATTATAAATAGGAAGTTTAAAACATGAAATAAGTATAAATTATTAAAAAAATAATAATTAACAGATGTTATATAAAACATAAAAAAACACATTTAGTTACCCACCCACATTCAGGGGGGAACCCACTAGTTAAGTTAAGTTAGAACACCCTCCACATTTCTGCTCATTTCCAGGGATCTCTGAAAGCAATTCTTTGGTGGTTTCATCAACAAAAGTAAACACATCTGGATAGAACTATTTCATCTCATCAGATCCTTCTTTTTTTTTTGTTAGAAATAAGAATCTATCATCTGGTAGCTCTCCATGGCAATCCATCAACATATTGCATGGGTTTTTCTTCCTCTACCTCATCTTCTACATCCTCCTCCTCCTCCTCCTCCTTCAACATCATCGTTTTTACTTCCATTCTTCCACACTTGCAGGGGTTGGACAGGTCCTTCTCAGCGGAGCATCTCACCATTCACCACGTTTCTTCAGCATTTCCTTGTTATTTACTCTGTGACTTCAGAGCAGCTCTCACCACTTCAGCCCAGATCTTTCTTGGTCTAACACTACTGTGACTTTCTTCCACTGTCATTTCCTGGCACTTCTTTACCCATCGATCATCATCCATGTGCATCATATATCCATACCAATGCAATCTTCTCTCCAGTACACCACCTTGAATTCCTCTTGCTACCAGTTTCTACCTCAGTTCATCCAAGCTCTGCCTTTTTCCAATCCATATATTTGACAAGTATCTATTTCTGGGCCTTTTCCATGCTCCAAATGTCAAATAGTAGTGCTTCTTTAAATATATTTGTTTAAGGCATAGGACAGACAAAGGTAAAATAGTTTTCTCTATACTTGATTTTTGACAAAAGTAAATTAGTTTTCTCTGTGCACGATTCTGAATAAATTCTTCAAGCAAGGAGATATAATCATTTTAAATGTAGTTTAACTACTGGTTTGGTTTGGTATTTACATTTGCCATAACTAAATGTTCTATACTAGATGCTACATTGGCAAACTGTTATCTTTGCATTAATACCAAAGTGTATGTGCTTGTGTGAAGGCATATGGCTTTGTGGTATGGGTATTCAGCTCACAACTGTAAGGTTGTGAGTTTGATTCCTGGCAGTGCATTGTGTCCTTGAGCAAGACACTTTATTTCCTGTTGCTCCAGTCCACTCAGCTGGCAAAATTGAGTTGTACCTGTAATTCGAATGGCCAGCCTTGTCATATTCGGTGTCATACTGAATCTCCCTGAGAACTACATCAACAGTATGCATGCCACTTTCATGAGCAGGCTATTCCACTGATCAGATCAATTGGAACACTCATCATTGTAACTGATGGAGTGCCAGTAAAAAGTAAATGTGCTTGTGTGTATTGTTGTTGTGGTTGTTAATGTTATTACTTGTTATGAAAATCATCATATCCAGATAGAATATTGTGGCCATTATTATGTATGTTTGTCTTAAAGATTTTTTTTTTTTGTCTTTCTTTAAACAATGTTTGTCTTTTTGTAAACTCATTTCAGTATTTTCATAGAGTTTCACTGAGATTTATTTTAATTCAGCGTCTGTCATGCTTCTTCCTGTCTTGATCATATCTCTTACTACACCTCTTATAAAAATTAACAAGAAACATTGTCCAAAATAACAGACATTAGGGTGAATGCCCTAATATTATAAAGCCGACTAATTGCAAAATAATTCAAAGGGAAAATTTGTTCCTCCAGTAAAACTTGGAAAAAAGTCCACTCTCAATACTACTACTACTACTACTACTACTACTACTACTAAGGAAGTGGACTGGCAGAACTGTTAGACAGTTGTACGAAATGCATCATTTGTTCTGGTTCTACACATTCTGAGTTCGAAGCCGATCGAGGACGACTTTGCCTTTCATCCATCTTGTATTGACAAAATAAAGTACCACCCCACAAATTGCTGGCCTTGTGCCTAAGTTAGAAATGATGATGATGATGATGATGATCATCATCATCATCATCATCATCATCATCATTCTTTTTACATCTTTATTATTAGTCTTATTTTTATTGCAAGTTGTCACTATATTACAGAGCACAGTTCTGTGCTCCTTGGCTATGTGCAGTGTTGTTTTTGGTGTTGTTATTTCTATTGTATTGAGAATACTCTTCATAATATGTGTGCTGTACCTAGTAGTGCAATTTTCAGTGTACTGTATATATTTGTAAGTCCTGGGGTTTGGGGTTATTTTATCTGTCTGTGTTTTTTATCATTCCCAGAGCACCTATTATTATAGCGATTGTTTCTGTTTTCTTCATCCATATTCAGGTTATTTCTATCTCCAGTTCTTTATATTTGGATAATTACTCAATTTCCTTGATGGATATATTGTCATCTGTGCAGATAGATACATCAATTGGAAGACATTTTTCCATGTGATCTTTGATTATATCTAGTCAGTTGGCTTTGATCTCCCTGCCTGTGTGTATTGGCATATCTCAAAGTATGGTTGCATTGTCATTCTCTTCCACCTTTCCTGGTATATGTCTGTAACACCTTTAATTGACTTTCCCCTTCCCTTCAAATTGCTGGCCTTATGCCTAAATAAGAAACTTTTATTATTATTATTATTATTATTATTATTATTATTATTATTTTAAATTTCCTTTGAATTCTGCTTCTTTCCTGAATCATTCCGAGTGTCAACCTGACACCTGAGGCAACATTTTACAATACACACATCCTACAATCAATTGTCATACAAATGATGCCACAAGGGCCAAACAACAGCAAATGTCTTTGCAAAATATTCAAATTGATAATGCTCTTCTTAGTACATGGGCAGTACCAGTCAGCACTATTTTCTGTATCACTTGCAGAGATGGCTTTCCAGGTATCCAGTCGAAATATTTTTCAGTTCCCTTTTTTATCATTCCAAGTGTGCTGAGTATCACTGGTGTTGTACACGCCTTAAGATGCCACATTTTCTCAATTTCAATTGATAGATCTTTATACTTACAGAGGTTTCCAAGCTCTTTCGCGGAGATGTTACTAATGAAATGCTCATGTCAATTAAAAAACATGTTTTCTTTTTATGATCCTTCACAATTATACTAGGTCAGTTGGCATTAATTGATCTATCAGTCTTCACTGGGAAATCACATAGGATTGTCAGATTTGCTGCGTTTTATATTCCTGGGGAACTAATACTTTGCAGCCTGAGACCAGGTGGTCAATGGTCTTACCATGCTCATCACAGAATTGACATCTTGTGTCGATTCCATTTCTGATCACACTGGATTGAAAGTTGCACATTCAAAGACACTCCCCTTGTGAACAGCAACCATTTTCATCACCCAGTCATCTGTGGTTTTAAGGTATTGATTGAGTCCAATGGTTGATATCCTCTAGGCTCAGGCTGGATCATTCCTCTACCTCCATTTTGTCTAGGGTGATAGAGGCAATCCACATCTGCTTTTGGATGATGTATTGTGGTGAATTGGCAGTATCGGTAGAATGTCAGACACCATGCTTTGCAACATAGAATTATGTCCCTTTACGTTTTGAATTCAAATCCCGCCGAGGTTAAGCTTTGCCTTTCATCCTTACAGAGTCGATAAAATCAAGTACCAGTAATGTACTGGAAATGATTTAATTGACTTTCTCCTCCCCTAAAATTGCTGGCCTTGTGCCTAAATCCGAAACCATTATTATTATTATTATCATGTCGGCCCTTGTGGCCAATAAATGAAATCATTATTATTATCATTAATTGGATTGGCAGTATCGGTAGAGGGTCGGACGCCATGTGTTGAAGCATAGAGTTACGTCCCTTTATGATCTGAGTTCAAATCTCGCCGAGGTTAACCTTGCCTTTCATCCTTACGGGGTCGATAAAATAAAGTACCAGTAATGTACTGGGTAATTGCTGGCCTTGTGCCAAAAGTAGAAACAATTATTATTATCATTAATATTATTATTATTATTAAATTTGGAGTGAGTTAACAGTAAAACTAACTTCACATTATTTATTTATCTACTGTTTGGGACATAACGTTACACACATTTTCCACATAACACTATGATGAAAGGATTTCATGTAATTATAAAGACTTTAAAGTTTTGTATCATAGAAGCAAGGGCGATTTCAGGTGGGTTAATATCAAAAGAGGTTAAGTGTATTAATTCCCCAATAAATTAAGATAAGACTCATTGAACTCATCTTCTTTCTTTCTCATTCTGAGTTGTCGACAACAGCTGATAGGTTTTGCTTCCTTTCTCTATTCAAGTGTATAGTTTAAATAAATTAGGACTCTAACTCTAATAGATTAGGAATTTGTCATGTACAGCATTCAGTACAAACACCTTTAACTTGACTGAACAAATTCATGCTACAAGCTTTTTTTTTAGTGATATACTCTTGTTCCATTTAGTGTATCATCATCATCATTTAACATCTATTTTCCATGCTTGTATGGGTTAGACAGACTGTCACATTATATGGCTAGCCAAGTCAGGTCAGATCAGGTGACCATATCTTCCTCATATGGATCTGATTTTAGTTTTGTCTCTACAGATAGATGCCCTTTCTAATGACAACCACATTACAGCATATACTCAGATCTTTTTGTGGCACCACAATTACCACTTTACAGGGAAGACATTATTTAGAGAAAATATAGTATAGTAATATATATAGTGTGTGTGTGGGTAGGAATTACTGGTGTTGGTACCAAATCAAGGACTCTTGCAAGTATCTAGCTGTCAAGTTCAGCCGTCGGAGTCCTGACTCTTTACCCTTTATATATATATAAATATAGTATAAAGAAAACGAAAAATCAGGGATGCATCTGGACTTAATTTACTGCGTGTTACAATTGTTTCGCCGGTAGGTAGCTCGAGACATGGTCCCTGTATGGATCTGGCTGATTTACTGCTGCAGGTTCTTTCAGACACAGGGATTTCGTTCAGAGCAAATTTTATCGCTGAATATCGCGGCTAATTTTGGCATACCACCTACGGAAGCACCATAGCAACCATTATACACAACTATATATATCATCATCATCATCATCGTTTAACGTCCATATTCCATGCTAAATATATATATATGATATATATACATATGAAATATATATACGTGATATATATATATATATATACATACATATATATATATATGACATGTATATACATATGATATATATATACATATGATATATATACATATGATATATATATGATATATATATCCATATGATATATATATCATGATATACATATCCATATGAGATAGATATATATATATGCTATATATAAAGGAACGATCGACTTTTCGTCAAATCGGACCTAGGGAACAATGTTTCCGTTGGTCTTTCCAATTGCTAATACTATCTATCGGTCGCAACTCCAGGTAGAAGGAGCAACGTGAAATAAAGTGTCTTGCTCAAGGACATAATGCATCGCCTGGTCCAGGAATCGAACTCACAATCTCATGATTGCGAATCCAATTCTCTAACCACTCCGCCACACGCCATGCTATATATACATATGATATATATATCGTGATATACATATCCATATGATATATATATATATATGATATATGATATATTATATATATAATATATATGATATTATATATATATAATAGGGAAAACAAAGAATCAGTAATGCATCAGACTACATTTATTACGTATTACAATTGTTTCTCCGGCGAAGTGCGATCTGTTTTGGATTGAACCTGACTCTGGAGTCGCAAGTTCCTCAGATACATCTAATGATTTTAATGCAAATCCTCTTTCTGCTGGACTCCGACCCTTCGAATTTCTATCATCTGCCATCATCCTGTTTGCACAGCCCGCCAATTGGGTGATAGTTCGAGACGTCATCTGTGTGTTTGACCATTCAAATCTGCCCACTGACCATTTCCATTCAGGTGTGAGCTGTCACTCACCTTAATCGTGTCGCCAGATATTACTGCTATGTGTATGAAAGGTGTTTTGAACTGTCTTGCCCTTCTCCTATGCTCAACCGGCATACCACCTATGGACGCATCCAAGCAACCTTACTACAAATATATATATATATATATATATATATATAT
>OZ024741.1:251964976-251969976 GCA_964016885.1 Eledone cirrhosa | reverse complement strand
ATGTATATATATATATATAGAGAGAGAGAGATGTTTACATATATATATATATACATATATATATGTGTGTATATACATATATATGCATATACTGTATTTCCCGGTGCTGAAGATGCTTCCTTCTCGAGGACGCTACCTAATTTTGACAACCAAAATTTGAAAAAAAAAATAATAAACAACCTTCGGTCTCCAGGACGCATAGTAGAGTTTTGAGACTTATTTTAGGAAAAAAGCAGCGTCTTCGGCTCCAGGAAATAAGGTTTGTATATATATATATGTCCGTAATGATGATGGCATACTTGCCCTCACTGATACTGATAAGAAGGTAGCTTGGAAGTGTCACTACGAGAGACTACTAAATGAGGAGAATAAATGGGAAAAAGATAGTTTGCCCCAAATCGATCCAATAGAAGGACCAGCGGTGCAAGTTAAAAGTAGTATAATAAGTAAGGCAATCAAAGATATGAAGACAGGCAAGGCAGCTGGACCTTCGGAGATAGTTGCTGAGATGTTGAAAGCATCTGGAATGGTGGGACATACTATGGTCACCCGGATAGGAAACCAAGTAATACAGAATTGGGTCATACCAAATGACTGGCGTAACAGCATCATCATTAACTACTACAAGGGTAAAGGAGATGCTCTAGATAGGGGAAACTATAGGGACATTAAGTTAGTTGACCAGGTCATGAAGGTCACAGAAAGAGTTATAGCACAACTAATAAGAGAGCGAATTGATCTAGATGAAATGCAATTTGGGTTTGTGTCAGGTAAAAGTACCACAGACACTCTTTTCCTTGTACGACAACTACAGAAGTAACTAGCTAAAAGTAAACCCCGATACTTAGCTTTTGTTGACTTGGAGAAAGCCTTTGACAGAGAACCCAATACATTATCTGGTGGGCTCTTAGAAAACTAGGTGTAGATGAATAGCTTGTGAGAGCTATACAAGCCATGTATAAAGAAACAGTCAGTAAGGTTAGAATTAACAATGAATATAGTGAAGAATTTAGCGTAAAAGTTGGTGTTCATCAAAGCTCTGTCCTTAGCCCCCTACTATTTATTACTGCCCTTCAGGCTATAACAGAGGAGTTTAAGACTGGCTGCCCATGGGAACTTCTATACACAGATGATCTAACTCTCATAGCTGAATCTATGGCTGAACGAGAGAAGAAATTCCGAACATGGAAGCATTGCCTAGAATCAAAAGGCCATAAAGTTAACTTGTCTAAGACTAAAGTTCTAGTATGTAGAAAGGAAAATAGGGCACAGGTGCCCTCTGAGAAATGGCCATGCTCAGTGTGTAGGAAAGGAGTAGGCAGAAATTCAATTTTATGTCCCAAATGCAAAGTATGGGTGCATAAAAGATGTAGTGGGATCACAGGTAAGCTATCTAAGAACATAGATTTTATATGTGGCCGATGCTTAGGTGCAATAAGTAGCAAGTGCCCACAGGATACTAGCTCCTTCTATTGCCCAAATGGTTCTATAGAAATAGTGGACACTTTCCATTACCTGGGTGACAAAATCAGCAGTGGTAGAGGCTGCTCTGAAAGTACAGTAGCCAGAATCACAACGGGATGGAAAAAAGTTCAGAGAGCTTATACCACTGTTGGCCACAAAAGGTTTCCTCTAAAAATGAAAGGCAGATTGTTTGATGCCTGTATACGAACAGCAATGTTACATGGCAGTGAGACATGGGCATTGTGGGCAGAGGACCTGTGCAGACTGGAAAGGAACAAAGCATGCATGTTCCGTTGGATGTATAATAGTAATATACGTGAACGGCAAACATAAAAGAACTAAGTGACAAATTATTTATGTTGACAAATTATCTAAGTGACAAATTATTAATGAGGTCGTGTATGTGTCACAACAAAAAAACACACAGTCCACACTGTAAATGTGGTTGGTGTTAGGAAGAGCATCCAGCCATAGAAAACCTGCCAGATGGTCCTATATGAGCGAAACACGGTCACCTGACCAATCTTGCCTCAAGTGGGACAATTCCCATCTAACCCATATATATATATATATATATATATATATATAGATATATAGATATATAGATATATATATGTATATCACTCTTTTACCTGTTCCAGCCATCCAGATGAGGCCATGGTGGGACACTGCCATTGTTGCTACACATTCTATCTCCAGCCTGTGTTAGCTGGCCATTGGTGTAAGAGGGAGACGATTGCTGCTGCCCTAAGGTTACCTTTGTACCATGCTGTAGGCTCATCTGGGATCCTGGATAGCAGAGTGTCAAGATGTTTCTTGAAAACATCCATGTACACACGATGCAGATATCTCAAATTTCTTGGCAGATTGTTGAAGAGTTGAGGGCCTTTGAATGACAGGCTATTGCAATATATGCTCTTTATTCTAGATATGAAAGACGGGACATTTCGCACCCCACAGGGGTTGGTCCAGCTCTCAATGCCAAAGTTTGGTGCTAGTCCCTCCAGAATTTTCCATATGTATATCACTGCATATCCCTTCCATCTTCGTTCCAAGTAGTAGAGTTTCAGTTCTTTTAGTCTCTCCCAGTAGCTCATCTTCAATGTGGCAATCCTCTTGGTATAGCTTTGTTGGATTGCCTCAAGCTCTGTGGTCAGTTTGATACTATGGGGTGACCACAGCTGGGAGCAGTAGTCCAGGAATATTAGGACAAATGTCCTTCAGAGTATCAACATGGTCCCTCAGTCTTTTGTCTGGAAAGTCCTCATAATCCAGCCAGCGAGTCGCCTGCACATTGTCGCCATGCCACTCTCATGATGTGTGAAGAAAAAGATGCATCATCGCTCATGTCTATCCCCAGGACTCTTATCAATTTCAACACGTGGATTTCGATATATGTATATATATATGTATATATATATGTATATATATGTGTATATATATGTGTATATACATATGTATATATATATGTCAGGTCACCAGTTGGTGCTATGGTAACATGTATCCCAGTACAACCTGTCTCATGGTCGGGTCGTTGGCGACTAAACTGGCAACCTCACCAAGGTTTCTTGGTGAGGAGGGTGACTTTGGACATCCTGCAGGACTAAAAACAAAACCTGTCAAAGGGCAAAAGAGCTCTTAAGAGTCAATGGCCATCCAAAATCACCGGGAGAGATGACCCCTTAGCCTTTGGCAAGGCAGAATTCTAAGAGAAGGAAAACTCTGATATCACACCTGCAACCCTGATGGTATCCAATGATGTTGACTTGTTCTTCTTTTTGGTAAATATCATCTTGGTTAAGAGAGTGGGACTGGCTTTGTGCAGTGCCTTTGCTCACTATAAAAGCTTCAATGCACAGGCATTGCTTTATATCTAGAGATCTCTGCACTTGTTGTCACATGGTACCATGGGCCCAGCACTATGTGTCAATAATTGTCACAAGTGTAGTGTTTGTACCAGAGTTTTCAAGTTGCTGGCTGGACTAATAAGTCACACTCGTTCAGTGCATCGGTAGGGGTTCTCCTACATGGATAGAAAGTAGTGGCCGTACTCGAAAATGAGTTGGCAGCCACCATATATATATGTATATATATATATATATGTATATATATGTATATATATATGTATATATATATATGTATATATATGTATAAATATACACGATCATCATCATCATCATCATCATCATCTTTTTATGTCCACTTTTCCCTGCTTGCAAGGGTGGGATGGATCCTATTCAACACAGCATCTCTCCACTTGTCATGGTCTTTCGTAATCTCCTCCGTGAGCTTCAGTGATCTGAGGCCTGCTCTCACCACCTCCGCCCATGTTTATCGTGGTCTTCCTCTACTGCGTCTTACTTCTACTGGCATTTCTTGGCACATTTTTACCCAGCGGTCATCCTCCATGTGCATCACATATCCATACCATCACAGTCTTCTCTCCCGCACACTACAACTTATCCCTGTTATACACAGTTTCTCTCTCAATTCATCCATGCTTGGTCTTTCATGTACATTGTCATTACATATCCAACGCAGCATGCTTGCTTCATTTCTCTCCAGCTGTCGCATATCCTCCACAGTTGCTGCCCATGTCTCACTACCATGCAGCATCGCACATCTCACACAGGCATCATATAACCGACCTTTCCTACTCAGGGAGAAACCTTTCTTTGTCATCAGAGGAAGCAGCTCCCTAAACTTCTTCCAACCCATCCTTATTCTAGATACTATGGCCTCAGAACACCCCTATCCCATGCTAAGCTGATCACCTAGGTACCAGAAGCTATCAACCAATTCTATAGAACCAACCTGCATTGGAAAAGTGTGTCTATCACTGCGATTACTACTGCCAATTTTGCCTGTACATCTACTGCATACGTATTTCTCCCTACCTGTTAGTCTGCCTGCTATCCCACTACATCTCTTGTGTATCCAAGATCTGCATCGTGTACATTTTATGGAATTTATGCCAGTTCTTTTCCTACCTATCGAACATGGCCATTTCCCTGATGGAATCAGAGTATTGTCCTATCTTCTACTTATCAACACTTTTGTCTTAGCTATGTTCACTCTCAGTCCTCTTGATTCCAACTGCTGTTTCCTTAGCCAGAATTTATTCTCCAGCACCTCTACTGATTCTGCCATAAGAACCAGATCATCAGCATAGAGAAGTTCCCATGGGCAGCCAGTCTCAAACTCCTCTGTTATGGCTTGGAGGACTATAATGAACAATAGCTGATGGAGTTCCTACCTACACCTTTCCCAAATACTGAGCAAGGCTATTTCCCTGAGGGGATCTGGGTTCTGTTTTCTCGTCTACTTACGAGGACCTTAGTCTTTGTCAGGTTGACTTTGAGACCCTTTCTTTCTAGTCTCTGCTTCTCTAGTTCCACCATAAATTGGAATTTCTTCTCTAGTTCCACCATAAATTCAGCTATAGGTGTGAGATCATCCACATATAGGAGTTCCCATGGGCATCCGGTCTTAGATGTATATGTATATGATAAAATTACCAGTTTCAATGTATTAAG
>OZ024741.1:251957476-251959976 GCA_964016885.1 Eledone cirrhosa | reverse complement strand
GGAATTTATGCCAGTTCCTTTTCTGCATATCGAACATGGCCATTTCCCTAAAAGAATCAGAGTTTTGTCCTCTTTACTACTCATCAAAACTTTGTCTTAGCTATGTTCACTCTCAGTCCTCTTAATTCCAACTGCTGTTTCCATAGCCAGAATTTATTCTCTAGCACTTCTACTGATTCTGCTATAAGAACCAGATCGTCAGCATAGAGAAGTTCCCATGGGCGGCCAGTCTTATACTCCTCTGTTATGGCTTGGAGGACTATAATGAACAGGACCAGCTGAGGACCGAACCCTGATGTACTCCTACTTGTATCTGGAATTCCTCACTAAACTCCACTCCTACCCTCACTTTACTTAGAGTACCTCTGTACAAAGTTTGCACTGTCCCCACAAGCCATTCTTCCACACCTAGTTTCCTTAGGGACCACCAGATGACAGATCGGAGTACCCTATCAAGGCCTTCTCTAGGTCAACAAAAGCTAAGTATAGTGGCTTATTCTTCTCTAAGAACCTCTCTTGTAGTTGTCTCACTAAGAAGAGCGCATCTGTTGTACTTTTCCCAGGCACAAAACCAAACTGCATCTCATCTAGTTTCACACTTTCTCTAATTAGTTGCGCTAATATCCTTTCTGCCACTTTCATAACCTGATCCATCAGTTTTATGCCTCTATAATTGCTCCTCTCCAGAGCATCCCCTTATATAGCTTGATTGACGATGCATGTAACCAGTTTAATACCTACTTCTCCTGATGCCTTCAGCATCTCAGCAACTATCCCCGACGGTCCAGCGGCCTTGCCATTTTTCATTTCTTTAATTGCCTCTTGGACCCTATATTCGTCAATCTCAATAGCTGGTCCTTCTGTCAGGTCTACTGGGGGTAGTTTCTCTCTCTCCCACACGTTCTCCACATTCATCAGCCTCTCATAATGACATTTCCAGGCCTCCTTTTTCAAATATATAAATGTATATTCAAAAAAAGGAAAAGAATGACTTCACTTGTAGTTCTAAACAATTTAATTTAATTTTATAAGATTATGATTATACCAATTTGTTTTGTAGATCTAGTAAGTTCTTTGTTTACTTCGGTGGGGAGATTTTTAAAGATTCCTAGTTAACTTTGAGAACTTTCTTGCATTCGTCGGTGGTGATTGTCAAACGACGAATGCAAGAAAGTTCTCAAGGAAAGTTAACTAGGAATCTTTAAAAATCTCCCCACCGAAATTAACAAAGAACTTACTAGATCTACAAAACCGAATTATATAATCATTATATTATAAAATTAAATTAAATTGTTTAGAGCTACAAGTGAAGTTATTCTTTTCCTTTTTTTTAAATATACCTAACTGTTGTACCAAGGATTTCACATATTTTCCAATATATATGTATGTATATCATCATCATCATCGTTTAAGGTCCATCTTCCACGCTAGCATGCCTTATATATATATATATATATATATATATTTATTTATATTTAAAAAAATATATATGTATATATTTATATTAAAAAAAAAGAAAATGTTCACTCTACATGGCTGAATACAATAAATGCAATTTGAGTTATCCGAATATTAATAATAATATGAAGTATTTCCATAGAAAGGGTAAAGGAAGGGAGAGTGCTCTATGTATGCTACAGAACTATTTAATTATGTAATAAACAACACAATAATTGTTGTTTATTACATAATTAAATAATAATAATATTAAATTCATTTGCAATTATGCAAACAGCCTCTTTTTTAAAGCCATGTCAGTAGAATGAGCCCCTCATACTTGCTCTTGTGTTATCATATAAACAGAACTGCAGACACTAATGTTTCTGGATATTACCCGTCATCAGTACAGTTCACTGTTCATCTGCCAACTGTCAGAGCTAGTGAAATAAATATTTTCTAAAATATACAGTAACTGATCAGTCAGATCTGCATATTAGCAGATCCACTGATCAGCCAGATTTGTATATCAGCAGACTGGCCAGTCAGTTTCCTGTATACGAGCGATTAATGGCCAGCTTTGCCTTATTCAAATAAAAATAAAAAATGAGACCAATCAGTCACTATATATTTTAGAAAATATATCATATATTTTCACGAGCTCTGACAGTTGGCAGGTGAACATTGAACTGTGCTGATGACGGGTAATATCCAGAAACATAGTGTCTGCAGTTCTGTTTACATGCCAACACAAATATTTATTAATATATATATATATGTATATATATATATATAAATATATATGTATATATATATAAATAAATATATATAAATATATATATATATATTTATATATATATATATATATATATATATATATATGTAAGTATGTATGTATACATACATACATATATGTATACAGACGTACAGTAGCATGCATATATATATATATATATATATATATATATATATATATATATATATATATATATATATATATACATACATACAGGTACACATACATATATGTACGTATCAGTTTAGCGGACGCTTATTATAACGC
>OZ024741.1:251954240-251957276 GCA_964016885.1 Eledone cirrhosa | reverse complement strand
TATATACATCGTAATTGACAATATAAACAGAAATTGAACGAAGACGTTGTTACACTGTCTTATGTAATCAGTAACGTAATCCATGATACATTAAAAAAAGACGCATTCGGAGAAAATTAGTGACAGAAAATTAGTATGCTTATTTAAGTGATCGCCACCGGAAGTGTTGACATCACACACTCACTCTTTCTATATATATGGTAGTTGAAGTGGTGGTGGCAACGATATACCGGAAGTGCAACTTTGAAAAGAAGTCAATTTTAAATTATTTATTTTTACGAAATTATTTTTGTTTGATGAAATTTAGTAGATCAATTATGTAATATTCATGCTTTGACGCATAGAGTTACGGCTCTTCCCATTCTGAGTTCAAATCCCGGCGAGGTTAACTTTGCCTTTTATCCTTACGGGGGTCGATAAAATAAAGTACCAGTAATGCACTGTGATAATTACTGGCCTTGTGCCAATAGTAGAAACAATTATTTATTCAAAGTAATCCAACTTATTTTACTAACGGGATTTAAAAAAAAAAAACCGTACGCAGTCCCGCAGACCTTCCTTTATTATAGTTTAGATAACCCTTATCAAGCTCTCTTCGGACTTTAGTCTTCACATTTATTATTATTGCTATATATATATTTATATATATAAATATATATATATATATTTATATGATGATATATATATATATATATATATATATATTTGTGTATATATATATATATGTGTGTGGAAGATAGACGTTAAACGATGATGATGATGATGATATATATATATAAAACAGTAAAATACCGTCAATGGCTGCAGCAGATAAAATTTACCTCAAAGGATAGAAATCAGTGGCTAGAAGTGTGCTGGCCTGTAAAAGCGATAGGAAGATATGAGAAAGGGATAAGATAGACGAGAGGGGATCTCACAAACATTAAATTTTCTCATCAGCCTTTAGACCATCTGTAGTTTCAACGATTTAACCGAAATAACCACATAATATATACATATACACACACACACACACACACATATATATATATATATATATATATATATATATATATATATATATATATATATATATACACATATATACATTAAAGCAAGTACTGCACAAAGAAAAAGAAAATGTCGGTAAGACTATGAATTTATTTGCTTTGACATATGTCTATTATAAATTGCTTAGATATGCTGACTACAATATATATTGTTGAATCATATGCAATGCTTAATTATTTATTACACTTCATCAGAAAGCCTATAGTAGTGGAATTCAACTATTCACTACACGGTAGAATTCAGTAAAGAGATTTTCGTTTAAGAAAATGTAAATATAATAGCATGAGATACAGTCAGTTAGTGTGATAGTAGAGAGGAGAGGGAGTGGGGTAAAGAGTTTCACACTATCAATCCATGTGCTGTGATGTGGAACAATTATTCTTTGGCCATTGTTATAGGTGAAGGTTTGATGTTTACCATATATGGGGATAGAGAAGGTATAAAGAGAGTGACAGAGAAAGATAGGGTAGAGATTAAGAGTAGGCTAGAGTGGGTAAGAAGGAAAGGAATTAAGAAAGTGGGATTGTTTTGAATATTACTGAATCCATTGGGTGTGAACAGTTCAAATGCCACAGGAAATGTAGTAAATATTGTGTCCATTCTGGTGCTAAGAATAGGTACACTAAATGCATGTATCTTATGACAGAGACTAAAAAAGTTGACATCAGGAAGAACATCAGGCCATAGAACATTGACCCATCCAGCTGTACCAACGTGGTAAATCAGACAAAGATAATGACTATAATAACCATTATAATGATACATATATTCTCACACACACACATATATATATGTATGTATATATATCATAATCATCGTCATCATATCAGCGTATACTTTTTCATGCTGCCATGCGTGTTGGACGGGACATTTTGAGACAAGGTTTTACATTTGGATAATCCTTCTGACATCTTCAGTCACTTATAATCATATATATGTATGTATGTATATATATATATATATATATATATATATATATATATATTTATTAAAATAACAGATTAAAGTTTAAGCAAAGAATCGCTGCTTTCACCCTTTGGATTTTAGTCTTCAAATTTATTATTATTATTATATATATATATATATATATACATATACATATATATATATATATATATTTTTTTTATCGATCGACTTTCGTCAAATCGGACCGAGGAAACAATGTCTCCGTTGGTCTTTCCAGTTGCTAGTACTATCTATCGGTCGCAACTCCATATATATATATGGAGGCACATGGCTTAGTGGTTAGATCATTGGCCTTGCAATTTAAAGGTTGTGAGTTCAATTCTCAGGCCGGATGATGTGTTGTTTCCTTGAGCAAGACACTTTATTTCACATTGCTCCAGTTTACTCAGCTGTAGAAATGAGATGATAGGGACTGGGGTCCCCATAATTCCACTGCAAAGTGGTCGTGGATGTGCCACGGCAAAAAAGCACCCAGCACTCACTGTAAATGAGGTTGGTGTTAGGAAGGGCATCCTGCTGTAAAAATCAAGCTAGAATCAGTTCCCGTCCCACCCTTGCAAGCAGGGAAAAGCAGACGTAAAATGATGATGATGATGATGATTATATATATATATATATATATATATATATAATATCAAGGTCTAGAAAACAGAGAAAAAGTTTTAAAATAAATTTTAAAAAGTTCGCTGTACTTACTATATGTGCCTTTACCGCGCAGTTTCAAATCCCAAAATAAATGGATAATCCAAGTGGATTTCCATTGAGAAGGGGACTCTCTTTAGAAGGTTCTTCTCACTCAGAGAATATAAAATTCCCGAGTTCAAATCACAAACTGACGCCATACAAAACCGTTCCCGGATGAGAGTGAATGAGGAAAGAAACAATTTTGTCTATATATATATATATATATATAACATACCATATATATATATAATTCTCAGACCAGGTGATGTGTTGTTTCCTTGAGCAAGACACTTTATTTCACATTGCTCCAGTTTACTCAGCTGTAGAAATGAGATG
>OZ024741.1:251941740-251944240 GCA_964016885.1 Eledone cirrhosa | reverse complement strand
CACACTAACACCACTAACATTGTACTGTCAACAGCACTAACCACACACTAACACCACTAACACTGTACTGGCAACAGCACTAACCACACACTAACACCACTAACACTGTACTGGCAACAGCACTAACCACACACTAACACCACTAACACTGTACTGGCAACAGCACTAACCACACACTAACACCACTAACACTGTACTGGCAACAGCACTAACCACACACTAACACCACTAACACTGTACTGGCAACAGCACTAACCACACACTAACACCACTAACACTGTACTGGCAACAGCACTAACCACACACTAACACCACTAAAACTGTACTGGCAACAGCACTAACCACACACTAACACCACTAACACTGTACTGGCAACAGCACTAACCACACACTAACACAACTAACACTGTACTGGCAACAGCACTAACCACACACTAACACCACTAACACTGTACTGGCAACAGCACTAACCACACACTAACACCACTAACACTGTACTGGCAACAGCACTAACCACACACTAACACCACTAACACTGTACTGGCAACAGCACTAACCACACGCTAACACCACTAACACTGTACTGGCAACAGCACTAACCACACACTAACACCACTAACACTGTACTGGCAACAGCACTAACCACACACTAACACCAATAACACTGTACTGGCAACAGCACTAACCACACACTAACACCACTAACACTGTACTGGCAACAGCACTAACCACACACTAACAACTTCACTAACACTGTACTGGCAACAGCACTAACCACACGCTAACACCACTAACACTGTACTGGCAACAGCACTAACCACACACTAACACAACTAACACTGTACTGGCAACAGCACTAACCACACACTAACACAACTAACACTGTACTGGCAACAGCACTAACCACACACTAACAACTTCACTAACACTGTACTGGCAACAGCACTAACCACACACTAACAACTTCACTAACACTGTACTGGCAACAGCACTAACCACACACTAACAACTTCACTAACACTGTACTGGCAACAGCACTAACCACACACTAACAACTTCACTAACACTGTACTGGCAACAGCACTAACCACACACTAACAACTTCACTAACACTGTACTGGCAACAGCACTAACCACACGCTAACACCACTAACACTGTACTGGCAACAGCACTAACCACACACTAACACCACTAACACTGTACTGGCAACAGCACTAACCACACACTAACACAACTAACACTGTACTGGCAACAGCACTAACCACACACTAACACCACTAACACTGTACTGGCAACAGCACTAACCACACACTAACACCACTAACACTGTACTGGCAACAGCACTAACCACACACTAACAACTTCACTAACACCAGCACTACGAACACACTACTACTACTACACTAACAACAGTACTAACACCACATTACTACTACACTAACAACAGCACAAACACCACATTACTACTACACTAACAACAGCACAAACACGACACCAACAACATCACTATGGCCACACTAATAACAGCACTAACACCACACTACAACCACACTAGCAACAGCAGCAATAACACCACACTACAACCACACTAGCAACAGCCCTAACACCACACTATCAACAACACTAACACTCCACCAACAATAACACTAACACTGCGCTGACCACAGCACTACTACCACACTAACAACAACACAAACACCACACCAACAATCTCCTTATCACCACACTAACACTATCCCTATACCACACTAAAACTATCCCTACACCACACTAATAATAGCACTACTACCACACTAACAACAACGCAAGCACCACACCAAAAACATCACTACCACTATATTAACACTACCCCTACATCACACTACTACCACACTAAGAACAACACAAACACCACACCAACAACATTACTATCACCACACTAACAATGCCACTAGCAATTATTTATCTTTTTTACCTCCAGGTTCAATAACATATAATACCAGTTATATATTGGTATCAATCTAATCAACTGTAACTCCTACCCAAAAATGTGTAGCCTTGTTTTAGTATTCCCTATGTGTAGTTCTGAGTTCAATTCCCACCAAGGACAGCTTTGCCTTTCATCCTTCCAGGGTCAACAAAATAAGTACCAGTAATGCACTGGGATCGATTTAATCAAATGTTCTCTCCCCCAAATTGCTAGCCTTGTGCCAGTGTTAGAAAGGAATTATTATCATTACTAGATTATGATAAATTGACAGAATTAGTACAGCATTAAGTAAAATACCTTGCAGTATTTGTTTTTGGTCTTTATGTTCTGAGTTCAAATCTCACTTATGTCAACTTTGTGTTTCACCATTCAGGAGTCAATAAAATGAAGTACCAGTTAACTACTGGAGTCCATGTTATCAACTTCCCTCTGTCGCCCCAATGTGTTGGCCTTGTACCTACATTAGTAAAGGTGGTGGAGTAGCAGAATTGTTAAACCAGTGGACATAACAATATTTGTTGTATCTCTTT
>OZ024741.1:251901740-251934240 GCA_964016885.1 Eledone cirrhosa | reverse complement strand
AATACGTTTTACTAACTACTTATAGCAGACGTGTTAAACCCCTTTAATTTTGTATTTGTTTACTCAATTTCTACAAGTTTTTTCTATTCTCAACTTATTAACCTGTAATTGTAAGATAGTATTGTGATGTTTTTATTCATTTCTCACTATCTAATTTTATATATTTTTTATTTCTTTCTATTATCTTTTATTGTCTCCTACTCTCATTCGATTTACCTTTTCTATAACCTCCCTCCTCCATTTCATACACTATCCTTAGAATCTGCTGTATACATATCACTTTCAACACTTGACCGCTCCATTCACTCCCCTATTGTTCTACAGGCAAGTTCAGCCACCCTTACCTCCCACCAAATGCCATGATAGACTTATTTGTGTTTACAACAAATTGTAACCAATCCTCTTGACAACTACAATCTTCCCATATAAGAAGTACCCCCTTGACAAGTTCGGCTATTTATTCACCAGGCTAAAAATTCTAATTTAGTCCAGAAATAGCCGTCGAAAAGGCTTGAGCTCTGCCGTCGGGGTAATACTTTTTCCTAGCGGCTTTTTCCTAGCGACCGTCACCACCATCTTATCATCACACCCCCTCGTACACTACAGGCCAAAGTCAATGCGCCACCACCACACCACAGCCCATCGCAGCCAGCGACCGTCACCAACATCTTATCATCACATCCACCCCCACATACACTACAGGCCAAAGCCAATCCGCCACCACCACACTACAGCCCATCACATCCAGCGACCGTCACTAACATCTCACCATCACATCCACCCCCCATATACACTACAAGCCAGTACATCCTTTTGATCCTTCTCACCAATCAAAACAACTCATATTGTCAAACTCTTGAACTTCTGTCTTTACCACATAGCATGTATTTCATTTTCTTATAGCATTTTAAAGGGTCCGCCGAGCTGACGATCATTGAGTCGGGTAGGATCGATACAGATCGAACCTTGAACTGATCAGTGGCGAAACGCGCGTCACCTACCAATAAATGTAATGAAGGAGCAACCAATCGTCCTTGTTATCCTTTCAATATATATGTATATATATACATTCTTTTCCATTCCATTTATATATATATATATATATATATGTGTGTGTGTGTGTGTGTGTGTGTGTGTGTGTGTGTGTGTGTGTGTGTGTGTGTGTGTGTGTATATAAATGGAAAAGAATGAAACGAAATTTCATTTCTCACTCTTAGTACGGCTCGTACTTAAATGAAAGTATGTATGTATACGTACATACATATATGTATACAGACATACAGTAGTATGTATATATATACATATATGCACACATATATATATGTACGTATCGGTTTACCGAACATTTATTATAATGCTCGGTTTGTTTGTAAACAAACAGCCCGAATTACGCCGTACAGTTTCAAGCTTATTATGTACGTATACATACATACTTACATTTAAGTACCAGCCGTATTAAGAGTGAGAAATGAAATTTTGTTTCATTCTTTTCCATTTATCGTTTTCGGTGCGTCCGGCCGACTAACTCACTCGATATGCAAATTAGGCTGCTCAGCCGTTAATATGCATAAGGATAGTATATACTTTCAGATGTTCAACCATCTGACAGAAAGGTATACGATGCTGATGATAGCTAATAAACTTGAAACTAGTACATCGTTCCTGTGTCAGTATTGAGCAAAAAGCTGACGATGGTTGCCTGAATACTGTATGGCGTAATTCGGGCTGTTTGTTTACAAACAAACCGTGCATTATAGTAATTGTTTAGTAAACTCATACGTACATATATATATATGTGTGCATGTATGTATAGGTATACATACATACTTACATTTATATATATATATATATATATATATATCCAACTCTTGCTAGCAGGGAAAGCGAACGTTAAAACGGCGATGATATATATATATATTTAGAGAGAGAGAGTGAGACTTATGTATGTGTGTGTGGTGCATGTAATTGTGTGTGTGTACTCATCTAGAGTGAGATTTGATTTGAGACTATGTGTTATAACTGAAACAATTACATCATGAAATAACCAATTAAGTCATTTAAGAAAAACGCTGAAGCTGTTAGTTTCACTTTTCATTTATTCCCTGAGGTGTCAAAACTTTCATCACACTACTGTGACCTGACCACTAACACAATTCTACTATAAATGTTGTAAATCAATTACTGATGAGTTTTTACAGGCCTCAGAGTGGTGGGAGTTATCTTTAATCTGTGTCAGTCTGCCTCTCTGTTTGTTGCTCTCTCTTACTCTCTCTTAAAGTTCTTACATATGGCAGCTTTATTACATGAGGATTATACGAATTGCTGTAATGGGTCACTGTTGGTCCAGTTTAGGTTCTATTCACCATCATTGAAATCTTCAGTCTGGTAACCTCTGGTCCCCAGACTGCCGTTTTCTTCCTCCAAATTGAAACTAAAACATTATTATACTTGAGAAACTCTGATTCTGAGTTCAAATCCCACCGAGGTTAACTTTGCCTTTCATCCTTACGGGGACGATAAAATAAAGTACCAGTAATGCACTGGGTATTTGCTGGCCTTGTGCCTAAAGTAGAAACAATTATTATACTTGAGAAAGGAACCCACAGGATTGAATGGCCAATGTAGTGGGCATCACTGGTTGTTTTCCATTGCAATATGTTTTTGCCATCTTATCCACCATGATGCAGCTGTTATCCAGGCAAAATTACAGTGTTTACCTGCTCTCACTTTCTCTCCTTTTTACTTTTCTTTTTTCTTTTGTCTCTTTTTCTTTCTTATTCCTCTGTTTGCATAATCATCATCATTATCATCATCATTTAATGCCTATTTTTCTATCCTCCATGCTAGCATGGGTTAGATGGATAAATATTTATATATTTGTATTGGCAGAATAAGTAGAGCATCAAACAAATTGCTTAGTAGTAAATATTTATGGTGCTTTACTGTCTCAGATCAAATCCTACCTAGGTAAGCTTTGCTTTTCATCCTTCCAGGGGTGATAAATTAAAGTACCAGTAAAGTACTAGGGTCAATTAATCAACCTCTATCCCCCTCCCCCCTCAAATTACTGGTAACGTGCTTATGTTAGAAACAATGTATATTTATACTTTCCATAACTACTATTTTCATTGTTCTCTCTTTTGTCATAGTAGTTAAGTTTGAATGAATAGAAATATTTTTCCTTATACAACAGAGTATGTCTGAAATAGCAGCTTCCAGTGTACAAGTCTGTTGAAATCTAGATTGTTACTCAGTTGATGTATTTAAATGTAATGGTAAATAAAAATGGATTAAATTATAATTTAGAAATCCTATAACAGATAAAATCATAGATATATTTGTTATTTATTTGTGTGTGTATATATATATATATATATATACAT
This sequence comes from Eledone cirrhosa, assembly GCA_964016885.1. Classification (NCBI taxonomy): domain Eukaryota; kingdom Metazoa; phylum Mollusca; class Cephalopoda; order Octopoda; family Eledonidae; genus Eledone; species Eledone cirrhosa. The sequence continues at coordinate 251,930,857 of OZ024741.1, read as the reverse complement.
ACACACATCTCTCTCTCTCTCTCTCTTTCTCTCTCTCTCTCTCTCTCTCTCTCTCTATATATATATATATATATATAGAGAGAGAGAGAGAGAGAGAGATAGTATGTGTGTGAAATTCCATCCACGGTGCCAAGTGGTAGGGATTACACCCATCTCTCATACCCTCTCTGCACCTCCCCTTGCATTGAGTACGCCCATGATTTGAGGTCTCCTTGGTCTCAGCACTGCAGTCTCTCTCTCTCTCTCTCTCTCTTTCTCTCTCTATATGTATATATATATATATATATGGAGGCACATGGCTTAGTGGTTAGAGCATTGGCCTTGCAATCGAAAGGTTGTGAGTTCAATTCTCAGACCGGGCGATGTGTTGTTTCCTTGAGCAAGACACTTTATTTCACATTGCTCCAGTTTACTCAGCTGTAGAAATGAGATGATAGGGATTGGGGTCCCTATCATTCCACTGCAAAGTGGTCGTGGAGGTGCCACGGCAAAAAAGCACCCAGCACTCACTGTAAATGAGGTTGGTGTTAGGAAGGGCATCCAGCTGTAGAAATCAAGCCAGAATCAGTTCCCGTCTCACCCTTGCAAGCAGGGAAAAGCGGCTGTAAAATGATGATGATGATGATATATATATATATATACTAGCCGAATTACCCGCGCCTTGCTGCATTTCACACATTTTTTTTGTAAGAAAATGGTGATTGATTTTAAATCAGTGATATAATTTATGGAGAAAAAATAAAGGGAAAATATAAAAAAAGTAGAGGCATTAACTAATAATTTTTGTTGTCATAAATCTAGTGATGTTTGCCATAGATAAAATGTCTAAATTAGCCAAATTTTACTTTAAAAGAGAGGTGCTTTTTTTGATGATTTATATTTAATTAATAGAAAATCTCCATGATAATAGAGGTTACAATACTCAAGTTATGGGCTTCGAAAATTTTTGCTATAGGAGGTTTAACCCCCATTAAGGTATCTTAATATTATTGAAATAGGAAGAGTTTGTGAACAAACAAACAACAGACAGGAACTACAACTTTATATATATATATAGTAATAATAATAAATGGGAAGACTAAAATCCAAAGAGGGCTCTTTGCTTAAACTTTAATCTGTTATTTTAATATATATACATGCATACATATATATGTATATAAAAATCCGAGGCCATATTCATTTGGTTTTGGTATATTAAAATCTGTAATGTACATTTCGCTGAGGACTATCAATTATGACAGCTTGAGCTTCTCAAATGCTGAACCTATGAAACATAATAAAAACACCTTTAGATTTGGAAAGGGATTACCTTTCTTGATACAGGGGCTACTGGATGTGTGATGTTATTTCCTCAATTGTCGGCCCCTGTATGAACCTAAGAAGCTTGGTGGAAGTGTTGATCAGTTCCAGTCTTACGTTAGCATCATTAGATGCTTAGTGCAGGAATTGATAGAATCAGTTAGAACCCCACCCCCACTGCCACTCCTTTCTTCACACAGAGGCCATTATAGTAATAGAGACAGCTATCCCTGTTCGGTTAACTTCTTACTACAAATATATAAATATATATTTATGTATATATATCATCATCATCATCATCATCGTTTAACGTCCATCTTCCACGTTTGCATGGGTTTGGACAGGAATTTTCCCACTTGAGGCAAGATTGGTTGTCTTGCTCGTATAGGACTGTCTGGCAGGTTTTCTACGGCTGGATGCCCTTCCTAACACCAACCACGTTTACAGTGTGGACTGGGAGGTTTTTACCGTGTTACCTACACGGCCACATTACAGCGTGGACCATGTGTTTTTTTGTCGTCACACCTACACGACCTCATTTATTTAGGACTGGATGTTATGGTACCAACATAACTTTACATCGAAAGGGGTGGTGTGGATGGGGTAGGGGTAGTGGGATGGTGGTGTATTTTTGTTAAGAGGTGCCTACTGACTGTAGGTTTCGCTTTGTACTTAGGCAAGGCGGGTCTTCTGTATTACTGTGGAGCGCCAAAGATCTCGGTCCAGTGACATTGTCTTGGAGAGGTGTAAGTGTGTGAGGTCAGAATTTATCAAGTCGTCCCAGGTTTTTCTCGGTCTGCTTCGCCCTGCACTTTTTTATACAGCTGTCGTCTTTTATGCACATCACGTGACCGTACCAATGTAGTCTTCTCTCGAGTAAACAACATCTGATCTCTCTTATTCCTAATTTCTCCCTTAGTTCATTTATGCTTTGCCGTTCACGTATATAACTATTACACATCCAGCGGAGCATGCAAGCTAGCTTCGTTCCTCTCCAGTCTGCGTATATCCTCTGCACACAATGCCCAGGTCTCACTGCCATGTAACATTGCTGTTCGTATGCAGGCATCATACAGCCTGCCTTTCATTTTTAGAGAGAAACCTTTAGCGGCCAATAGTGGTATAAGCTCTCTGAACTTTTTCCATCCCGTTCTGACTCTAGCTACTGTACTTTCAGAGCACCCTCCACCACTGCTGATTTTGTCACCCAGGTAACGAAGGTGTTCACTATTTCTATAGAACCATCTGTGCAATGGAATGAGCTAGTATTCTGTGGGCACTTGCTGCTACTTATTGCACCTGAGCACCGGCCACACACACACATATATATATATATATATATATATATATAAATATAAACGTTTGGAGTTAGAAGGCCAGAACAATGAAGGTATGGATATAGAATATAAATACAAATGCAAAAGATATTGCTGACAATTAGTCTTTTACCTGCATTGTTTTGGCCTTCTAACTCCAAACGTTTATACCTAACTACGCAATGCTTCAAGTAAACTACAATTTCCTCCATATATATTCTCGTGTATATATATATATATATATATATATATATATATATATATACGAGGGCAATCCCAAAAGTAAGGTCTCCTTCCGATATTGCAACTTTTCCGTTAAAATCCTGTGGATGGTGCTTCGGGAAACCTCAGGAACCAAAATGCGGAGAGCATCCAGAGTGATCCGCTGATCTTTACGCATGTTTTCCTCAGAAGGAGACCCTACTTTTGGGATTGCCCTCTATATAATAACTGCGTGAAATTCGCACTTGGCGGTAGCGTTCAATGGGAGCTCCATTCTCAACGGCTGCCAAGCCAAGGTTGAGCATCCCAGCGAAGCACGCGCATGCTTGTTTGGGAGTGAAGGAAGCACCAATCACAACATTGTTGCCAACAGCCATACAAACAGTTTCTCTGCGTCCCCATCGCTTTGGAGACCTTACTTTTGGGATTACCCTCGTATATATGAAGGACTAATATCCAAAACATTAAGACTCTTCTCCTACTATATCACGTGTTAAACTAATACATATCTTTGTTGTACTGTATCATTTGGTGTGGTGTTTTCCATTTACATTTTACATGCATATTTATATTTATACAAGGATATATCTGTCCATGTATATATATATGTATGTGTGTGCATGTGTGTGTGTATGTATATCTTTATATGTGTGTGTGTGTGTATCTATATATATATATACATGTACACACACATACTCAACGCACCCAGGTTCCTCTTCTCTCTTCTTTTCACCCTCATAATCATGCTACTTTGAATGAATCAAACAATAAAGTAGTGAGTACTTTTTAGTCATGTGTAACACAAGGTAACATCTCTAGTGTTGGTATATGATAAGATACACCCAGTACACTCTGTAAAAGTGGTTGATGAACAAACAAAGACAATGTAGTTTTGAGAGAATTCTTAATTCCTGCTGAGGATATAACAACCCAAACTTTTCTAATGCTGGTGGCACAATAAAATATATCCAACACTCCTGAAAAAGTGGTTGGTGTCATGGAGAGCAACTCTAACCATAGAAACTAGACAAAAAAATTGCTCATATAGGTGACACGTAGTGCCCAACCTGTATAGGATGTCTATAAATTCAACTAAGAATAGATTCAAACTGTAATGACCTGACCAAAACATACAAACTTGGAAAGTGGACGTACAAATTATGATAATTATCATCACCACCACTATCATCATCATCATCATCATCATCATCATCATCACCATCACCATCATCACTTAGTGTTCATTTTCCTTGATGACGATGATATCATCATCATCGTTTAATGTCCATCTTCCACGCTAGAATGGGTTAAACGGTTTTGTTCCATTTAATGCGGGAATGGTTGGGAGACCGTGTCTTGCTTGTACGGAAGTGTCTCTGGCAGGTTTTTTTACAGCTGGATGCCCTTCCTAACACCAACCACATTTATAGTGTGGACTGTTGTGTCATCGACGCAGTGGATAGAATGGAAATGGGAGAATAAAGTAAGGTGTGTGGGGTGGTGTGTATATATAAATATATATATATATGTATATACATGCATGGTGTTACAAAAATAAAGATATAATTAAAAATGTACTTTCTGGTATCATCGTCATCATCACCGTTGTACTTCCATTTTTCCACACTAGCATGGGTTAAACGAGTTGTCCGGTTGTGGGCAATGCCAGGTCAGGTGACCATGTCTTGCTCATACAGAACTGGTTTTGGTTTGGTTTCTACAGCTGGATTCCCTTCCTAACGCCAACCTCATTTACAGTGAGTACTGAGTACTTTTGTCATGACTCCTACATGACCACTTTACAGTAGGAGGTGGGGTGGGGGTTGTGTCATGGTGGGGATCAGGAAATGACCATAATTAAAAATGGTACTTAATACATTGGTAGAGTGTAGGCAATTTACATACCTCTCTCTATATATTTATATACATATATCATCATCACTGTTTAATGTCCATTTTCTATGTTAGCATAAGTTAGATGAGTTGTCCTGATGTGAGAAATGCCAGGTCAGGTGACCATGTCTTGCTCATACAGAACTGATTTTGGCTTGGTTTCTACACCTGGATACCCTTCCTAAATCCAACCACATTTACAATGAGTACTGGGTGCTTTTTGACGCGACACCTACATGACCACTTTACATGGCCTTTAGTTGAATTCTGTATCCAGTCTATTTTTCTTAAGGACTTTGGCTGTAGAATTAACCATTATTTTTCCACTACCACCAATGCCATCACCATCTTTTACATGCACACACATATATATATATAACTTTTATATATATATATATGTATATATATATATATATATATATATATATATGTTTTTCCCGGGTCCAATCGGGGGTAACCACAGTAAGGTACTCAATACATAGCAGAGTATAAATATTCAGAGTATAAATAAATAAATGGCTTCTACAGGACTAGAACTGTTTCATTCAAAGGAAGATTTCCTCCAAATGAAACAGTTCTAGTCCTGTAGAAGCCATTTCTATATTAAATATATATATATATGTATATATATGCGCATGAAAGACGATAGCTGTATAACAAAGTGCAGGGCAATAAAGATAGACGGTAGCCACGGAATAGGCAGACCCAGAAAGACCTGGGACGAGCTGATAAATTCCGACCTCACACACTTACACCTCACCAAGACAATGTCACTGGACCGAGACCTTTGGCGGTACTCAGTAATAGAGAAGACCCGCCTTACCTAAATACAAAGTAAAACCTACTACAGTCAGTAGGCATCTCTAACAAAATACACCCCCGTCCCACCACCCCCACCCCATCCACACCGCCCCTTTCAATGTAAAGTTATGTTGGTGCCACAACATCCAGGCCGAAACAAATGAGATCGTGTAGTGTCACGACAAAAAAACACACGGTCCACACTGTAATGTGGCCGTGTAGGCGACACGGTAAAAACCTCCCAGACCCACACTGTAAATGTGGTTGGTGTTAGGAAGGGCATCCAGCTGTAGAAAACCCGCCAGACAGTCCTATGCGAGCAAGATAATCACTCTTGCCTCAAGTGGGAAAACCCCCGTCCAAACCCATGCAAGCGTGGAACACGGACGTTAAACGTTGATGATGATGATGATGATGATATATATCTACATATATATATATTATAAGTACAGATTAAAGTTTAAGCATAGAATCGCTGCTTAAGGGATCTGAAACTCAAGATCCCTTAAAGTGTGAAAGCAGCAATTCTTTGCTTAAACTTTAATCTGTACTTCTAATAAATATTTGCTCTATGGGTTTATATATAAATATATATATATATCTATATATATATATATATATATATATATAATCCTTATCGAGCCCACTTTGGCTTTTAGTTTTCACATCAATTATTACTATATATGTGTATATATATGTGTGTATGTATGTATATATATACATATGCACATGCATAACAAAATAACATAGTAACTATACCTATCCAAATTCTAACCTTAATTTTAATTCTAAGATTAACTCTCAAATACTCACCTTTCGATACCTTTACCTTCACTTAAACAAACAAAGCACAAATGTGTACCATTTTAAAACAACTTTTATCTTGTTTATTGCATTTTATCATATTCTAGCTACTCCTTGTCAGCTCCCAATAGCTTACTCTTCTTAATTTGCCCTGAATTGCACACACTACAGAAAAACTAGAGAACCCACTATACATACATATATATGTATTGTTGTGTGTGTGTGTATATGGAGTATACATGTATATATGCATGTGCATCGAATGCCAGCCAATGACACCCCCTCTCCCTGGGAAAATATACTGGAAACAATATTCTTGTGTGTATGTGCATATATATATATATATATATATATATATATATATGTGTGTGTGTGTGTGTAAAAATTCATATATACCCCACCACCACTGATTCTGGTTGTGGGTGTTATTGCTCATATTGTTAAGTATTAATTCTGTTATCTGGTTATGCTGGGTAGGAACAGATGTAACTGTATATATATATGGTTGTATATACACAGATATGGTTGTATAGGTGCAGGTAAAAAAAAAATAATGGTAAAGAACACCTTCAGTCATGGATTACCATGGCATTTGCACCTAGAAAGTTCCCTTTCGAGGCACAAGTCCAGACAAGGTTGTTTGTGGAAGACCAGCAGTCACCCATGCATACCACTCTCCCCTCTCCACACCACCAATGGCTGATACAGCTTGACACCAGTGACATTGAACTCATTTCTACAGCTGAGTGTACTGGAGCAACATGAAATAAAGTGTCTTGCTCAAGAACACAATGCAAAGCCCGGTCCAAGAATTGAACTCACAATCTCACGATTTTAAGCCTGCTGCTCTAAGCCATGTGCCTTCAGGTGCAGGTATAGCTGTATAGACAGAGGTGGAACTGAATAGGTGCAAGTATGAGTGTATAAGCAAGTGTTGCTGTATTGGTGCAGGTAGAACTGTAGGCGCAGGTATAGTTGTATAGGCACAGATATAGCAGAGTGGTTAAGAAGTTATCTTTAAAATTATGGGATTTTTATTTCTATCCCACTATATGAAACCTTGAGCAAGTACTTTCTAATCTATCCATAAAACCAAACTGTATCTCATCTAATTTGACTTTTTCTCTAATTAGTTAAGGTGATGTCTCTAGGACATCACCTTTTCCCTTGTAACAATTTACGATTGTGTCTGATCCCCACACCTCAGCATATTGGCAAAATTTCTTTCTTCAGCCTCTGTCTGAGCTGTGTATACTTGTCATCTAGCTTCTTTCTTAGCCACCTGGTACCAGTCTCTGCTACCCCATTTTCCAATCTTTCCAAGCCTGCCTCTTAGCTTTGATGGCTCTATACACTGAACTGTTCCATCACCAGATCACCCTCTGACTGTCTGGTGCTCAACTCCAGCCACAGTCTTGTCAGTAGTTCACAAAAGTTTGTTATGTAAGAATTTCCAATTGTCCTTATGTCATAGGTATCTAGCTCACCACTTCTGTCATCAAATACATCCCGTAGGACTTTTCTAAACTTATATTTAATCGGGAGGTTCTTTAGCTTCCAGACCCTCCATCTCCATATTTTCCTGCATGTCTTGTTCTGTCTCATGCTTATTTTGATGTCACTAATAACTAACTTGTGCTGAGTGGTGCATTCTTCCCCAGAGAGGGTCTTAGTATTTTTTACAGTCCATTTGTCTTGTCTCCCAAGTAAATAGTCAATTTGACTTTTTTGTTCACCTGATTGATATGAAATCAGATGGCTGGCTGGTTTCCTGAAATCTGTGTTGCAAATGGTTAGTTCATTTGTGTCACAGAATTCCAGGAGTTTCAATCTCTCTTTATTTCTTGAACAATAACCATAGCCACTGTGAAGATGCTCCACATGTCCATTGAAGTTGCCAGCCAGGATGAGGAGGTCACCTTTATTGGTATCTGAAGTCATCTATAAAAGTTCTTCATAGAACCTGTCTTTTTGTTCTTTACTCAGTCCTGCCTGTGAAGCACAGGTAGATGCAATTGTCACCATTTTATTACCTAGGGCTAATCTAAGCTTGATAATTCTGCAGCTTACCCTAACTACTTCTATCAATTTATCTATCCATTTCTCAGCTAGTAAGATGCCTACACCTCCTATCCTATCATCATTTCTTATCCAGTAAAACTTGTATCTATACTGTTTGTTTATCAGTAGTCTTGCTGAGGCACACCTCCCTCTCACCTTTTGTACATAGCAAATGTCCACTTCTCACCTCTCTAGCAGTTCCACAATTTCATCCAATTTATTATTCAGGGTACCAACATTGAGGGTGGCATTCCTGAGTTTGTACCTTGCCAGTTGCTATTTCTTATATATATATATATATATATATATATATCATCATCAACGTTTAACGTCCGTGTTCCACGCTTGCATGGGTTTGGACGGGGGTTTTCCCACTTGAGGCAAGAGTGATTATCTTGCTTGCATAGGACTATCTGGCGGGTTTTCTACAGCTGGATGCCCTTCCTAACACCAACCACATTTACAGTGTGGGTCTGGGAGGTTTTTACCGTGTTGCCTACACGGCCACATTACAGCGTGGACTATCTGGCGGGTTTTCTACAGCTGGATGCCCTTCCTAACACCAACCACATTTACAGTGTGGGTCTGGGAGGTTTTTACCGTGTTGCCTACACGGCCACATTACAGCGTGGACTGTCTGGCGGGTTTTCTACAGCTGGATGCCCTTCCTAACACCAACCACATTTACAGTGTGGGGCTGGGAGGTTTTTACCGTGTTGCCTACACGGCCACATTACAGCGTGTACTGTGTGTTTTTTGACGTGACACTACACGATCTCATTTGTTTCGGCCTGGATGTTGTGGCACCAACATAACTTTACATTGAAAGGGGCGGTGTGGATGGGGTGGGGGTGGTGGGACGGGGGTGTATTTTGTTAGAGATGCCTACTGACTGTAGTAGGTTTTACTTTGTATTTAGGTAAGGCGGGTCTTCTCTGTTACTGAGTACCGCCAAAGGTCTCGGTCCAGTGACATTGTCTTGGAGAGGTGTAAGTGTGTGAGGTCGGAATTTATCAGCTCGTCCCAGGTTTTTCTGGGTCTGCCTATTCCGTGGCTACCGTCTATCTTTATTGCCCTGCACTTTGTTATACAGCTATCGTCCTTCATATATATATATATATATATATATATATATATATATACATACACACACACACACACACACATATGTATATATATATATTCCTTCGAAGGAAGCAGTTCTAGTCCTGTAGAAGCCATTTCTATATTAAACATTGTATATACTCTTCTGTGTATTCAGTACCATACTTACTGTGGTTACCCTCGATTGAACCTGGGATACACACACGCATATATATGTGTATGTGTGTTGTGTGTGTGTGTGTGTGTGTGTGTGTGTGTTTTTATGAATTTGTTTTGCATGATTCTTGATGTGAAATTGTGTGTTGAAACCGACATTGTTATATTTTAGGATGGTCATGTTGCCAGTATTGACAAAAAAACAAAACAAACACCATATGATTTTCACTTTTTCACTTTATTTTTATTATTAGTTATTGGGTGTGTGACGCAAGAACTTTGATGAACTAACCAATAACTAGTAATAAAAATAAAGTGAAAATGATATGGTGTATGTGTTTTTTTTATTGTTGGCAATACTGGCAACATGACCACCCCCAAATATACCAAGACATATATATATATATGGAGGCACATGGCTTAGTGGTTAGAGCATTGGGCTTGCAATCGAAAGGTTGTGATTTCAATACTCGGACCGGGTGATGTGTTGTTTCCTTGAGCAAGACACTTTATTTCACATTGCTCCAGTTTACTCAGCTGTAGAAAAGAGATGATAGGACTGGTGTCCCTATCATTCCACTGCAAAGTGGTCGTGGAGGTGCCACGGCAAAAAAGCACCCAGCACTCACTGTAAATGAGGTTGTTGTTAGGTAGGGCATCCAGCTGTAGAAATCAAGCCAGAATCAGTTCCCGTCCCACCCTTGCAAGCAGGAAAAAGCGGACGTAAAATGAAATGATGATGAAATGATACAGGGGTTGGACAAAATAATGGAAACACCTTAAAATTTCAAACAAATTAATTTTAATATGGGGTAGGACCGCCTTTGGCAGTAATTACAGCTTGAATTTTACGAGGTATGGACTCGTACAAAGTTTGAATTGTTTCCAAAGGAATTTTTGTCCATTCTTCAGCTAAAACAGTCTCCAGTTCTTGTAGTGATGATGGTGGAGGATATCGACTCCTTACTTGTTTTTCTAAAATGCACCATAAATGTTCAATAATACTGAGATCTGGGGACTCTGGTGGCAAGATAAGATGTTCAACTTCACTAGAATGTTCCTCGTGCCATTCAGTAACAACTTTAACTGTGTGAATTGGTGCATTATCATCCTGAAAGATTGCGTTTCCCTCCGGAAACAGTTCCGCAACGATAGCATGAATTTGATCAGATAAAATGCTTAAATAGTCTTGACTATTAATTCTGCCATGAAGGGAAACCATTGGGCCGGCGGATTTCCAAGATATAGCCCCCCAGATCATCACATATCCTCCTCCATGTTTAACAGTTGGAAGAAGTCAGTCTGGGTCAAATGCTTCTTTTGGCTGTCTCCACACGTATACTCGGCCGGTGGTCGGAAATAAGGTAAAGGATGACTCGTCCGAGAAAATAACATTCTTCCACTGCTCTAGGGACCAATTCTGTAGATTTTTACTCCACTCTAAACACTTTGCAACGTTTGTTTTGAAAGTAGTGGTTTTCTGATTGCAGCCCTCCCGTGAAATCCGGCTTTGTGCAGCTCCCGGGGAACAGTTTTTGTAGAAACTGGGTTCTCGAGGTGGTCATTAAGCTCTGCAGTAATTTTGGGAGCTGTACTTTTGTGATCCTTTCTAACAATTCGCGTAAGAGTCCGACGGTCCCTATCTGAAAGTTTTGGTTTTTTTCCGAAGTTTTGTTTCGACGAGGAGGTTTTTCCCTCTTTCTCAAAGGCTGTCATTACTTTCGAGACAGTACTTCTTGATACACCAAACATTTTGGCTGTTTACGTTACGCTAGCACCTGCCATACGAGCACCAACAATTTGACCTCTTTGAAAGTCCGATAGATCTGTCATTTTAATGAATTTTAATTACCATTTTCTGATGATATCTGAAAAGAAACAGCAATTTTAACAAAACATATTAAGCAACACTAATAATAAATCAAAAAACAAAAATAAACAAGCTTTTGACGGTTTTATAGATATTTCAAAATTATGCTGCTATGGTGTTTCCATTATTTTGACCAACCCCTGTATATATATAAAATTGAAAAAATGAAGAATAACAGGGTCAACAGTACTAAAAAAGGGATTTATTTACAGTCTGACAATTGTTTCACTGATAAAGTTGTCTAAAAATTGCTGTCAAACAGCGCCGTACGCTAAAACTATCCATGATAAGAAGTATTCACAACCTCTAACTGGATTACCTATAACGATATTTTGTTATCCCTTATATATATATATATATATACTGACTGAATACGCACATGTGTTTTTTTCCCCTTTTTTTTCTCATCTCACTCTATCTTTCTATTTTATCTTTTATTTTAAACTCTATCTTCTGATGAAGGACTAGTGTCCGAAATGTTAAGACTCGTTTCCTGCTATTTCAAGCATTAAACTAATATATTTCTTCAATGTACTGGGCCATTTGCTTTGTTAGTTCTGTATACTTTTTACATATATATTTATATATGTGTGTGTGTGTTTTTCAAAACTTGAGCCTCGATTCCTCAGCTTCTCAGGTACGATATTTTTAATATGACTTTGTCTGATATTTTATGGAAGTGTATTTGATGGAAGTGATTTGACAGAAGCATATTTTACATAGCTATATGTGCTGCTTATGACCAAATAAGAAAAAACAAAAAAATCACTATTGCATTGTTGTTGCACTACTGAGTGTCTTTAATTAAACCATCACTATATTTCTAATGAAAGACATTATCTATAATTTTAAAACAATTTTGAAAGCAATCAAGAATTTGGAGGGATTTAGCAGTATAACAAATTTTCTCATTAAGTTGGTGTTTAGAACATATTTTTTCAAAGGTTCTTGTATAAAATTATGATGGAAGCATTTTAGATAAATATAAATAATGTAGAATGTGGTTCATCACAATGTAGACTACACTATTAAAAACTTCAAGGCAATTGTGAAATTAGGCATGTCATTCAGAAATTCAAACAGGCTGCATGTGGCTGGCAGGTGGCAGTGTGCCCAATATTAATATAAACACTTTATAATAAACAGTTTTGTATTATAGAAACTGGGGTGGTACAAGGTGATTTAGTATTAAATAGGTTAAGGTGTATATATATATATATATATGTAAATATACATGTGTGTATGTCAATATGTTTGTTTATCTTAGCTTCATCTCTTTGCATTCTCTCTCATCACAAGTAGTGATAGTTGTTTTACATTTTGGCATAAACAGTGTAGCCAAATCTGGTCGATAGAAACTATGTAGAAGCCCATCAGAGAGATTGTTTTTTTTATGTTCTTATGCAGTAGACTCAGTCGCCCAGTTTAACAGCACTTATTGACCTTTAAGTGGATAACTTAATCTGTCAACTGTTCAGAAATTAGATATGCAAAGATTCATACCATATTCAAAATAATTAAGTGAGGGTTGACATCTGGAAAGACACCTGACCGTAGAACTTTGCTTCAAAAGGTTTCACCCCCCCACTCCCACCCTCAGACTGAGACCTGGCCAACATTTTTGCAACACAGTGGACTTCACTGAAACCACCTAAACATTTGTTGGTACTATTTAATCAGTTAACAGATTAACCCTTTAGCATTCACATTACTCTATATATACTATTATATTTTCATGCTAAAGGCTTTACCTCGCATAATTATCTCACATAATATCGAATCTATGAGATTTTGAAAGTATTTATTTTGAGAACAATACCTTAACATCAGTTTGAGTGACCAGTTACAGCCAGTTTCAACAGAAAGAAGTAGAGAATTCTGGTCAGTTTTGGCCAGTTTGAACATTAAAGGGTTAAGTCATTCACTCAAAGGTCGGGTAGTGCTGTTAAAATGGATGACTACGTCTACTGTCCTTGAACATAAATAGCAGTCTCTCTGATGGGCTTCCACATAGTTTCTGTCAACCAACTTTTGCTCAGAAGACTTTAATCAACCCAAAGCACTGGTAGAAGACATTTACCTAATGTGCCACAATGTGGGATTGATCTTGAAATCATATAGTTGTTAAGCAAGCTCCTTAACCACACACCTCTGTCTGTACTAAATGACTCCCACAAATTTAACTGAATTCTTTTCTCCTCCACAAAAACATTTCTCTATACCATTGTCTTCCAAGTATATACTTTTTTCTTTCATTTATAGTGCACTTTAGAGTAAATAAAATTATTTTAGTACACATTGTGCATAAAGTTTTAAAAAATGTATTTAGAAACATATTTATGTAATTTTAGCCTATAAATATAGTTTAAACTACAGAAGTACTTACTTCTTTGTTTAATAAATGAAATATTGTTATGAAGATTTTATATTTAGAATTTGTATTTATATATTTTAGCATATACATATAAGTGATTTAATCTACAGAAAATTGTTAAGTACTCAATTCTTTATTTAATAACTGAATCATAGTTACTAAGACTTTATAGTTAAAATATCACATAGTTAAAATTCCTATTGTGTTCTCATCAGTGATGTTGTTTTATCTTCAGTGATGTCCTCTTTCTTTTACTTGATTTAAACCTCACCCTGTGTTGTTTTTGTCCTTGTTTTGTTTTAGTCCTTGTATTGTCACCAATGTCTTAGGCCCTTAAGGGCAATATGAGAAATCATTCAGTAATGTACTGGGTAATTGCTGGCCTTGTGCCAAAAGTAGAAACAATTATTATTAACATCAGTCAAATCCCACTGAGGTTAACTTTGCCTTTCATCCTTACGGGGTCGATAAAATAAAGTACCAGTAATGCACTGGGGTAATTGCTGGCCTTGTGCCAAAAGTAGAAACAATTATTAACATTAGTCATATTTCTATTGTGTGTTGACACTGCATTACTGAGCACAGCTCTATGTGTCTTGGCTATGTGCAGTGTTGTTTTTGGTGTTGTTATTTCTATTGTATTGAGAATACTCTTCATAATATGTGTGCTGTACCTAGTAGTACAATTTTCAGTGTACTGTATATATTTGTAAGTCCTGGGGTTTGAGGTTATTTTATCTTTCTGTGTTTTTTATCATTCCCAGAGCACCTATTATTATCGCGATTGTTTCTGTTTTCTTCATCCATATTCAGGTTATTTCTATCTCCAGTTCTTTATATTTGGATAATTACTCAATTTCCTTGATGGATATATTGTCATCTGTGCAGATAGATACATCAATTAGAAGACATTTTTCCATGTGATCTTTGATTATAATATATAATTGATCTCTCTGATGATGATGATGATATTATGAAATAGAGAAATGCTAGTGTCAAGTTAGTTGTCGTGCGTGGTCCAGTGGTAAGTATGTTGGTCTTAGGATCATAACATCATGGGTTCAATTCCTGGACATTTTTGTGCATTGTGTTTTTGAGCAAAACACTTCATTTCACATTGCCCCAGCATACTCAGCTGAAAATGAGTATCAGTAGTAACGGGGTGTCTTGTACTCTCAGTTACTTAACGCCATGGAAACTGGGATAAGCACTGGTCATCTGATCTGGTTTATCTCATAACAGGACAACACAT
Source organism: Eledone cirrhosa (assembly GCA_964016885.1). Taxonomy (NCBI): domain Eukaryota; kingdom Metazoa; phylum Mollusca; class Cephalopoda; order Octopoda; family Eledonidae; genus Eledone; species Eledone cirrhosa. Next base: position 251,915,705 of record OZ024741.1, on the reverse strand, counting down.
CTAACCCATGCTAGCATGGGAAAATGGATGATAAACAGTGATAATTATGATGATGATGATGATGATGATGTGTGTGTATATTCTTCTGAATTACAGTAGAAATTACAACTTGCTTAGAACTCAGTGTAGAGTAGATATGCATATCCTATTGAAGCAAAGCAAAATTTATTTTATGGAAAAGTGATATCATCATCATCATCATCACCGTTTTACGTCCATTCTTCCACGCTAGCTTGGGTTAGACGGGTTGTCCTGTTGTGGGCAGTGTCCGGTCGGCTGATCTTGTCTTGCTCATACAGGAACTGATTCTGGCTTGATTTCTACAGCTGGATGCCCTTCCTAACAACAACCTCCTTTACAGTGAGTGCTGGGTGCTTTTTTTCCATGGCGCTTACATGTCCACTTTGCAGTGGCATGATAGGGACCCTAGTCCTATCATCTCTTTTCTACAGCTGAGTAAACTGGAGCAATGTGAAATAAAGTGTCTTGCTCAAGGAAACAACACATCACCCGGTCTGAGTATTGAACTCACAACCTTTCGATTGCAAGCCCAATGCTCTAACCACTAAGTCATATGCCTTCACTTATTGCATGTTATTGAGTATTCAAAACTACAGGGTCATATATATAGAGTTGAACAATGAAAACAAAGAGAAGGTTTAGTACTTAATTAATGAATTGTTTTACGATCGTTTCAACAGATGTATTTTGCCGGTTTCAACAGATGTATTTTGCTAATAATATGGAGTTGCATAACTGCTATAGATTAGCCAATATATCAATAAAATCTTCGTTTATTTTGGTCTTTGAAATAATCATAAAACAATGGATTAATTAAGTACTGCACCTTGTTTTATTTGTTCTCATTGTTCAACACACACACGCATATATATATGTATATATATATCTGTATATATATCTGTGAAGTTGTGAGTTCGATTCCTGGATTGGGTGGTGCATTATGTGCTTGAGCAAGATACTTTATTTCACGTTGCTCCTTCTACCTGGAGTTGCGACTGATAGATAGTAGTAGCAATTGGAAAGACCAATGGAAACATTGTTTCCTCTGCCTGTATTGATGAAAGTCGATCGACTGTCGATATATCTGCATGTGGTTGATGGTACTCAATACCGAAGTAGAGTTTTAATATTCATTTATATTAAGGCTAAAATTTGAGTCTTAATGTAAATATATATAAACAACAAGTATAAGACAACAGGTTGAAATTAACTTTGTTTATTCATAGTGTCAGTGATTAATCAACACACACTCAAATTAATTATAAATATATATATATATTATATTATTTATCCCACGGGTACAAGCCGAAGGTGAAGCATATAGACAATATGCCCCCATGCCCTCCCACTGTAAAGTAGTCATGGAGGTGTCACAAAAAAAAGCACCCAGTCCACACTGTAAAGTGGTCGTGTAGGCACCATGGTAAAAAAGCATCCAGCATGAGGTTGGTGTTAGGAAGGGCATCTAGCTGTAGAAACCGAGCCATAATCAGTCCTGTATGAGCAAGTCATGGTCACAAGACCTGGCATTGCCCACAACCGGACAACCTGCCTAACCCATGCTAGCATGGAAACATTGACGTAAACCGGTGATGATGATGATGATGATGATGACAGAGAACAAAGGCATTGCCCAAGGTTTCAAGGCCCAAACTTGACCATACCTCCAAAATAAAAGACATCAAATTAGTGACCTTTCTTCAGGCACTTATACATATTATATATATTACTCAATGTGTCCTTCCTTTCCAAGAGAGTATAGTGTAATATGCTGTGGATTTTGTTTCTATTCTAGCAGGCTTGAGTGGTTTGTAAAATATCTGTTGATTTGGTTGAGCTGGAAAATAGCAGATGTTACACTCAGGGTGGTGGAAGTGGTGTTGGTTATAGTGATGGTGATGATGGTGATGGTGATGATGATGATGATGATGATGGTGATGGTGGTGGTGGTTGTGGTGGTAGTGGCAATGATGGTGGTTGTGGTGGTAGTGGCGATGGTGGTGGTTGTGGTGCTAGTGGCAATGATGATGGTGGTGCTGGTGGTGATGATGATGATGGTGACGGTAATGGTGGTGATGATGGTGGTAGTGGTGATAGTGGTGATTATGATGGTGGTGGTGGTGGTGGTTAAGGTGGTGGTGCTGATGGTGATGATGATGATGATGGCAATGGTGATGGTAATGGTGGTGGTGGTGGTGGTGGTGGTGATTGTTGAGGCTGAGGTGGTGGTGGTATGGTGATGATGATGATGGTGATGGTGGTGATTATGGTGGTGATGATGATGTTGATGATGATAGTGATGATATCGTTGATGATGGTGGTAGTGCTATTAATGATGATGATGGTTGTGAAGGTGATGATGATGGTAGTGGTGATGATGGAGATGATGGCGGTAGTGTTGATGATGATGATGATGGTTGTAATGATGATGATGATGATGGTTGTAATGATGATGAGGGTGATGGTGGTGATGGTGGTGATGGTGGTGGTGGTGGTAGTGATGATGATGACAGTTGTGGTGATGATGGTGCTAGTGATGATGATGGTGGTGGTGGTGGTGGTGGTGGTGATGGTGGTGATAGTGGTGGTGGTGGTGGTGGTGATGATAGTGGTGGTGGTGGTGATGATGATGATAGTGGTGGTGGTGGTGGTGGTGGTGGTGATGATGATAGTGGTGGTGGTGGTGGTGATGGTGGTGATAGTGGTGGTGGTGATGGTGGTGATAGTGGTGGGTGTGGTGGTAGTGATTAAAAATAACCACCAATTTTGTTTTCACCTCAGTGTCTATATTTATGTATGAATGTGTGTGTGTGTGTGTATGGGTGTGTATGTGTATGAGTGTGTTTGGGTGTGTGTGTGAGTAGGTGTGTGTGTAGGTGTGTGTGTGTGTGTGGGTGTATGTGTGTGTGTCAGTGTTAAAGGTAGAAAAATAAACCATGAGATCGTTAGCTTCCATCAGATATAACGAGGATAATGTAATGAATTGGCAAAAAAATTAATAACCAAAATATGAAAATAAGAATAAAACTGAAAAATAAAAAAAAAGCATACAAACATGCAAAATAGAAGAAAATAGAAATAGAACTAATTCTAGCATTAAACTTAAAGCTGTCTGTCTGTGTGTTTGAGAGAGAGAGAGAAGAGAGAGAGAGAGAAGAGGGGAAAGAAAGAGACAGAGAGAAAGAAAGAGAGAGAGGGCAGATAGTCAGAGACAGAGAGGGGAGAGAGAGAGAGAGAGAGAGAGAGAGAGAGAGAGAGAGAGAGAGAGAGAGAGAGAGAAGGGTGGGGGGAGGGGGAATAAAGAGACAGAGAGAAAGAAAGAAAGGAGAGGGCAGATAGTCAGAGAGGGGGAGAAAGAGACAGAGAAAGATAGAGAGAGAGAGAGAGAGGGGTGTAGAGGAAGAGAGACAATGAGGGATATAGAAAGAGAGAAAGATGGCAAAAAGAAAGGAGAGAGAGAGAGAGAGAGAGAGAAATAGTTTGGTGGGGATGCTGGTGATGATGGTAGTTGTGATGTTGGTGGGGATGATGGCAGTGGCTGTGGCAGTAGTGTTGTTGTTCTTGGTAGTGTTTGTAATGGTGGTGGTCATCTTCGGTTATCGTGGCTGTGGTAGTGGTGGTGGTGGTGGTAGTGGTGGTGGCAGTGATGATGGTGGTTGTAGTGGCTGCAGTGGTGGTGGTAGTGGTGTTGGCAGTGATGATGGTGGCTGTAGTGGCTGCAATGGTGGTGGTGGTGATGGTAGTTACAGTGATGATGGTGATGGTGTTGGTGATGGTAGTGGTAGTAGTAGTGGTAGTAGTGGTGGCAGTGATGATGGTGATGATGGTGGTGTTGGCTGTAGTGGTGGCAGTGGTGATGGTGGTTGTAGTGGCTGCAATGGTGGTGGTGGTGATGGTAGTTACAGTGATGATGGTGATGGTGTTGGTGATGGTGATGGTAGTGGTAGTAGTGGTGGTGGTGGTGACAGTGATGATGGTGATGGTGTTGGTTGTGGAGGTGGTGGTGGTTGTGGAGGTGGTGGTGATGGTAGTTACAGTGATGATGGTGATGGTGTTGGTGATGGTAGTAGTAGTGGTGATGGTGATGGTGATGGTAGTAGTAGTGGTGATGGTGATGGTAGTAGTAGTGGCAGTGATGATGGTGATGATGGTGGTGTTGGCTGTAGTGGTGGAAGTGGTGATGGTGGTGGTAGTGGTGTTGGTTGTGGTGATGATGGTGGTGTTAGCTGTAGTGGTGGCAGTGGTGATAGTGGGGGTAGTGGTGAGTGTTGTGGTGGTGGTGGTGGTGGTAGTGAAGGTGGTGGTAGTTGTGGTGGTGATGGTGATGGCTTGATGGCTGTGGTGGTGGTGATGGTGATGGTATTGGTGTTGGTAGTAGTAGTGGTAGTAGTGGTGGTGGTGGCGGCAGCAATGATGGTGATGATGGTGTTGGTGGTGGTAGTGTTGGTGGTGGTAGTGATGGTGGTGGAAGCGGTGATGGTGGTGTTGGCTGTAGTGGTGGCAGCAATGATTGTGATGGTGGTGATGATGGTGTTGGTGGTGGTGTTGGTGTTGGTGGTGGTGGTGGTGGTGGTGGTGGTGGTGGTAGTGTTGGTGGTGCTAGTGATGGTGGTGGAAGTGGTGATGGTGGTGTTGGCTGTAGTGGTGGCAGCAATGATTGTGATGGTGGTGATGATGGTGTTGGTGGTGGAGTTGGTGGTGGTGGTGGTGGTGGTGGTGGTGGTGGTGAAGATGGTGGTGATGATGGTGTTGGTGGTGGAGTTGGTGGTGGTGGTGGTGGTGGTGGTGGTGGTGAAGATGGTGTCGGTGGTGGTGTTGGTGTTGGTGGTGGTGTTGGTAGTGGATACTTTAACATGTGACTGTACATGGGTGTGAATACATTTGGATGATGATAGTCATAGACACATGCCATTGAGAGGCCAACATGTATTGATTCTCTTGCTATAACATAGCAAGCAGGTTTATAGCAGGTTATATATTTTTTGATCTTCTCTGAACCTAGCATATTACTGGTATGCAGTTTGGGAATTCTTCAGACCCCTGAAAACATCTTCTTTTAGTGGGATCTTACAGCAGGCTTATGGTCTTTTGGTTTTTATATTAGTTCCAATCATTTTTTTTTTAAAATCTAGCACATATTTTATCAGCTTCTGTTTGTCAAACCACTAAGTTATGAGACATAAACAAATAATAAACATACACACACACACATGTACACACACATACTCTCATATGTATACACACACACACATGCACACCACAAACATTCCCACATACATACATATATTTATATAAAAAAGTTTTTCCAGTTTCTGCCTTTTTTTACCCTTCTCTATCTTCCTATTTCTTATTTCATTTCTCATTCCATCATCTGATGAAGCTCCCGAAACATTGAGACTCTTTACCTACTGCATCAAGCGTTAAACTAATATATTATATATCTTCATTGTACTGTGTTGTTTTCTTTGTTGCTTTCCATTTACTTTTCGCATACCTCTGTGTTTGTCTTATTTATTCTTGATCTCTCTTTCTCTCTCTCTCTCTCTGTATATATATATACATATAGATATATGAGCGAGAAGGAGAGAGAAATTCTACAGGATTAGAACTACTTCATTTATATGTGAATATCCTGATGATTTCAAACAAATGAGACTTTTCTAGTTTCGAAGAAGTAATTTCTATATCTATACTATAAATGAGAATGTATGTGTGTGTCTGCGCATGTCTTTCAAAGGTTCTGAAATGGTCCATCCTGGAGAAAAACAGTTTTCATTTTTTAAATCTGCATCCCATTGAGAATGTTTTAGGTTTGTTATAAAAAAATGTAAGTTTTGCGAGATATAAATCAACTTCAAATCGCCAATATACAATATCATTAAAATATCATTAAAATCTACAACAGTCAGAATACCTCTCTCTATATATCTATCTGTCTCTCTGTATTTTCCTCTTTTCCTTTCTGTATATGACTTTACCACACTCTCTCTCACTTCCATTATAACAAAATTCACAGGGTATAAAAAAAAATTTGTTGTAACGAAAAATTCTTTATAACGAGGTTGACCTAACATATCGAACATGTGGTCGGGGAATGAAAAAAAATGTTGTTATAATGAAAAATTCGTTATAATGGTATTCATTATAACAGAATTTTACTTGTATATATATATATATTGATATATATATATATATATATATATATATATATATATATATATATATATATATATATATAAAGGACGTAAAATAAGAAAATATTTTTTTAAAAAAATTAAAAAAAAAAAAAAATTTTTTTCTTACTTAGTAAGAAAAAAAAATTTTTTTTTTTTTTTAATTTTTTTAAAAAAATATTTTCTTATTTTACGTCCTTTATATTATTGTTCTGCATTCTCCTGCATTGAACCACCTAGGTACTATGACATAACCTGTGTATTTGCTGGCATGGGCGTGCATCTGTGCGCTTATGTTAGTTGATATATTAAATTATCTATATATATATATATGTATGTAAAAGGTAAACAGAAATAACAACACAATCAGTACAGTATATGGAAGGAGGAATATATTAGGTTAACGCTTGAAATAGCTGAAAGAGGACCTTAATGTTTCGGATACTAGTCCTTCATCAGAAGAAAGAATGAGAAATTAGAAAGATTGAAGGGACGGGCGGGGTGGAATTGGAAAAAATGCTTTTAGAGAAAAATAACAGGTCCATTCATTGACCTTTCTATATAGATCAGTCTGAGATTATAGTGAAGGACTAAATCCAAAAGCATGTGCTTGGGAAGGAAACTCCTTAACCATGCAGATGTTTACTTTTATAGAACTTTTTAGTATATTACTGGTATAGATGTTGGGCTGTATTTTAGTTGTTACTTCAACTAATAACACACTTCTTGGAGTACATTTGACACAATGTAAGTTTCTTTCTTTCCTGTCAACCATCTTTTGGAGCAGTTGACAGCTCTCATTTACAGTTGTTAATCATCATTATCCTCCACCTCCTCATGATCATGATTATGATCATGATCATCATCATCATCATCATCATCATTATCATCCTCATCATTGTCATCATCATCATTGTCATCATCATCATTGTCATCATTGTCATCATTGTCATCATCATCTTTGTGAGTTTTACATCCATATTTTCATGTTGACATGGGCTGGAGGAGAGCTTGTATTTTTTTCTTTAAGTAAGGATATTTGCATATCTAAACAATGAACAGTAAGACCTTTGTTGATGTAATACTAAATGCAAAGAGAAAAGAAGAGAAAGTAAACACACAAACATACACACACACATGCAAATATATATATATATATATATATATATATAGGAATGAGTAGGACCCCGACGGCTGAGCTCAAGCCATTTCGACGGCTAATTCTGGACGTCCAGAATTAGCCGTCGAAACGGCTTGAGCTCAGCCGTCGGGGTCCTACTCATTCCTATTACCCACTCTACTACCCTACTACCCTAAGTATTGAGTACTTTGGTGCATTATGGTCCATCTGGTTCCTTACCACATTTCCTTTGTTATATATATATATTTATTAAAATAACAGATTAAAGTTTAAGCAAAGAATCGCTGCTTTCACACTTAACGGGATCTTCTGAAACTAAAAAAGTTAATCTGTGAACGCAGAAGTAAATATTTCAAAAAACGTTGCAACCGGAGGAAGACAGGAAGATGATACTTTGGTTCGTGGAAACGTTCCCTGGCAAAGAACGGGAAAAAACGAAGATAATACGTCATTATTTGGAGCGGTGAAAAACAATTACACGCAAAGACAAAACCATGTTTATACGGTGGTAATGCTGGTGCCATGACAAAAAGCATCTAGTCTGTCCTTTATGGCAATGGTATTGGAGTCACTCTAAACTGCTCCCACTATGTGCTGTAAAGTGATTGGCATTAACAAGGGCATCCAGGCATAGAAACCAAGCCAAAAGTGGAATATTCAAGCAAGATATAGCTATCTGAATAGTCTAGCCTCAATATATAAGAGCCTGTTTGACACATATAATTACAGAAAATTGAGACATTAAATGGTAATAATGATAAGCACCCCTCTCCCTTTAGATGATGTGGTCTAAAAGAAGGAATAATGTATCTTGGCCAGTATCATTGTTTACAAACACAGCACAAAAAAAAAAGCCAGCGAAAATAATATATGACAATTCTCTGCCATAGAATGGTATCTTATTTTATAGATCCCGGGAGGATGAAAAGCACCACTAAATAGGAGCTAAACAGGAGCTAAACATGAGATGAACTGGAGATAAACAGGAGATAAACAGGAGCTAAACAAGAGATAATCAGGAGCTAAACAGGAGATAGACATGAGATAATCAGGAGATAATCAGGAGATAAACAGGAGATAATCAGGAGATAAACAGAAGCTAAACAGGAGATAATCAGGAGATAATCAGGAGATATTCAGGAGATAATCAGGAGATAATCAGGCGATAATCAGGAGATAATCAGGCGATAATCAGGAGCTAAACAGGAGATAATCAGGAGATAATCAGGAGCTAAACAGGAGATAATCAGGAGATAATCAGGAGCTAAACTGAGGCTAAACAGGAGATAATCAGGAGGTAATCAGGAGATAAACAGGAGATAATCAGTAGCCAATCAGGAGATAAACAGGAGATAAACAGGAGGTAATCAGGAGATAATCAGGAGATAATCAGGAGATAATCAGGAGATAAACAGGAGATAATCAGGAGATAGCCAGGAGATAATCAGGCGATAATCAGGAGCTAAACAGGAGATAATCAGGAGATAATCAGGAGATAAACAGAAACTAAACAGGAGATAATCAGGAGCTAAACAAGAGATAAACAGGAGATAATCAGTAGCTAATCAGGAGATAAACAGGAGATAAACAGGAGGTAATCAGGAGATAATCAGGAGATAATCAGGAGATAAAGAGGAGATAATCAGGAGATAAACAGGAGATAATCAGGCGATAATCAGGAGCTAAACAGGAGATAATCAGGAGATAAACAGAAACTAAACAGGAGATAATCAGGAGCTAAACAGGAGATAAACAGGAGATAATCAGTAGCTAATCAGGAGATAAACAGGAGATAAACAGGAGGTAATCAGAAGATAATCAGGAGATAATCAGGAGATAATCAGGAGATAATCAGTAGCTAATCAGGAGATAAACAGGAGATAAACAGGAGGTAATCAGGAGATAATCAGGAGATAATCAGGAGATAAAGAGGAGATAATCAGGAGATAAACAGGAGATAATCAGGCGATAATCAGGAGCTAAACAGGAGATAATCAGGAGATAATCAGGAGATAAACAGAAACTAAACAGGAGATAATCAGGAGCTAAACAGGAGATAAACAGGAGATAATCAGTAGCTAATCAGGAGATAAACAGGAGATAAACAGGAGGTAATCAGAAGATAATCAGGAGATAATCAGGAGATAATCAGGAGATAATCAGGAGATAATCAGGAGATAAACAGGAGATAATCAGGAGATAATCAGGAGCTAAACAGGAGATAAACAGGAGATAATCAGGAGCTAAACAGGAGATAAACAGGAGATAATCAGTAGCTAATCAGGAGATAAACAGGAGGTAATCAGGAGATAATCAGGAGATAATCAGGAGCTAAACAGTAGATAATCACGAGATAAACAGGAGATAATCAGAAGATAATCAGAAGATAAACAGGAGATAATCAGAAGATAATCAGGAGCTAAACTGGAGCTAAACTGGAACTTAAAGGGGCTCAACTGGAGCTTAAGGGGGGCTAAACTGGAGCTTAAAGGAGCTAAACTAGAGATAAAGAGGAGCTAAAGAGGAGTTAAACTGGAGCTAAACATCATCAACAACAAGCCTCTGATGAGGATTTCTAATGTCGGCACAAAGCCAGTAATTTGGGCTGAGGGGGGAGAAAATCAATTATATCAAGCCCCTGTACTTGACTGGTACTTTATTTTATCAATCCTGAAAAGATGAAAAGCATAATTGACCTCTACAGGATTTGACCTCAGAACATAGAAATTCGTAACTACATATCGTAAAGTATTTTGTCCGACAATCTATATCCGACAATATATTTAGTTATACATAGACAACTAGTGTGATTTTCACTTGTAGCCGTCTGGTATTTGAACGAATAGTGAAGTTTTAAAACAATTGAATAACTTCAAAATTCAACAGATTTCAGTTGGATTAACCCTTTAATTCCCAACCTGGCCAACACCGAGTCTGGTTCTATGAAATAAAACCCCCCTATTTTAAAGGTTTCCAATTTAAATTTAAATCTTCCAACATAATTTTATATAAGAACCTTACATTAAATTAATATCTTCACAATGAAATAATTAATAATTACTAATTAAAATAGAGCATTAGAAATGCAGTCATGAAAGGGTTAAATAATGTTTGTAATAAAAAAAGAAAACAAAAGAAAGAAAAAATTAAATAGCGAAGCAGCAGACTCTACAACCCAGTCTAAGGTGGTAAGCTATGTCTTTACCATGTATATATAGTGCAGCTGGGATCCAGCTGCACTATATAGACAGAATGGTAAAGACATAGCTGCAGAGATCAGCCTACAATAACTGCTACATTAAGTACTTGACCTCATGGGACTATCCTCATGTGGGATGTACTCCTCCCAGTTTAGCTGAGGACACCAGAGGTCTTGACCATGACCTGCATGAAAAGGAAGTGATCAATCAAGTTCTGGTATTTTGATATTCCACAAAAGTTAAATCCATCACTGGAATCCATCACTTTCCCCACACAACACATTGCAATTCCCTTCCGATTCCTTCAGTTTATTCAGTAGGGCTGTCAGTTTTTGTGTTTCTTCTGTCAGAAACTGTGAACTTCAGCTTGATGTGGAGAGAGAAATGGGCTCCTCCTCACACATTTTGCTTGTTTCCCCTCTGCCAGCCTGTAAATCACTTTGCAGTGTGTTTTGCTGGCATTTTATCAACCATGGTGCCAACAGTTGAAATGTTGTTTTGCTCATACATGGTAAATCAGTCCTCTATACCTTGAAGAGTCTTCGTTTTTTTCAAAGTAAATGTGACCTAGCATGTAATTGGAGGGAACAAGAAGGATAGGATGTCTAAGATACATTCTGATCCACACTCATCTGTTCCTCTTCTAACTCTTGTCTATAGGTCTATCTTTTTTCTTTTATCTCTCAATCTATCTTCTTATGAAGGACTAATATCTGAAACATTAAGACTCCTTTCCTACTATATCAAGCATTAAACAAATCATCATCATCATCATTTTACATCCACTTTTCCCTGCTTGCAAGGGTGGGATGGGAACTGATTCTGGCTTGATTTCTACAGCTGGATGCCCTTCCTAACACCAACCACATTTACAGTGAGTGCTGGGTGCTTTTTTGCCGTGGCACCTCCACGACCACTTTGCAGTGGAATGATAGGAACCCGAGTCCCTATCATCTCATTTCTACAGCTGTGTAAACTGGAGCAATGTGAAATAAAGTGTCTTGCTCAAGGAAACAACACATCACCCGGTCTGAGAATTGAGCTCACAACCTTTCGATTGCAAGGCCAATGCTCTAACCACTAAGCCATGTGCCTCCATTAAACAAATATATACGTTAATTATACTATATCAATGTTGTTTTATCACTTTCTTTTTGCATATATATCATCATCATCATCATCATCATCGTTTAATGTCCATTTTCCACATTAACAGGGGTGAGATGGGTTATCCCATTAGAGGCAGGTTGGGTCAGGCGACCGTGTCTTGCACATATAGGACTATTTTTGGCTGGATTTCTATAGCTGGATGCCCTTCCTTATGCCAACCACATTTACAGTGTGTGCTGGCTGATTTTTGTCGTGACAGCTACACGACCACTTCATAGTGTGGGCTGGATGTTTTTAGTCGTGACTCCTGCATGACCACCTTACAGTGTGGGATGGGTGCTTTTTGTTATGACATCTACATGACCACTATACAATGTGGGCTGGATGTTTTTGTTATACCAACTTATATATATATATATATATATATATATATATAAAAACATAGAAAGTGTTGTAAGACACTAGGTGGACCACAACACACCAGAGTACTCAATACTTAGAGTAGTAGAGTGAGAAATAGGAAAAGAGTCAGGACCCCGACGGCTGAGCTCCAGCCGTTTCGACAGCTAGATCCAAACTAGATCTAGCTAGATCTAGCTGTCGAAATAGCTGGAGCTCAGACATCGGGGTCCTGACTCTTTTCCCATATATATATATATATATATATATATATATATATATATAAATATATATACGATAAATTAATTAATTCCATACACTGGTGGTTTTTCCCTGTTTTATTGATGGCGCACTATCTCTCTCTCTAGTGTGTTACCTTTTCAACATATATATATATATATATATACATATATATATATATATATATATATATATATATATATATATATATATATATATATATATATATATGTATATATATATACATATATATATATATATATATATATATACACACACACAAATTTAAAGGATATATAAAAAATCATTTTTCATATATCAAGTTGAATATAATGTTCATCAAGCTTCCTGTGTTGAGTAACATAATCAATATATATCTTTTATATCTGTTGATTAAATCAATTTAGTGTATATAAAAGGATCGATTGACTTTCGTCAAATCGGACGGAGGAAACAATGTTTCTGTTAGTCTTTCCAGTTACTAGTACTATCTATCGGTCGCAACTCCAGGTAGAAGGAGCAACATGAAATAGTGTCTTGCTCAAGGACATAATGCATCGCCCGATCCAGGAATCAAACTCACAACCTCAAGATTGCTAACCACTCAGCCACATGTTGACATAGTGTGTGTATATATATATATATATATATATATATATATATATATATATATATATATAGTTATGTAATAAACAACATAAGATAATATATATATATATATATATATATATATATATATATATAGTTATATAGTTATGTAATAAACAACATAAGTTAATATATATATATATATATATATAGTTATGTAATAAACAACATAAGATAATATATATATATATATATAGTTATATAGTTATGTAATAAACAACATAAGATAATATATATATATATATATATATATATAGTTATGTAATAAACAACATAAGATAATATATATATATATATATATATAGTTATGTAATAAACAACATAAGATAATATATATATATATATATAGTTATATAGTTATGTAATAAACAACATAAGATAATATATATATATATATATATATAGTTATGTAATAAACAACATAAGATAATTATTTCATTTACCATAGGTTTCACGAAGACAGACGAGCTGATTTCAATCATCAGAATGAAATTTTATTTAAAATGGAAGTGAGATATGGATTTCAAATCAAAGTCTAGGACAATTGAAAGCGAGGCTGAAATAAAATAACGGACATAATGTAGCCTACATAGAGCACTCTCCTTTCCTTTACCTTTCCTACGGAATTACTTCATATATATATATATATCGTCATTATCCTCATCATTGTTTTTATGTCCACTTCAACAGGCTAGCATGGGTTGGACAGGATATTTTGAGCCAATGTTTTACAACAAGATGCCTTTTCTAACACAAACCCTTTTAATCATGTCCTATGAGATGTAGGGATATGGTATGTCTATTCTAAAAACAGGATAATAAAACCTCTGTCAATTCCAGTTGAATTAATCAACAAAATAACCTGCCCATGAAACTAAAATGTAGGTAGCTACACATTCTACAGACACATGAAAGCTGCCAAGGTCCAATTCTATGCTGATCCTTCGGAGGAGAGGATGGAGATTGTGGAGGTGATGAGGGAAGAACTCTGTACCGCTTACACTGAGGCCAGAGAGAAGGCATTTACATTACT
>OZ024741.1:251841740-251896740 GCA_964016885.1 Eledone cirrhosa | reverse complement strand
GTATGGCTATATGTAAAAGCATATCTCTCTGTGTGTGTATGTGTGTGTGTGTCTATGTGTAGCTGTATGTAAAAGCATATCTCTCTGTGTCTGTATGTATGTGTTTGTCTATATTGTTCTGTGTTTAAGTACTTACATGTCTGTATGTTTGTCTCTATGTATTTATATTTGTCTATGTTTGTGTGTTATTTTAATCCATATACATTCCAACCATGACTATCCCATCAATTTTTATATCTAAGAATACAGATGAATGTATTCCACATTTTTTTAAAGATAGTGAAGTGTGATTCGAAGGAAATTTAACTGTTATGTTTAGCATGACAAGTGAATGAATAGAAGCTCACTTGATAGGTCATGTTTCTCTGTGATTCTATATAAGTTTTTTTTTTTTTTACATTTGAAATCCCCCACCCCCTCCAAGAAGGCGGCAAGTAACCAACAATTTGTTGAGAGTAACGAAAGAAAAGAAAATATAATGAAACACTGTACTTAACACCAAAAACTGATCAGCAGGAAAATTTAAAATATTAACCATTTTGATACAGCCCCATCCTAAATTGCCTTTGGTTCTATGAAACAAATCTACTCATTTTAAAGGGTTCCTATTTGAATTTTAAATTTCCAACATAACTTGACATAAGAACCTTTTGTTAAATTCTATTACAAATACCATCTAGGGGTTTGCCCCTTAAAAGTTTCAGCTTAACAAACGTTTGATAAAATATTTTGAATAACCTAGCTATTTTTAAGCTGTTTATAACCAAATCACTGTGTAACACAATCATACTCGCTCTGAATACACCCCCCCCCCCCCCAAAAAAAAACACCTTAATAATGAAATAATTGATTATTTTAGTAAATCCCTCCAAATCCTTCATTAATTAATTTAAATTCAGTATATTTTATTATATATATGGTAATGAAAGTGTTAAGATGTATATCTATCAGAGAAACAAGAAGAAGAAAGAGAGTTCCATCAGACAAAAATTTGAGGAAAGAAACTACTAGAATAGAAATACTTCTTACAAGAGGAGACAACTACTGTGAAAGGATGAAAATTTACACTTGATACTAAACTGCCTGAAACCACTCCTAATTCTATGATTTAAAACTGTTTATTACCATCATCATTTAACATCCATTCCCTGCAAGTGATAAACGTTCCATCATAATTTTATGTAAGAAATTTTGTTATGTTCCAAACAGTAGCTTAATAATAAGAAAGTTATTTATTTTATTCAATCCTTCCAAATTCTTGATTATTTTCAAAATGATTTGAAAATCATATGCAGTGTTTTTCATTAGAAATATGGTAATGGAAGGGTTAATAGAATGATAAGCCACTTAATAGCAACTGCATGAAGAAAGTTTGGCAGAACAACAACCATGAAAGTATTTATGGAATAGAAATACAGAAGCAATGTCCTGGCAATGAGAGAGAGGTTGAAGTTTAGCTGTCTGTTTTAGTCTCTCTGTCTATATGTTAGTGTGAGTGCATACATGTTAAGGTATCTTGAAGTGTTTGTCTATATTGTGTGTATGTATGTGTTATTGCCAGTCTGCTTGTCCATATGTATGTATATAAATATGCATATATATATGCAAATAAGACCATTGATTGCCCTAACCCATAAATAAAAGACTCAGAAAACACCATTAAGCCAACCACCGATCTGTATCCCTATATTCCATAAACCAACCACAGATCACACCAGCTACTGGTATAGGGAAAACAGATGTTATCAAGCTGTAGCTGTCATATAACATAGTTTCTGTATAATAAAATTCTAATTATTTGCAGTATGTGAAAGCACATGGCCTAGTGGTTAGGATGCTGGATTTACAATGATAATGTGGGTTTGATTCCTGGACCAGTTGACACATTGTGTTCTTGAGCAAAACACTTCATTTCATGTTGCTCCAGCATATTCAGATGAAAATAAGTATCAGCAGTAGCTGGAAGTTAACTCTACAATGGATTGGTGTCCTGTCCATGGAGGAGTCTTGTACTTTTAGTAGCTTATCCTTTTAGCATTTAAACTGGCCGTATCCAGCTAGAATTCTCTCATCTCTTTCTGTTCAAACTGGCTGTAACCGGCTGCTCATACTTATGTTAAGGTATTGTTCTCTAAATAAATAATATCAAAATCTCATAAATTCGATATTATGTGAGATAATTGTGTGAGATAAAGCCTTTACTGTGAAAATACAATAGCAAATATAGAATACTGTAAATATAGAGCACTGTAAATATAGAATACTGTAAATATAGAGTAATGTAAATGCTAAAGGGTTAAAGCCAGTGAAACTGGGACTAAGATCTCGTCTGATGAACCTCCAGGCTTAGGATAGACTTATTATGTATAAGACTGTCTGTTAAATAGATGCTTGCTCATGACTATCATTTGAATTCGATGCTGACTATCTTTATTTGTGAACCCTTTCTACAATATATTTTATCCAATGCTCTAGTGACTTTGTCAATTTGTTGAATCAAGGAAAAGTGTTTGTGGGTTTCTGTCAGTTCTAACGATGAGTTGAACAATTGTTTAACAAATGAAACGGCCAGCTCATGAAATTAATATGTGACTGCCAGTATATTCCTCAGATATCTACAGCATTAATGTAGTTCTCAGGTAGATTCAGCATGACACAGTGTAAAACATGGCTGAGAATTTGAATTACAGATACAACTTATCTTTTGCTAGCAGACGGGACTAAAGCAGCAAAGAATATAATGTCTTCCTCAAGGATACAACACGCTGCAGGGAATTGAACCATTGAACTTAAACACTCAGCCACATGCCTCCACATCAAGGAAAATTAAACATGGCTGAACTATGCTTAATTCAATGAAACAAAGGCAAGGGGAGATAACTCAAAGCGTGTTGGTGTTTGTAGAGTTAATGTTAATATGGATGTAAGAAATTAGATAGCTTCAGACGAAATTTAAAACAGCATATAAAGTATAAACACACACACGCACGCACACACACACACACACACACACACACACACACACACACACACACACACTTAAATATATATACCCACACATGTGTGTATCCTGTTATTCCTTTATATATATATATATATATATATAGATCAAAATTGATGGAAGTTACGGAGTAGGTAGACCCAGAAAAACCTGGGGCGATTTGATAAATTCCGACCTTACACACTTACACCTCTCTAAGACAATGTCACTGGACCGAGATCTTTGCGCTTCGCAGTAATACAGAAGACCCGCCTTGCCTATGTACAAAGCGAAACCTACAGTCAGTAGGCACCTCCTAACCAAATACACACCCCAATCCACTACCCCTACTCCAGCCCCCACTCCTACCAACACCACCCTTTCTCTGTAAAGTTATGTTGGTACCACAACATCCAGTCCAAAATAAATGAGGTTGTATAGGTGTCATGACAAAAAAACACACAGTCCACACTGTAATGTGGCCGTGTAGGTAACACGCTAAAAACCTCTCAGTCCACACTGTAAACGTGGTTGGTGTTAAGAAGGGCATCCAGCCATAGAAAACCTGCCAGACAGTCCTATATGAGCGAGACATGGTCACCTGACCAATCTTGCCTCAATTGGGACAATTCCCGTCTAAACCCATGCTAGCATGCAAGATAGACGTTAAACGATGATGATGATGATGATATATATGACAATATCTCTTGAATATTGTTCTGGGATGATATAATATAGTTTTACGATGTTGTCATGGCTGGATTATCCATTAAACAAAATAAGCAGATACTTAGGGCATCAAGAGAAGAAGGACTCCATTTTATTCAAATTCATTATATTTATCATCCCCACCTCCATTTTTTTGGCAGACTTTATATATTGTGGGAGGGTGGGGACACTTTAATATTTCACGTGCGTTGGGCTTCGAAAGGATTTTATCTGAGCCTGGGTTTTGTAGTTATGTACTGGAGGTGGGGTGGTATGTGTTGTCATTGTTGTGTAGCCTCAGGTCAGCTTTGAGCAGTACTATGGCATGCTGCTATCTGTTTGAATGATGTGCCATGGTTCACATATCCATCTTTCTAATTATACCATGTTTCCACAAAGCTGAGAATCATATTGCTCATTCTGACTTGACAGGCAAGTATATAAGGGTACAGTTTAATATTCTTGACATATTGTAGCTTGACAGTTTGGACATATTGCAATTTGATGGTTTGGATATATTGCAGTTTGGCAGCTTTGGCATATTGCATTTTGGCAGTTTGGACATATTGCACTTTGACAGTTTGGACATATTGCAGTTTGACAGTTTGGACATATTGCAGTTTGACAGTTTGGACATATCACAGCTTGACAGTTTGGACATATTGCAGTTTGACATTCTTTAGATATTGAACTCTGTCCACTCTTCAGTCTATTTTTGTACACCCATAGACTCTGGTGGTGGCAATAGGGGTGGTAGGCATGGTGAACTCAGTCAGACTACAACAGTTGCTGTCTAAGCCAGACTAAGATTTTAAGAGGCCCTAATCACTGAAAAATTAGAAGGTTCCTTTCTTTATGGGTTTGTTTTAGCTGCAACTTTGCACCATTGCCCATTGTAAATCTGGCAGTGGAAAAAATATTTCTGTGAGGCCCAGCTTTACTTAATGCTCTAAACATGTTTATATTTTGCTTAATAGTTAATCCAGGGCTGTTGAAAGTTCCTCACTACTTATTGGTGATGTGTACCAAAATGCTGGATTTAACCATTAAGCAAAATAAGTCTATGCTTAGGGCATCAAGGAAGGAGGGCATCATTTCATTTAAATTCCTCCTCCTCCTCCTCCTTGAGACGGTCATGTGGACAAAGTCCTCAGACATGTCTTCCAGAGGGTTCTTTCAGAACCAACCATCTCCAAATAATCTGGTTCGATCCCCAAGCGTAACCAACTGATCATATGGATGTAAAAGAAAAGGCTGGAATTGTATTTGTCATAAGACCCTTTAGTTGTGTCAAGGACATAACAACCTCCCTAGCATTGGTGACCTACACAATAAACACACCAAGTACATGCAGTAAAGTGACTGGTGTTAGAAATGAAATCCAGTCATAGAAAACGTAGCAGACAAAAAGTTTGGAGGACCCTTCAGTTGTATCAAAGACATGACAACCTCTCTAGTGCTGATGCCACTATAAAATGCAGTTGGTAGAATGTGAACCCTCAACCTGTCTGGTAGGTCAGTGGATGAGCTTCATTAATTTCCTTGCTTGCAGGGTAAGTGGATGTTAAATGATGATGTTGGTGATGATTTAAAAAAAAATCTTTTGCAAGCATATTGTGATGGTATGTGAGTGAAGGTGGGTGTCTGGTGGTGATGGTAATAGTTGTGGTGATGATACTGATGGCTGTAGTTGTGTTGGTAGGTTTGTGGAAGTGAGTGGGTGTGTGGTGGTGATGATGAAAGTGGTAGTTATTGTGGTGCTGGTGTGCATGTGTTGCTTATATTTGTCTGAGATTAGTAAGATAGATAGCATTTAAGGGATGTTTTAACAGCAGTCATGCTCTGGTCTGTCTCATATGTCCAGAGATCATGTTTTTCTTGTTGTGCCAGTGATTGTGAGAGTTTGAGTTTCTATTTCTAACTGGTCAGGGGTTACGGTTAGGGTTAGGGTTAAAGTAGTTTCTTTGTTAACTCATGCACACATATAATGTTGACTCCTGAAGCTGATTTCTGATTTAAGTTGAGCTATGGTTCAAGATGATCACTAATTCAAGTTGACATTTGGTTCAAGTTGATTAGAACTGTGTTGACCAATGACTATATTGTTTAAGTCATTATAGTGAGTAGATGAACTATATTTGGTGATTGTTGTCTATCTAATTCACCAGACTTATGTTTAAAGATTTTCCAACCGTAATTCTTCTAACTTCTCCCAAACTGTAAATTGGATTAAAATGATAAAAAATGGATTAATTTATTAAAGACAGGAAGTTTTGACATGAGAAAGATTTTATAACTATTTCTAGTCTAGTGGCCATATTTAAACTTCCATTGTTCGTTTTCATTGAGTAAGCTGTTGGTGTTGTTTAACCCAGTGTCAACCCTAATCAAAGAGGCAGGAATTTAATCATAACCATTTCATACTTCTATATATCTTGAAATACATGGACTAAATTATGTGATATGTCCTACCTTTCCCTAAATAGAAGAGTGGGATTTCAGAAGGATTTACTGCAATTTTTAGCAGATCAAATAAATGACTTATGGTTAAAAGCAGTTTAATCATAGCTAGTTCATACTTATGTATATCTCAGACTACATTATGTAATGTGTCCCACCTTTACCAAGAAAGAAGAGTGTGATTTGCTGGAGGATTTACTGCAATTTTTAGCAGATCAAATGAACATGTAGAGGCTCCCTAGAGAGTTAGTTGTATCATCTGATATCAGAGAGCTAATTACAGGTATAAACATAACAGTGTCATACCTTTAGCTAATATCTGGAGGTAATAGCTCCAGCTAATACTTATAGATAATAGCTCTAGCTAATAGATGTAGCTATTAGATATAATAGGTATGAGCTGTAGCTAATACACAGAGCTAGTACTTAGAGCTAGAATTATAGCAGATTGGTATAGGTGTGATGGTAATTCTTGAGAGAGATAAAGGGAAGGGTCTTCACATAAATAGATGTGAAAACACACAGATAGTGGCATATATATATATGTATATATATATATATATATATATATATATAATCCGTGTGTGTAATTATATGCATATGTATGTGTTATATATATATATATATACACACACACACACACACACACATATATATATATATATATATATATATATATATATATATATATATATGTATATATATATATTTACTAATACATATAGGAAAACAGAAGCACATAGAGAGGATACATGCACACATACACACACATGTATATATATATATATATATATATAGGTAAGGTAGACAGGAATGAAGAGGTGTAAATAGAGAGATGGATAGCAGCAGCAGCAGCAACAGGCAATGTGATGGGTAATGAAGAGATCTTCATTTGGAAACCTTATAGAAAATCAATGTGGACAGCAGCAGCATCACTGCCATTATCACCACCACCACCACCACCACCACCACCAGTGCCATCACCACCATTATCATCACCACCACTGCCATCACCACCATTATCATCACCACCACCACCACCACTGCCATCACCACCATTATCATCAACACCACTACCACCACTGCCATCACCACCATTATCATCACCACCACTGCCATCACCACCATCATCACCGCCACTGCCATCACCACCATTATCCAAACCACCATCACCACCACTGCCATCACCACCATTATCATCAGCATCATCACCACCACTGCCATCACCACCATTATCACCACCACCACCACCACCACCACTGCCATCACCACCATTATCATCACCACCACCACCACCAGCACCACTGCCATCACCACCATTATCACCATCACCATCACCAACACTGCCATCACGACCATTATCATCACCACCATCACCATTACCAACACTGCCATCACCGCCACTGCCATCACCACCATTAGTATCACCACCACCATCATCATCACCACCATTACCATCACCACCATTAGTATCATCACCACCATCATCGTCACCACCACTGCCATCACCTCCATCATTATCACCACCAGCACTGCCATCAGCACCATTATCACCATCACAACTAGTTTCATCACTACTACAACTACCATAGACACCACTGCCATCACCACCACCAATAACAAAAACACCATCACCACCCCCAACAACAAAAACACCATCGCCACCACCAACAACAACACCATCACCACCTTCAACAACAACAAAACCACCCCAACAACACCATCACCACACCCAACAACAAAAACACCATCACCACCAACAACAACACCATCACCACCAACAACAACACCATCACCACTCACAACAACAACAACACCATCACCACCCCCAACAACAAAAACACCATCACCACCTCCAACAACAACAAAACCACCCCAACAAAACCATCACCACCCCAACAACAAAAACACCACCACCACTCCCAACAACAAAAACACCATCACCACCCCCAACAACAAAAACACTATCATCACCCCCAACAACAAAAACACCATCACCACCCCCAACAACATAAACACCATCACCACCACCATCAACAACAACACCACAACCACCCCCAACAACAACAAAAACACCATCACCACCCCCAACAACAACAACACCATCACCACCCTCATCAACAACAAAACCATCACCACCCCCATCAACAACACCATCACCACCCCCAACAACAACAACACCATCACCACCCCCAGCAACAACAACACCATCACCACCCCCAACAACAACACCATCACCACCCCCAACAACAACAACACCATCACCACCCCCATCAACAACAACACCATCACCACCCCCATCAACAACACCATCACCACCCCCAACAACAACAACACCATCACCACCCCCAACAACAATAACACCATCACCACCCCCAACAACAACACCATCACCACCCCCAACAACAACACCATCACCACCCCCCAACAACAACAACACCATCACCACCCCCAACAACAACACCATCACCACCCCCAACAACAACACCATCACCACCCCCAACAACAACAACACCATCACCCCCCCAAACCCCCCCCCCAACAACAACACCATCACCACCCCCAACAACAACACCATCACCACCCCCAACAACAACAACACCGTCACCACCCCCAACAACAACACCACCACCACCCCCAACAACAACAACAACACCATCACCACCCCCATCAACAACAACACCATCACCACCCCCAACAACATAAACACCATCACCACCACCAACAACAACACCATCACCACCCCCAGCAACAAAAACACCATCACCACCTCCAACAACAACAAAACCACCCCAACAACACCATCACCACTCACAACAACAACAACACCATCACCACCCCAACAACAAAAACACCATCACCACCTCCAACAACAACAAAACCACCCCAACAAAACCATCACCACCCCAACAACAAAAACAACATCACCACCCCCAACAACAAAAACACCATCACCACCCCCAACAACAAAAACACCATCACCACCCCCAACAACATAAAGACCATCACCACCCCCAACAACATAAACACCATCACCACCACCATCAACAACAACACCACAACCACCCCCAACAACAACAAAAACACCATCACCACCCCTAATAACAAAAACACCATTGCCACCCCCAACAACAACACCATCACCACCCCTAACAACAACAACATCATCACCCCCAACAACAAAAACACCATCACCAACCCCAACAACAACAAAACCACCCCAACAACACCATCACCACTCCCAACAACAAAAACACCACCACCACCCCCAACAACAACACCATCACGACCACCGCCAACAACAACACCATCACCACCCCCAACAACAACAACACCATCACCACCCCCAACAACAACACCATCACCACCCCCAACAACATAAACACCATCACCACCCCCATCATAAACACCATCACCACCACCAACAACAACACCATCACCACCCCCAACAACAAAAACACCATCACCACCTCCAACAACAACAAAACCACCCCAACAACACCATCACCACTCCCAACAACAACAACACCATCACCACCCCCAACAACAAAAACACCATCACCACCTCCAACAACAACAAAACCACCCCAACAAAACCATCACCACCCCCAACAACAAAAACACCATCACAACCCCCAACAACAAAAACACTATCACCACCCCCAACAACAAAAACACCATCACCACCCCCAACAACATAAACACCATCACCACCCCCAACAACATAAACACCATCACCACCACCATCAACAACAACACCACAACCACCCCCAACAACAACAAAAACACCATCACCACCCCCAATAACAAAAACACTATCACCACCCCCAACAACAAAAACACCATCACCACGCCCAACAACAAAAACACCATCACCACCCCCAACAACATAAACACCATCACCACCACCATCAACAACAACACCACAACCACCCCCAACAACAACAAAAACACCATCACCACCCCCAATAACAAAAACACAATTGCCACCCCCAACAACAACACCATCACCACCCCCAACAACAACACCCTCACCACCCCCAACAACAAAAACACCATCACCACCCCCAACAACAACAAAACCACCCCAACAACACCATCACCACCCCCAACAACAACACCATCACCACCCCCAACAACAACAACACCATCACCACCCCCATCAACAACACCATCACCACCCCCAACAACAACAACACCATCACCACCCCCAACAACAATAACACCATCACCACCCCCAACAACAACACCATCACCACCCCCAACAACAACAACATCACCAACCCCAACAACAACAACACCATCACCACCCCCAACAACAACAACACCATCACCACCCCCAACAACAACAACACCATCACCACCCCCATCAACAACACCATCACCACCCCCAACAACAACAACACCATCACCACCCCCAACAACAATAACACCATCACCACCCCCAACAACAACAACATCACCACCAACAACAACAACAACACCATCACCACCCCCAACAACAACAACACCATCACCACCCCCAACAACAATAACACCATCACCACCCCCAACAACAACACCATCACCACCAACAACAACAACAACACCATCACCACCCCCAACAACAACAACACCATCACCACCCCCAACAACAACAACACCGTCACCACCCCCAGCAACAACAACACCATCACCACCCCCAACAACAACAACACCATCACCACCCCCAACAACAACAACACCACAACCACCCCCAACAACAACACCATCACCACCCCCAACAACAACAACACCATCACCACCCCCAACAACAACAACACCATCACCACCAACAACAACAACAACACCATCACCACCCCCAACAACAACAACACCATCACCACCAACAACAACAACAACAACACCATCACCATCCCCAACAACAACAACACCACAACCACCCCCAACAACAACAACACCATCACCACCCCCAACAACAACAACACCATCACCACCCCCAACAACAACAACAACACCATCACCACCCCCAACAACAACAACACCATCACCACCAACAACAACAACAACAACACCATCACCACCCCCAACAACAACAACAACACCATCACCACCAACAACAACAACAACATCACCACCCCCAACAACAACAGCATCATCCCCAACAACAACACCATCACCATCACCAACAACAACACCATCACCACCAATAACAACAACAACATCACCACCCCCAACAACAACAACACCAACACCATCCCCAACAACAACACCATCACCACCCCCAACAACAACAACACCAACACCATCCCCAACAACAACACCACACCACCAACAACAACAACAACACCATCACCACCCCCAACAACAACAACACCATCACCACCCCCAACAACAAAAACACCATCACCACCCCCAACAACAACAACACCATCACCACCCCCAACAACAACAACACCATCACCACCCCCAACAACAACAACACCATCACCACCCCCAACAACAACAACACCATCACCACCCCCAACAACAACAACACCATCACCACCCCCAACAACAAAAACACCATCACCACCCCCAACAACAACAACACCATCACCACCCCCAACAACAACAACACCATCACCACCCCCAACAACAACAACACCATCACCACCCCCAACAACAACAACACCAACACCATCCCCAACAACAACACCACACCACCAACAACAACAACAACACCATCACCCCCCCCCCCACACAACAACAACACCATCACCACCCCCAACAACAAAAACACCATCACCACCCCCAACAACAACAACACCATCACCACCCCCAACAACAAAAACACCATCACCACCCCCAACAACAACAACACCATCACCAGCCCCAACAACAACAACACCAACACCCCCCCCCCCAAAAAAAAACACCCCCCCCAACAACAACAACAACACCATCACCACCCCAATAACAACACCATCACCACCAACAACAACAACAACACCACCACCACCCCCAACAACAACAACACCATCACCACCCCCAACAACAACAACACCATCACCACCCCCAACAACAATAACACCATCACCACCCCCAACAACAAAAACACCATCACCACCCCCAACAACAACGACATCACCACCCCCAACAACAACACCATCACCACCCCCAACAACAACAACACCAACACCATCCCCAACAACAACAACAACACCATCCCCAACAACAACAACAACAACACCACCACCACCCCCAACAACAACAACACCATCACCACCCCCAACAACAACAACAGCATCACCACCCCCAACAACAATAACACCATCACCACCCCCAACAACAACACCATCACCACCCCCAACAACAACAACACCAACACCATCCCCAACAACAATAACACCATCACCACTCCCAACAACAAAAACACCATCACCACCCCCAACAACAACAACATCACCACCCCCAACAACAACACCATCACCACCCCCAACAACAACAACACCAACACCATCCCCAACAACAACACCATCACCACCCCCAACAACAAAAACACCACCACCACCCCCAACAACAACAACAACACCATCACCACCCCCAACAACAACAAAAACACCATCACCACCCCCAACAACAACAACAACATCACCACCCCCAACAACAACAACAACAGCAAAATCAACATCATCACCATAATCATTATCCTCTACCTCATCCACAATAAAAACAATAGAGAAAAAGATAGCATCTCCTTCAAATCCCACATTTGGGAAAGGAAAAGACATCAGATAATGTATTTCTTGAAAGACAGGATGGTCATTGTTGGAGTACTTTTGATTATAAGTCTATTTCATTGTGGCTGACCTGGGGTTAAACAACAACACCAAACATATATATGTCTTCTTTTAGTCTTACTCTTTTACCTGTTCCAGCTGACTGGAATTGTGAAAGTATTGTTGTTGCTGTCATATTATATATATATATCATCATCATCATCATCATCATCATCAACATCGTTTAACATCCATCTTCCACGCTAGCATGGGTTTGGACGGGAATTTTCCCCACTTGAGGCAAGATTGGTTGTCTTGCTCGTATAGGACTGTCTGGCGGGTTTTCTACGGCTGGATGCCCTTCCTAACACCAACCATGTTTACAGTGTGGGACTGGGAGGTTTTTACCGTGTTACCTACACGGCCACATTACAGCGTGGACTGTGTGTTTTTTTGTCATGACACCTACACGACCTCATTTGTTTCAGACTGGATGTTGTGGTACCAACATAACTTTACATTGGAAGGGGTGGTGTGGATGGGTGGGGGTAGTGTGGCCGGGGTGTATTTTGTTAGAGGTGCCTACTGACTGTAGGTTTCGCTTTGTACTTAGGCAAGGCGGGTCTTCTGTCTGTATTACTGTGTAGCGCCAAAGATCTCGGTCCAGTGACATTGTCTTGGAGAGGTGTAAGTGGATATATATATATATATTGAAGAGTTAAACAAAATTCAATGAGTATATCAAAGAATGAGTTTTACAGTAGATTGGAAGCACTCTACGGGAAAAAAATAATTTTCGGGAGTTATTAATATTAGAATATAAATATTAATAAAATAGATGTTCTTTTGATCAATTACATTTTATTATACATATTTTGGATGTACAACAGTACGTCCTCATCAGACAAAATATAATGATACATGACATACCCTGAGATGTTAAATGGTTAAGATTTAAGATTTAATCAAGGTAGTGTTGTACATCCGAAATATGTATAATAAATGTAATTGATCAAAAGAACATCTATTTTATTAATATTTATATTCTAATATATATATATATATATATATATGTATATATATATATATATATATATGTATATATGTATATTTGTATATATATATATATATATATATATATATATATATATATATATATATATATATATATTTCTTTTTTATTTTGTTTTATTTTTTTAGTCCAGAATTAGCCGTCGAAACGGCTTGAGCCCAGCCGTCGGGGTCCTACCCGTTCCTATATATGCATATATATATATATATGTATATATGTATGTATGTATGTATGTATGTATGTATATATATATATGTATGTATGTATATATATGTATGTATATATATGTATGTATATATATGTATGTATGTATATATATATATTTTTATGTATATGTATATATGTATATATATATATATATATGTATGTATATATATATATATATATATATATATATACATACATATATGTATATACATATATATATGTATGTGTATATATATATCAAATATATATATATATATATATATATATCATCAAATCATATATTTTGTCTGATGAGCACATACTGAAAAAACAACACAGTACCTTTGAAATATATATAATAAAGTATATATTTTGATTATGAGAATATTTTTCATATATATATATATATATATATATATATATATATATATAGAGAGAGAGAGAGAGAGAGAGAGAGAGAGAGAGAGAGAGACAGAGAGAGAGAGAAAGAGATATATGTGTATATATATATATATATGTGTGTGTGTGTATATATATATATGTATCTGTATATAAATATATATATATATATATATATATACATATACGTGTGTATGGGGTCTGGTGGTGGTGGTGGTCATTGTGGTGGTTTCCATGGGAAGATGTTGATGGTCATGGTGGTTTTGGTAGTGCTGGTGCTGTTGTGGTGGCTGTGGCATAGTAGTGGAAGTAGCAATGGTGATGGCAAAGGCAGTGGTGATGCCAAAGGCAGTGGTTTTCAAGAGGAGGAGAATGATGTTTGTAAATACAGCTGAAACAGTTAAAATAGCCCAACTGAGAGAAAAGTAGTAGATGATGTTTGTTTTTTCTTTCTCTCTCTCTCTCTCTCTGTCCATTCTTTGTCTGATTTTGTCTGTCAATCCTTCACGTTTTGTTACCAACACACTGACCTCTAAACAACCAAATTTAGATGCTCCAACACTAGGTCGAAGGTCATTTACTTCTATACACTCACACAAATATCGTTATATTTTCATGTCCAATTACTAATCGGGTGACTACTTAGTAAAAACCCAGTACCACAATATATTACTTGTATTTAGGGATATAACTAGAGTTTGTGTCACCACCCAGCACGGTCCTTGAGTTTGGCCTCCTTCTTCACTAATAAAAAAACTTGACCAAAAGTGCTGTTGGGGACAGGTGCTCATTGCTGAGGCCAATAACCCCCTCACTACACACACACACACTTTTTAGTAGCTTAGTCCAACATGGAGGAAGAGCAGTGCCCTTGATCCCTTTTTTCAAGACCAGTGAAACTGGTGAGAGGCATGATGGACTTTATTCTCAACCCAAACCCCTAATCTGAATATTTACATGAGGGTGGGATCTATGAGGTAACCAAAACTGGGTGGTGACCGATTACATCTACCTGTACAAATGAAGTTCACACGATGTTCAAATCCTGCTGAGGTTAGCTTTGATTGTCATCCTTATATGGTTGATAAAATAAAGTAACAGTAATGTACTGAGGTTGATTTAATCAACTTTCCTCTTCATTTTAAATTGCTGGTCTTATGTTAGCCAACTGTAGAAACAATATAGTTCATTCTTGAACAGGAATTGAACACAGAAACATAAGATGCTGGGAGTGAGATGGGGATGGGTCATTGAGGTACATAACGTGGTGCAATTACCATATATACTCATAAATCAGCCGAGAAATATGTGACAAAAGAAATCGATGGTAAAATGAGGATCAACTTATTATATTCGAGGTTAATATTTTGCAGATTTTCACCAACTTCAAAATTTTACATAAATGAGGTGCTAAAATATTTTCGCTTTGGAAGTGAGTTTTACACCAGTTTCTCTTTCCATATGAAATTTGTATTTCCTATTGTTTTTGATCTGTTTTGAATGAATATGGCCTTCAAAACGATTGGAAATTGGTAAAAAATCATTATGTAATGGAGTTGTGAAACAAAAACTATACTCTAAATAACGCTTAAAACATTTTAGATATCAAAATATTAAATCTTCGTAAGTATATTCTCCACTCATGAGAATTTCAAAAACCACGCCATCTAAACATAACGTGTTGCTTACCTGCCTCGGCTTATACACAGGCTTTGGGTCTTTGCTCTTTTTCAGATATAACATAGGGGGTCAACTTATATTCAAGTATATACGCAATTTAATGTAATGAGATGTAAGTTTTTTAACCCTTCCATTACTGTATTTCTAATTAAATATACTGCCTATTGTGAAGGGGACATAGCTTTGCTTACCTTGCTGGTCCTGTCCTAATCATTGTGGCATAAATCAGTGAAAACTCTACCTACCCAGAGTCTGATTAGAAATCACTGGGTCCATCTAAAACACACTCATGGATGTTTCAATTCTCTATGTCAGACAAAAGGAGAAAGTGATCAACACTGTCAAAGAAGCAGGCCCTGTCACCAGAGGTGTAACAAGGGAAAATATTGCCTATGGCAAACATTGAAATTGTACCCCTGCCCATGTAGCAAGCTATATGGTAGTTGTTAGGCAATTGGATTGACAGCGCAGTTTAAATAAATGAGGGTTTAGGTTCATTTGTTCTACAGGCATCCTTTACGCTTATGTATACGTAAAGTATTGGCAAAACTGTCAGTGTGTCTAAAGGGAGTGATCTGTGTAATACTGATCTTTGACAAATATTAAAACCCTAATAAAATATTTGACAAGTAATACTATGAAGTAAGCCTCTGTGATCATATAGTTCCCAGCACAGTATTTTTACCTATGGAGGCCTAATAATTTGTATAAATGGTTTAATGATCCAGCCACCATAGTGTTTCTCACCCATAATAACCAAAGACAGATCATACATCTGAAGAAGTTTCTTTTTTCACTTTCTGACGATAGTTTATGTGATTTTATTAGAGAGTGCTCCTAGTCCAGGTAGCGCCCCCTTTCAAGTGGCACCCATGGCACGTGCCATGGGTGCTATACCCTAGATACGCCTCTTCCTGTAACTAATCCCTTCCTGCTCACATGATGTCACAGCCTCCATACTTCTGGCAAGGTCTCATATAAACCCACACCTGTCTTTCAATTCATTTTGAAAATAACCTAAGATTTGAAGGAATTTAAATAAATAACTAATTTTTTTTATTAGTAAGCTGATATTGCTTAACAAAAATTTCTAAAAAAATTATGGTGGAAGGTTTTAATATAAGAATAAACTTCTAAAAATGAACAGTTTTGTATTATAGAACCAGAGACAGTTTTAGGTGGTTTGGCATCAAAACGGTTAATCACTGAGCCAGATTTATATTTTGTGAGGCTCTAAGCTATATAAAGCTTAGAGGCTTCTTCTAAAAAATTACTTTAGAAGGTCTCACAAAAATTCAAAACATATACACCTTTTCAGAGATCCCTGTGGGTTGTAAGGCCATAAGCTGTAGCTTATTTAGTTTATAAATAAATATGGTGCTGGTTTTTCCTGTATAAAGAGTTTAAGACATTTCTTTTTTGATATGTGAAGTAAGTGAGTCTTTGTTGTTTTAGGGCGAAAGTGTGAGACCTAGTGATGAGGGTATTGATCTCATAGTTACAAGATTATGGGTTCAATTCCTGTACTGGGTGATGCATTTTGTCCTAGAGTAGGGTACTTCATTTCATATTGCTCCAGTCTACTCACTTGCAACAGAGGGCTAACTTACCATCTGATTGGCATTATGTTATATATTGTCAGTCTAATAATACCAAGCAGCAAATTGGCAGAGTGATAAAAATGTCAAATAGAATACTTTGAAGCATTCGTTTTGGTTCTCTGTGCTCTGAGTTCAATTCCTGCCAAGGTCAACTATCCCTGACTGTGTTAATTACTGGATTATTGCTAATTACTGATGATTAATGCATTGTTGAGGTGGAAAATTGGCAGAGTCAGTAGAACATTGGATAGAATGCTTTGCAGTATTCAATCTGGCTCCCTGATTTCAAATCCTACTGAGGTCAGCTTTGCTTTTCATCTTTTCGGGGTCAATACTAAAAGTACCAGTCCAGTACTGGGGTCAATTCTTCTTCTTCTTCTCTCTCTCTCTCTCTCTCTCTCTCTCTCTCTTCCACTTTCAGTGTAAGAAATAGGCTGTGTATAGATCTGGAGAAGAGACAGGTTTCACCATGTTTAACCCTTTAGCATTTACATTACTCTATATATACTGTTATATTTTCACAGTAAAGCTTTACCTCACATATCAAATCTATGAGATTTTGATATTATTTATTTTGAGAACAATACCTTAATATCAGTACGAACGGCTGGTTACAGCCAGTTTGAACAGAAAGCGGTGAGAGAATTCTGGCTGGATACAGCCCGTTTAAATGCTAAAGGGTTTAAATGCCTCCAAAACACTATATGTCACTGTAGTGTCCTTATGACTCCACAATTAGTTAGGGGTTCATACATACATATAACACATGAAAATGTGATAAGCTATGGCTTAAGGAGCATCTAAGCTTGAAACAAACTTTAACTTATCATATGTTAGTGTAGTTCAAGTAGGTCATGTTGCTATGGCAAGGTCTCTTCAAGGTCTCTCAAGGTCTCTTCAAGGCCTCTTCAAGGTCTCTCTTTAGATGTAACAGTAAGTAAGTTATTAACTCTTTTGTGACTGGATTATCAAATCTACTTTCTTTCAATTAATTAATGAAGAATGCTGTGGGATTTACTAAACTATTAATTATTTAATTACTAAGATAGTAACTTAACTTATGGTTCCTATATAAAACTAATTTAGAAGATTATAATTTAAATAGGATTCCATTGTTGGTTTTGTTCCATAGAATCAGAGCCAGGTTTGAGCAGGTTGCTGTTAAAAAGATTAATGTATAAAAGAAAGAAAATTGAAGGAGTAACACCATTAGAGTTGATATAATACAGAGGTCAGATAAGAAACTTCTGCTCTGTGAGATGTTGACCATCATCATCATCATCATTTTAATATCTGCTTTCCCTGCTAGCAAGGGTTGGGTGGGTCTACATAGACCAAGTCAGTATTGAAGCTGAGCCACTGATCTCCCAGACAGGCCAGGGATCTATGTCTCACATTCTACCAAGGAGAATAGTCATGTCTTTGATACAACTGTCTTTCCAACCCTTTGTCTGGCAAGATTTCTATGGCTGAATGCCCTTCCTATCACCAATCACTATAGCATGTACTGTGTGCATTTATATTGTAGATCACCAACACTATGGAGGTTGTCATGTCCTTGACATGACTGAAGGGTTCTCCCTATGTTTGGCAGGTTTTCTATGCCTAGATGCCCTTCCTATCACCAACCCCTTTAGCATGTACTGGGTGCATTTATCGTGTAGTTCACTAACACTAAGGACGTTGTCATGTCCTTGACATGGCTAAAGGGTCCATCCGCTCCTTTGTTTGGTGGGGTTTCTATGGCTGGATGCCCTTCCTATCATCAACCATTTTACAGCATGTTCAAATGACTAAAGCTATCAGTCAAATAACATATTGTGTAAGTCAAATAATACCATGCAACAAATTGTTAGAGTGTGAAATAGAATGCTTTGCAGCATTCGTTTTGACTCTCTGTGCTCTGAGTTCAAATCCTGCCAAGGTCAACTTTCCCTGATCCTATTAATTACTGGATTATCGCTAATTATTGATGATAAATGCATTGGTGAGGTGGCAAGTTGGCAGAGTCAGTAGAACATTGGATAGAATGTTTTGCAGTATTCAATATGGTATATAATGATTAATACAAAGTTGAATTCAGACAAAAAATCTGCTTTAGGTCAATGGATATATACACTAGGTGGACAACTTAACTACAAAGTTCTTATGTCCCAAAACAGCTGATATCTGTACGGATATAAAGAACAACAGAAATTATCCTCACCAAAGATCTTAACACTCTGATATATAACCTGCAACTTCATTTACATCCAATGATGAAGGCCAGTTCTTCTTTTTGGATAAATGCATTTGATGTTCAGTGAGTGGGATTGGCTCCATTCAAAGCCTTTCCTCACTTAAAAAGCTTGAAGCAGAGGCATAATTTGATATGCTACATTTTTGCAATACATGGTATTGCTGGTCATATACATGTCCCTAGCAGGACTAAAAAGCCACAACTGTGATGTCATGCTTAAGTATCAAGCAATGGCATTACTCAAAATCGAGTTACAGCCATCATCATGTATATATGTATGTCATTTTTGTTCATCAACATATTTCTTCATACACAGAACCTCATTAGCAAAGCATTATAACAAAATCTTTCCCAGGGGCCACCCGAAGGATGTAAGGATGGCTCAGTCCCCTTTCATTATTATATTTCTAATGAAAGCAATTGGCTATGATTTTCAATGAATTTTGAAAATAACCAAGAATTTGGAGGGATTTAGTAATATAACTAACTTTCTTAAGCTGTTAGAGATATTGGATTGGCAAAGTCTTTAGAGCATCAGAAAAATGCTTTGAATGTCCTTTACGTTCTGAGTTCAAATCTCACCTAGGTAAACTTTGCCTTTTATCCTTCCGAGGTCAATAAAATAAAGTACTAGTCAAGTACTATTGTCCATATAATCGACTTTTCCTTCCTCTCCAAAATTGTTAGCCTTGTGCCTAAATTAGACTGGCAGTATCGGTAGAGGGTCGGACGCCATGCTTTGACGCTTAGAGTTACGGTCCTTGCCATTCTGAGTTAAAATCCCGCCGGGGTTAACTTTGCCTTTCATCCTTACGGGATCGATAAAATAAAGTACCAGTAATACACTGGGCAATTGCTGGCCTTGTGCCAAAAGTAGAAACAATTATTTAGCAAGAGCGGTGGATTGGCAGAGTTGGTAGAGGGTTGGACATGCTTTCCAGCATAGTTACGTCCCTTTACGATCTGAGTTCAAATCCCTCCAAGGTTAACTTTGCCTTTCATCCTTACGAGGTCGATAAAATAAAGTACCAGTAATGTACTGGGTAATTGTTGGCCTTGTGCCGAAAGTAGAAACAATTATTTAGCTAGAGTTTGGAACTTAACAACATTTTCTCTTAAAAAAATCATAATGGAAGGTTTAAATTTAAGCACAAATACTTTAAAACAAACGAGTTTTCAGCATAGAATGAAGAGTAGTTTCAGGTAGATTGGTATCATATGGGGTAAGAGTGAGTAATTCATGGTTTTTTTGATGCATGGAAGCAAGTGTGCAGTAGATCTGGATATAAGGAAAGTGTATTGCAGTCACCGAGAAAGTGAAAAGAAGAGAATGGGTTGAAGAAGATTATCTATAACAGCTTTTATCATTTCTGGTATATGGGTGTTAATTTGTCCCTAGTCAGCCACAATCAAGCAGACCCACGATCAAAAATATTTAAACTATGATCTCCCTACCGTTCTGTATATTAAAGACAACATTATTCAGTATGTTCATCTTTTTTTAAAGATGGCAGAGTGTGGTTTAAGGGAGGCTTGGCTGTTACCTTTTGCAGATCTTTCATTGTCATATTTTGGAATGTTAAAAATAAAGGCAATAATATATTGTATGTATATATGGATGGACCTGTAACTCTTTGTGGTGTTGTAGGAGTGCCAAAGTGATATATAGCATTTCTTGGGCATTTTTTAAAAACCTGGTGGAGCCCGTCTACTTTCTACCCGATTTCTTCCAGAGATGGAGAGAAAGTGAGAGAGCGGAAGTGAGAAAGAGACATAGAGGAAGGATGAACCCCAGTACTGGACTGGTACATTTTTTTTATTGACCTCGAAAGGATAAAAGGTAAAGTTGATCTTGGCAGAATTTGAACTCAGATTGCAGAGAGCTGGAACAAATACCACAAAATATTTTATATATCCAATGTTCTAGTGACTCTGCCAATTCACCACCTCAATAATGCATTAACCAGTAGTAATTAGCAAAAATGTAGTAATTAACAGGGCCAGGGAGGTTTCCCTTTTAACCTGTTTGATATCAACTTGCCCAAAACTGCCGCTTTTTCTATAAAAAAAAAAACCCAAAAAACCTTTAAAAAGTACTTTACTTTATGGTACACCCACCAACACCCCTACCACCACAATTACCACCAATATATTTTAAGTCTACAATATATATACTGTAGTAAAAGTTTGGTAGAAATATCCAAAGGTAAGAGCATTCAGTCCATAGGATGAGTTTAGTATAAATAATTACAAAGGTGACATAAACAGGTACTATAAGAAAAATAAATATTTTTCTTATGACATGCTGAATGAGTTGGGGTCCAGAACCCAATAAAACTTAAGTACCTGTTTATGTCACTGTTGTAATTATATATATATATATATATATATATATATATATATATATATATATATATGTATGTGTATGTGTGTGTATGTATGTCTTAATGGCTCAGTCCATTTAACTGTACACCACCATCATCATCAACACAACCACCACCACCTCCTTCAAATATATATCTAATATTATATTACACTATAGTCTTAGATACACAGTAACTGAGATTAAAATACAGAATAGTCATGGACGGAACGATTTCGATCTCTAGTCTACTCAATCATTGGCACCCTGGGGTTTAAACAATAACTTTCACAGTATACACAGAATAGTCACTTCATCGTCAAAAATACAACTCAAGGGAAGTAATTCTGTTTTTGCCCGTGACACTGAATGTACTTTTTTTTAAAAAGTAAGAACTCAAATAAAAACTCATTTTCTGTCTCAACACCATGTTTGAGAAATGGGTAAAAATCCAAACCCCATTTATAAGTCGAAGCAGGTAATCAACACATTATATTTAGGTAGTTAGGTTTTGAAATTCTCATGAGTGGAGAATATATTTATAAAGTTTTATTATTTTGATATTTAAAATCTTCTAAGTGTCGTTTAGAGTATAATTTTTGTTTCACGACTTTATTACGTAATGACTTTTTTTAAAAAATCAATATCTGACCATTTTGAAGGCCATATTCATTCAAAATATATTTTAAAAAAACAATAGGAAATACGAATTTCACATCGAAAGGGAAGCCGGTATATTATTCATCTTTCCAAAGTGAAGATATTTTAATACCTTATTCACGTGAAATTTGAAGTTAATAAAATTCGGCAAAAATATTAACCTTGAATATAAGCCACCCATTTTACAATCTTTTTCAGCTTTTTGTCATATATTTTTCAGCTTATATAATAGTATAAACAGTATATACAATACATGTTTTTCTTCATCCAACATTTCAAATATATAAACACAAAATTTATAAATATTAAAAAATTTAGAATACACAGCAAACCTCCAATTTTACATATCAAAGTCAGCTTGGTGCAAATAATTGGAATTGAAAAGTTGTACATACAGGTATTAAATTAAAAATATATAACCACCCTAAAGCTAAAAAAGCCCACCCGAAAGCACAGATAAATTTCTGTGTTTAACTGATTTAGATGTTAGATTGTGAAATGTAAAACAAAATAGTTTACTTTCTTGGCATTATCAAATTTGGTGTGGCCTACCAAAACTTAAGTACGAGCATTGTGTATTATTATTGGCAGTATGGGTGGAACGTCAGGTAACATACTTTGCAGCATAGAGTTACGCCCCTTTATGTTCTGAGTTCAAATACCGCCATGATTAGCTTGACCTTTCATCCTTACAGAGTCGATAAAATAAAGTACCAGTCACGCACTGGGGTCGATTTAATCGACTTTCCTCTCATTACAAAATTTGCTAGTCTTGTGCCTAAATCATAAACCATTATTCTGAACGACCCCAAAAGATCTAAAAAAATTGCCCCTCCTCTGCTTACAAATTTTTCAGATTTTTTAAAATCCCGCCCTCTCTTATTCACCCCCACCTCCAGCTTATTAATTTTTGCTAATCTACCCTCTGCGAAATATTTTTTTTTATCAACAGAGACAGCCTAGAAAAATTACCGAATTTTCAAAACCTCTTTCCGCTTATTCCAACTCCCATGCTTGTCCACTGATCCCCACCCCAACTCGCTTGTTCTAACCCCGTCCCTATTATTTTGGAACCGAAAGTGTATCATATTTTGTTTCTCATAAAACTGAGTGAGAGAAAATGTTCTATCATGCTATAGTTACCTCCCTTGCTACAGAAGCCAACGTTCTGAACCTGGTTAACGAAGAGGAATATATTTAAAAATAAGAAAGCAAATGTAATGATTAGATTATATAATGTATATACTCATATAGTGGCGTATTGGTGGGGTTGCAGCTGCACCCTTCCACCCCTGGAAAAAATATTGATGTCGGAAAATTTAGTCTTTTTTGTCAGAAAATTAGTCATATTTTTACTTATTTGATGTACTTATGTATAACTTACATCCATTTTACATACAAAATGTTTGACTTCGTATTCAACTCAGATATAAGGTATTTTTAGGTCTAGCAAATAAGTTGCATACTTGTTTTCACATATTTTTTTTCCAAGATTACTTTTAAAGTTAATTAATCCTTTAGCATTTATATTACTCTATATATATACTATTATATTTTCATAGTAAAGTCTTTATCTCACATAATATTGAATCTATGAGATTTTGATGTCATTTATTTTGAGAACAATGCCTTAACATCAGTATGAGTAGCCAGTTACAGCTGGTTTGAACAGAAAGAGGTGAAAGAATTCTAGCCAGATACTGTCGGTTTAAATGCTAAAGGGTTAAACACCATTCCATTGTCCAAATAAAAGTGGTGTTGGTTACTTGAAACATTTAAGTTGTCACTATCTGCTGTTACTATGTGGAACTGTCACTTACTACCAACAACTTCTTCCTAAAGAACACAGCTATGAGGGTCGGTAGAAAATTTCATAGGCTGATCAAGATATTTTCATGAAATGACCAAATTCGGTTTATTTTTCAACATAGTTTATGGGAAGAAACAATGCAGTTATTAATAAGATTTCACAGCTCTAGTATCACTCCTTCATAGTCAGCCTATGAACTTTTCAGTCAACCCTCGTATATCATATCACATTAGAAAGAATTTGTGGAAAATTTCACATTTACATTTTGAATATTAAGCCCCTTTAGTTTTAAAAGCTGCCATCTCTATATGTGAATAAGTGTGTATATATATACATATCAATATATCCATGTATATATATATATATCAATATATCCATGTATATATCAATACATATCAATATATCCATGTATATATCAATACATATCAATATATCCATGTATTAAAGTTATTTAATATCCCTTATAATTAACAAGCAAAAGCAAAACATAGAAAATAAGGAGAAAGAAAAAAGGCAGAAGAAAAAAAAAGAAAAAGGGGGAAAAGCAAGGACAACTTTTCACAAGTCTCTATCAAAACCTCTGGCATCCTTGGTCTCCATGAAGTCAGAAAGATAGCAGCCCACTTGAGAAGGGAGCCCCTTGAGACTATTGCAGTGGATGTCTCTGGCCATTCTCTGCAGTAACACTTTTACTGTTTTGTCCACGTGGTGCAGCTGCACTGCTCAGACTGGGGTGTAGTGACTGTCCCTCACTGAGACACTGCTCAGACTGGGGTGTAGTGACTGTCTCTCTATGAGACACTGCTCAGACTGGGGTGTAGTGACTGTCCCTCTCTGAGACACTGCTCAGACTGGGGTGTAGTGACTGTCTCTCTATGAGACACTGCTCAGACTGGGGTGTAGTGACTGTCCCTCTCTGAGTCACTGCTCAGACTGGGGTGTAGTGACTGTCCCTTTCTGAGACACTGCTCAGACTGGGGTGTAGTGACTGTCCCTCTCTGAGACACTGCTCAGACTGGGGTGTAGTGACTGTCCCTCTCTGAGACACTGCTCAGACTGGGGTGTAGTGACTGTCCCTCTCTGAGACACTGCTCAGACTGGGGTGTAGTGACTGTCCCTCTCTGAGACACTGCTCAGACTGGGGTGTAGTGACTGTCCCTCTCTGAGACACTGCTCAGAATGGGGTGTAGTGACTGTCCCTTTCTGAGACACTGCTCAGAATGGGGTGTAGTGACTGTCCCTCTCTGAGACACTGCTCAGACTGGGGTGTAGTGACTGTCCCTCACTGAGACACTGCTCAGACTGGGGTGTAGTGACTGTCCCTCTCTGAGACACTGCTCAGACTGGGGTGTAGTGACTGTCCCTCTCTGAGACACTGCTCAGACTGGGGTGTAGTGACTGTCCCTCACTGAGACACTGCTCAGACTGGGGTGTAGTGACTGTCCCTCTCTGAGAGACTGCTCAGACTGGGGTGTAGTGACTGTCCCTCTCTGAGACACTGCTCAGACTGGGGTGTAGTGACTGTCCCTCTCTGAGACACTGCTCAGACTGGGGTGTAGTGACTGTCCCTTTCTGAGACACTGCTCAGACTGGGGTGTAGTGACTGTCCCTCTCTGAGACACTGCTCAGACTGGGGTGTAGTGACTGTCCCTCACTGAGACACTGCTCAGACTGGGGTGTAGTGCCTGTCCCTCTCTGAGACACTGCTCAGACTGGGGTGTAGTGACTGTCCCTCACTGAGACACTGCTCAGACTGGAGTGTAGTGACTGTCCCTCTCTGAGACACTGCTCAGACTGGGGTGTAGTGACTGTCCCTCTCTGAGACACTGCTCAGACTGGGGTGTAGTGACTGTCTCTCTATGAGACACTGCTCAGACTGGGGTGTAGTGACTGTCCCTCTCTGAGACACTTCTCAGATTGGGGTGTAGTGCCTGTCCCTCACTGAGAGACTGCTCAGACTGGGGTGTAGTGACTGTCCCTCTCTGAGACACTTCTCAGATTGGGGTGTAGTGCCTGTCCCTCACTGAGACACTGCTCAGACTGGGGTGTAGTGACTGTCCCTCACTGAGACACTGCTCAGACTGGGGTGTAGTGACTGTCCCTCTCTGAGACACTGCTCAGACTGGGGTGTAGTGACTGTCCCTCTCTGAGACACTGCTCAGACTGGGGTGTAGTGCCTGTCCCTCACTGAGACACTGCTCAAACTGGGGTGTAGTGACTGTCCCTCACTGAGACACTGCTCAGACTGGGGTGTAGTGACTGTCCCTCTCTGAAGCACTGCTCAGACTGGGGTGTAGAACTGCCCCTCTTCCTTTCTTTTGCTACTTAATCATTCTTTTTCTCCTTTTCATTTTCCTTTTTCTTCTTCCTTTTCTCTTCCCTTTAGAAGTGCTAATGCGTTAATGTTTCTGTTGACGGAAACTAAGAGTGGTGAAAAAGACAGCTATGAAGTAGTTAAATATTTCTCTTGTTGAATATTTTGCAGCCTCCATGTACTGGAATATATTATTTATGTTTGGTATATCCTTGACAATATATTGCACCTCAAATCTTGGTAGTTTTCTAAAGACCAGCTTCAAGATGACCCTTTTTTCAGACTGGTAGCTTTTACATTGGGACAAATAGTGCCATAGAGTTTCTGGATAATCTCCACAAAAACATAAAAGTGATTCTATAGTTTTTGATAAAATATAGTTTGACGGTATATGACCCATTTGAATCCAACATAGTCTTTGTATATAAACCTTATTCAGTGCCTGATATATTTTAAATGTTGACAGATCTGACTGAGATAATTGAGGATTAAAATTTGATTGCTTACCTCTATATTCTTCCCCAAAAGTTTTCCCACCCTTCACTAATTATGTTTTTGCTAAATGATTTGATTTATGATAGATTTGGAATGTAATTTATATCTATTACTTCCCTTCGTCCTCCCTCTTTTGCTCATTCATCTGCTCTGGTTTGATAAACTATCAGTGAACAGAAAACCTTTTCCCCATCGCCTTTCTTTAGTCAAGCCCATGAATAATATCAATCCCTGCCTCCCTGCATTAAATATTGTAAAATCCTGGTGTAATCTGAGGCGTATGTTTGTATTATTGTTTATAAAAGACCGTATAGCTCTACATCATATTCCATTGTCGGAATGTGAGCCATCTGTATAACTGACCCATTTGTTAAAGCAGTTTGATTGTGTAATATTGTTATGGAGTCCTTTTGCATCCTCTTTTGAGTTTTTTGAAATTGTTATTTTGAAGGATTTTAATTGTTCTGGTGGCAGCTAAATATCATTCCATTTTCCTTTGTGTTCAAACTGAGTAGTTAACAATTTATACTTCTTAGATTCTTCAATCAAGTGAGTAAGGCTTAACCCTGCTTCACGAAAAAAATGCTATTTTTGGAGTATGTCTTCAACAACTGAGTATACCTTTCCCTAATTAAGTACAACAGTTTTTGATAACTTGAAGATAGCTAGTGATTGTATCTCCCCATACCCGGGTGATATATAAATTTTGAGCATTCATAACTCCCTTAATATATAATCTCAATTGAACATGTTTTAGACAGTGGTATTTATTTGATATAACTCTAATAACATGCTATGGTGAGGTCATTTCTTTCTTTTTTTCAGTACTTGGGATGAGTTACTCATTTCAAATATATATATATATATATATATTTATTTATTAAAATAACAGATTAAAGTTTAAGCAAAGAAACGCTGCTTTCACCTTAACGGGGTCTTCTGAAACTAATTGAGCCCTCTTTGGATTTTAGTCTTAGTATTTATTATTATTACTATATATATGTATATATATATATGTGTGTGTGTATATATAGTACATTGTTTACGAAGCAGCTAAAGTATACTTTAAACTTACATCTGTACAGAAACAGTAGAGAATTTAACTGAAGCTGTGAGAAATGTCAATGTACATAGACATATTTATAAATATAAACATGTCCTCTTTATGTCTTTCTCTGTAGATTGAAAAGGATGACCAAAGTTTCAGTTCTTGTTAGAATCATCTCTAGAAACTATCTATTTCTTATATAATCCACAGAGAAATATGTAACTACCGGCTTTATAAAACCATCAAATATGGCAGTAACAGCGAACTGGATGTGTCAAATTGCATATTATTAGTGCTTATGGCAATAGCTAATTCAATTATATGTTAAGTTGTCCACTAAGCAGCTAAAGTGTACTATAAATTTGAATCTGTACAATATCATGTTAATGGTTATATGGTCAAAGAAACCATTAGAGATATAAAGAAAGGAAAAACTGCTGAGTCATCTGGGATAGTCACAGAGATCCTGAAAATATTTTGCAAAGTAGGGCTTGAGAAGTCTTTCACATAGTCAAGTAATTAATACAGGGTGGTGTCATACCTGATGAATGGTGTTGTGGTATCATCATTAAATA
The DNA here is from genome assembly GCA_964016885.1 of Eledone cirrhosa. Taxonomy (NCBI): domain Eukaryota; kingdom Metazoa; phylum Mollusca; class Cephalopoda; order Octopoda; family Eledonidae; genus Eledone; species Eledone cirrhosa. The sequence continues at coordinate 251,867,411 of OZ024741.1, read as the reverse complement.
CTACAAAGGTGAAGGTGATGTTCTAGAACTACAGAAGTATGAAACTGATGCATGCCATTAGGAAAGTAAAAAAACGATTTAGCACAACTGATTAGGAGGAGAATTTGATTTGATTTGTACCAGACTGTAGTACGAGTGGTGCTCTCTTGTTGGTAAGACAACTGCAAGAGAATTTTTTAGCCAAGAGTAAACCACTATACCAAGCATTTTTTTACTTATAAAAGGCCTTTGATAGGATACCAGGATACCACACTCTTTGGTCTGGTGGATTTTAAGAAAACTAGGCTTAAGTAAATGGTTTGTGTAAGCAGTGCAAGCCATATATATATACTCTAGGGTCTCAAATAATTGTTCCCCCACTGTTTATTCCTTTTCCAGATTCCATCCCACTCCTGTTTATTAAATTTTGCTAATCTATCTAATGAAAGCACATGGCTTAGTGGTTAGAGCATTGGCCTTGCAATCGAAAAGTTGTGAGTTCAATTCTCAGACCGGATGATGTGTTGTTTCCTTGAGCAAGACACTTTACTTCACATTGCTCCAGTTTACTCAGCTGTAGAAATGAGATGATAGGGACTGAGGTCCCTATCATTCCACTGTAAAGTGGTCGTGGAGGTGCCACGGCAAAAAAGCACCCAGCCCACACTGTAAATGAGGTTGGTGTTAGGAAGGGCATCCAGCTGTAGAAATCAAGCCAGAATCAGTTCCCGTCCCACCCTTGCAAGCAGGGAAAAGCGGACGTAAAATGAAATCATCAAATCATCTCCAGCAAAATGTTATTTTAAGTGGTAACATTCCTGCAACAATTAATTATCTTTAGACATGAAAAACATTATACATGACAAAAATAGGATGGGTTTTGGGTTTCAATATGTAAACTAAATGACTAATTCTGATTTTTAAACAAATCAAGGGAGAAAACCTAGGAAAATTATCGATTTTCCAATTCCCACTATTATTTAGCAGCTGAGAGTATATATATATATATATATATATATATAGCCGAATTACCTGTGCCTTGCTGCATTTCACACATTTTTTTTGTAAGAAAATGATGATTGATTTTAAATCAGTGATATAATTTATGGCTAAAACTCTGCATTTCAATATTACTCAATATAAAATGTAATGCATGAAAAATTGGAAAACATTTTTTGTAATATATCAAATCAAAATTGCATTATATATCTTATTCTTATTTTGTTTCTTGTAAATAACTTTTTTCAAAATATCAATTCAAAACTTTTGTGAATAGGCATCATATCTTGTCATTTACCTATGGTTTAAATTTCATATAAATTGAAGGGAAAAAATTTTCAGTGGGGGTTTTCAGTGGCAGTTTGTGCCCCCAGGGAATGCCTTGATTGAAATGAAATATACTTATCCAAGTACCCTGGGCAATGTAGTTTCAGAATATATATGGTTATGAGGGTCTATCAGTATAGTATTACTGTTGAAAATATATAGTATAGTATACTGTTGAAAATATATAGTACAGTATTACTGTTGAAAATATATAGTATAGTATACTGTTGAAAATATATAGTACAGTATTACTGTTGAAAATATATAGTATAGTACTAGCAGAATGGCCCGGCATTGCTCAGGATTCTAAACATAGATTGGCATGTTTATCCCTCCTTTCTGAAACAGTACAGAGAAGTACGGAATACCTCGGCCTCGGATTGGTGTCTACATTTTGTGCTTATAAAAAAAAATTGTCGTAGATTACCAGGGGTTTAACTTAATTGGGTGCCTGAGAGTAAAATGTTCAACCCACGAAAGCCAAGACGATAGGGTTAAGTAAAAAGGCATTCGACAAATCGAACATGTATTTGTTGTGCTATGGTACAGTGAAAGCAATAGTTACAGAGCAGTAAGCATGTGGGACTGCAGTGGTGGAGAGTGGTGTGGTCTTACTCCTTTCAATGTTTCATCGTATGTTCACCAATTGATGCAGAAGTCCTAATAAAAAGTGAAGTCGCCTTCGGTGAATAGCCAAATAATTTTCCATTACGATTTTTCAAAAGCATGTAATTGCGTTCCCTCTCTTTTTTGTTGTTGTTTTTGCTGCTGTTTATATTTTGTTTTTGTGTATGCAAAAATATCTGTATACGAATATATAATTATATATATATATATATTAAAATAACAGATTAAAGTTTAAGCAAAGAATCGCTGCTTTCACCCTTAACGGGATCTTCTGAAACTAAAAAGATCAATCTGTGAACGCAGAAGTAAATATTTCGAAAAACGTTACACACTATATATATATATATATATACACACACTATATATACATATATACACACACACATACAGATAGCGTCATAATGTTGTAATCCTGACAGCCAGACATACAGACAGATATTATAAGGGCGCGACGTTCGGCGCCTAATGCGGTCCCTAGGGCATTGCTAATTTGAAATTTGTTTTGCTCTATAAACTCACATGACATTAAGTATTACATGTGTAAAGTTTGAAAAAAAATCGGTTGGGTGGTTCTCAAATTTTAGGGAGTCAGACATTCTCTGTTTTAGATATATAGATTACTGTTGAAAATATATAGTACTATCTGGCCCGTCCGGCAGGCGCCTGGCTAGGTATACCAACATTTTATCTTTTCAGGAATCCTCCCTCCACTCCAGTGCAAAGATAACGCACGCCCTCTCAAGTCTGCAAGGTTAAGGGGGGGGGGGGTTAACGTGCTCTGATGTTAGGTTTGAATAGTTTTTAGGATTCCCTAGTTCAGCAACCAGTACCTTAAAGAAAATTGATAGTTACAACAATAAAGGTTGAACAGAGAACACATTTTTTAACAAACAATTATTTTGTACAACCATAATGGAAATTCCAAGTAACAGAAAATATTTAAATTACATTGTTAGAGCCTCAGAATATACAATATTTTTTGTTCGGCCCTCCGGAGCAAAGATGAAGAGATTGTTTGGCGAGCTCACCCTAGAGCATCCTACATACAATTGACCATGGGAGAAGCACTTATCTCGTAGCTCGTCTCGTGGAGAAGCTCTGTAGACGTTGACCTCTGGAGACTCCTGTCAGGAGCAGGTAAGCTGTAGTGACTTAGAGGCCTACTACCAATCTCCAGGACACTGTTTTCAAGACAAATGAGCGCCTCATTGAAAACGACATCGTATGTTACGTTCGGATTGTGTCTGCGTGTGAGTTGGAAGATGTCCTCAGGTAGACATTCGCGGTGGTTGTTCCACAGTGCGAGAGGGTCGGCGAGATTGCAGTTGTGCAGCATAATCGCAAAAATTTTTCGCAACTGAGAAGGGACTTAGCAGTTGCTGCGTCTTTCAGGGTGAGGTGCCAATGGCTGTCGTCGTGTAGCATACCACACGTCTGGCAAGCCAAACGATAAGTGGAACTTTGATGGCCATTGATGGTTCTCAGATCTTGGAAAGACTGTGGTCCTCTAACCTCGAACAGTAACAATGAAATAAATAGGTTTTTGTTTTTGTGTATGCAAAAATATCTGTACACGAATATATATATTAAAATAACAGATTAAAGTGTAAGCAAAGGCTTTCACCCGTAACGGGGTCTTATGAAACTAAAAAAAATCAATATGTGAACGCAGAAGTAAATATTTCGAAAAACGTTATCTAATGCAGACAGCAGACATACAGAGACATATTATAAGGGTGCTACGTTATAGCTATGTATCTATCTAAAAAGACAGACTAAGAAAAAGAGGGGAATGTTGTGCGACGTCATAAGAAAAAGTGAGGAACGTTGTATAACCGGAAGTGTTGACGTTTGAAATTTTAAAGAAATGAATATTTAAATAACTTTAATCTTTTAACAAAATTCAGTAGACAAAAATACCCTCACTTTTTTACTTGGAAAAAGTTACATCTATGGTGCAAATTTGGTGCTCTTTGGCCCAGCCGTTTGGCGAAAAGTTTGTTACATACATACGGCCGTCAGCTTTATATTATAGACAGTATTACTGTTGAAAATATATAGTATAGTACAGTATTACTGTTGAAAATATATAGTATAGTATTACTGTTGGAAATATATAGTACAGTATTATTGTTAAAAATATATAGTATAGTATTACTGTTGAAAATATATAGTACTGTTGAAAATCATCATTCATCATCATCATTTCATTTTACGTCCGCTTTTTCCCTGCTTGCAAGGGTGGGACGGAAACTGATTTTGGCTTGATTTCTACAGCTGGATGCCCTTCCTAACACCAACCTCATTTACAGTGAGTGCTGGGTGTTTTTTTGCCATGGCACCTCCACGACCACTTTGCAGCGGAATGATATGGACCCCATTCCTATCATCTCATTTCTACAGCTGAGTAAACTGGAGCAATGTGAAATAAAGTGTCTTGCTCAAGGAAACAACACATCACCCGGTCTGAGAATTGAACACACAACCTTTCGATTGCAAGGCCAATGCTCTAACCACTAAGCCATGTGCCTCCATATGAAATTATGTACACAAATATATAATAATATATATATATATATATATAACTAATTAAAAGTTGGTTAGAAGTGAAGTCAATGCAGACAGGCAGATATACAGACAGATATTATAAGCGCGCGACGTTATAGCTATGTATCTAAAAAGACAGAGTAAGAAAGAGAGAGGAATGTCGTATTATATATATTATATATAATTGTTTCTACTTTTGGCACAAGGCCAGTAATTATCCAGTGTATTACTGGTACTTTATTTTATCGACCCCGTAAGGATGAAAGGCAAAGTTAACCTTGGCGGGATTTGAACTCAGAATGGCAAGGGCCGTAACTCTATGCGTCAAAGCATGGCATCCGACTCTCTACCGATACTGCCAATCCACCGCCCTTATATATGATATATAATAAAGTATCAGTAATGTACTGGGATAATTTCTGGCCTTGTGCCAAAAGTAGAAACAATTATACTTCTTTTTTATACAACTGTAAATAACATGTTTATGTATGTATATATACGTATATATACGTATAAAGGAATGCTGTAATAAAATGTACAAATTAAACTGTCCCTTATTTATGATACTAACACTATATATATACACACTATATATATCTATATACACACTATATATATACATATATACACACACAGATAGCGAAGTCAATGTACAGAACGGTTTTCATAATGCAGACAGCCAGACATACAGAGTCATATTATAAGGGCGCGATGTTATAGCTATGTATCTATCTAAAAAGACAGACTAAGAAAGAAAGAGATCGCTAACTGGAAGTGTTGACATTTGAAAATTTTAAAGAAGTGAATATTTAAATAAGCAATAAAATATCTTTAATCTTTTAACGAAATTTAGTAGACAAAAATACCCTCACTTTCTTACTTGGAAAGAGTTACATCTATGGTGCAAATTTGGTGCCGCTTCGTTCAGCCGTTTGGCGAAAAGTTTGTTACATACATACGGCCGTCAGCTTTATTAATATATATATATATATATGTGTGTGTGTGTGTGTGTCCGTATGTGTGTGTGTGCATACACTTATATATTGAGCCTGTTTACCTTTTATGCCTCAAATTGCTGGTTCTTACAAAGTTCACACTTCACGCTGGCATTTGTCATGGATAATTCATTCATTATTTGATTTATATGAAGTTATCTCTTGTCATAAACCTTAAATTAGCCTGTGGTAAGAAAACTTTCCTTTTTTTTTTGTCTCTTTTATTGTTGTTGAAACTGTCTTCTATATTCCATTATTTCCTCATGAAACTCACAAAGTTTTCTTCTCTTCCAGGTTTGATATTTCCCCTCCATCACAGATATTTAGTGATGACTAGATTTACATGTTGGCATGTGTTGATAACATTAGCATTAAACTTTCTTCTCTTCCCCGGCTTCTTGTGTTTAGTTGATATCACTTACCATGTTAAAGAAGAACGCAATTCTGGAACCTACATTGGTGATATTGCTGCAGATTTTCTCCTTCTAAATATGTCCCCATACCAGGATTCTCTTCTGACTATATTTCATCAACTTCATCAAAGGAAATTTGGTCATCATCAATTATTCAATGTGACAAAATCAGGTAAACTTTACACAGCTCAGATACTGGATGCAGAACTGCTGTGTAGTCCCAAAAAAGATTGCTTTAGTATTGTAAAAGTTGCTGTCAGACAAGCAGACATGTTTATGAAAATTTTAAAAGTGAAAGTAATCATAGAGGATGTTAATGACCACCATCCAGAGTTTCCCGAAAGAGTAGAGAATATTTTGTATTATGAGACAGATGGAATCGGTACAATCAAAACTTTATCCCATGCCATGGATAAAGATGTAGGAGTTGTGAATTCAAAGATAACATATCAGTTAAGAAATAAACCAGATCTACCATTTACGTTGTCTGTGAGGAAAACCATCACTGGTAGCTTTGAACTAGGAATTATTTTGGCAAGAAAATTAGACAGGGAGGTAAAAGATTCTTATAAACTCCAAGTTATTGCCAAAGATGGAGGTTATCCATCAAAACAAGGCATTTTAAATGTACACATATCTGTCATTGACTTAAATGATAACTCACCAATATTTAGTAAAGGTATTTATAATATCACAGTAAAAAACACACATCAAAGAAACAGGCCAATTGCAATGGTGTCTGCTAAAGATTTAGATTCTGGAGAAAATGGCCAAGTTACTTATTTGTTCAGTTCACAAACGCCAGTTAAAGTGAAAGCTTATTTCAGACTCAATCACATGACAGGGGAAATATTTCTGCAAGAAGCTTTCAGAAGGGCTAAAAAACAAAACTATGAACTATTTATCGTGGCCAAAGATGGTGGAAATCCTCCAAGAAGCTCTACTGCCATTGTTGTAGTGAATGTGATCAATGAAAGGAACAATCCACCTGAAATTGATATAAACTTTGTTACCCAGATTAAAGAGAATACAGCAGCTATTTCTGAAGGAACCAAAGTCGGCAGTTTCATAGCGTATGTCAGTATTATTGATAATGACATTGGACAGAATGGTGAGGTGGAATGTAAACTATACCATGATAATTTCCTTCTTTTAGATTTAGGATCAAATGAATACAAAATAACTTTAAAAAAACCAGTGGACAGAGAAACACGAGATCATTATGACATCAGTATTTCTTGTGAAGACAAAGGATCTCCTTCTTTGAAAACAAACAGAAAAATATTTATCCAAGTAACAGATATCAACGATGGCAAACCTCAATTTACCAAAAATACATTTAAATTCCTCACCTATGAGAATGGTATACCTAACTTTCCAATTGGTTTCATTAATGCCACTGACCAGGACTTAGAAGCTGGTGGTCAACTATCTTATAGTTTAATTAGCGATAATATAAACGGTATACCATTCAAAGTGACCGACTATGGTTTTATTTCAACCTCTATAGTACTGGACAGAGAACAACAAGACGTCTATAAATTCAAAGTTTTTGTCCAAGATAAAGGAACACCTTCACTGAACAACACTGCCAATGTTATTGTAGAGGTTTTAGACGAGAACGATAATGCTCCTTATTTTACATTTCCTAGTGTCGACCCTTTCACACTTGATGTCCACTACCATACACTAAGTACTAATGAAATCACTGTGATTAGAGCCTCTGATAGAGACAGCCATTTAAATGCCTTCCTCAAATATGGAATACTTGATGGTAACAATAAACAGTTGTTTAAAGTTAACTCTTTTACTGGTCATTTGTCTTTCTCACGTCCACCTTATCTCAATGAAGCTGGCTCATATCAACTGGTGCTTGTGGTAAAAGATTCTGGTACCCCAGTGATGTCAGCCACAACTACTGTGTCTTTGAGTGTGACAGTCAGTAACAGGACATCATCTATAATGACAGGATCTCATTTACAGCCAGATGCTGCTATAGACTTAACATTGCTAATTATCATTGTAGTAGCAGCTGTAATAGTATCTGTGGTCATAGTGGTGTCCATCACACTGTGTATTGTGAAATGTAACTGTGGTCAATCTAGATCAAGGAACAGTAGGGCTGTTGATCGAACAGTTGTATGTAACAGGGATACTCAGCAAGTGGTTGCTCACAGTAGTAAAACTCAAACTGCTAACAAACAACAAACAGATATGAGAAATAGAAACACACAGATTCTTGAACCAAAATGTGAGTTCTATCCACAATATGAATCACAGAGTGAATGGACGACAACATTAACACCAGAGAAAAGACCCCCATCAGTTCTATTGGTAAGTTCAATTCTTCTTCTTTTTCTTCCTTTTCTTCTATTTCTTCTTCTAATCAAAAATAGTACTACAAACAGCACTAAATTCACCAATCGTAGATGATACTAGAATATAACTAGTCATAAATGCTATTACAGATACTGCTAAATACTGCCAGATGGTATTGTAAAACTCCATAACATAACTTTAAAAAAAACATTGATTGATTTTGTAGTAAGAAGAATTGGTGTGGTATGGTACTGTAACTACTGATGGAGTCATATGGGTGCCATGATAACATAACGTTTTTCAGGCATTTTAAGGCTTTGCGAAGCTCATCCCTTTCCAGGCCTGAATACAGGAGATTTCTTCCAGAGAAGGATCATTATCATCATCATGTTACGTCCGCTATTCCTTGCTTGCAAGGGTGGGATGGTCTTCTGCAGCATAGCATCTCTTCATTTGTCACGGTCTTTCATCATCTCCTCTGTGAACTTTAGTGATATATAGTGATAGTGAGAAAGACATATAGAGGAAGAATCAACCCTAGTACTAAACTGGTACTTTTTTAATCAACCTTGAAAGGATGAAAGGCAAAGTTGACCTCGACGGGATTTTAACACAGAGAGCTGGAATGAATACGATGAAGCATTCTGTTTGACATTCTAATGACACTGCCAATTCGCCTCTTCATTAAGAAGAAATATTTTGTTTATTAACTAAAGTTTTACAAAAGTTAAATATTTTATGTCCACTTTCAATGTCACTGGGTCAAATAAGTTAAGGATTACACGTATTAATGATAGACAAATAGCATCCAGTCTACACTGTAAAGTAGTCATGTAGGAGACACGGCAAAATGCACCCAGCACACACTGTAAATGTGTTTGGCATTAGGAAAGGCATCCGGCCATAGAAAACCAGCGACACAGTCATCGGGACCCAACTTGCCTCAAATGGGATAAACCCATCTAACCCATGCTAGCATGGAAGATAGATGTTAAATGATGATGATGATGATAATTAGTATATCTTTGTGGTGTTATTTTAAAAATTAATTAATGTTTTTATAGTTTAATTATGATTAGTAAATAATACAACTAAACCTAACAATAATACAGAGAGCAACATTATCACTACTACAATGATATATCCTTGGACAATATGGGAGAATGCTCTCCAAAATACAGCACCCCAGGCACATAATATCTCATGGTCTTAACAGACAAAATAGAGAAGGCCTTACCTTGGAGCATAGGGAAGGAAACTAATATTATTCATAACTATTGTATACATGTGATTGTGGTTAATGATTCTCACATACTAGTGTTGTTAGTCCTAACTATTGTCTTTGTAATTGTGGTTAATGATTCAGACATACTAATGTTGTTAGTCATAGCTATTGTATTGTGAATGTAGTTAATGATTCTGACATACTAATGTTGTTAGTTATAACTATAGTGTCGTGCATTTATGACGGGTCAATGAAGCTGTCTTATTAATGTTAGTCATAACTATTACATCTTTATGACTGTGATGAATGATTATGTCATAATAATTTTGTTAGTCATAACTATTGCATCTTTATGACTGGTTAATGATTCTGTCATAGTAATTTTGTTAGTCAATACTATTGTCTTCATGACTATGATCAATGATTCTGGCATACTAATATTAGTCACAACTATCATGTCTATGAATTTGGTCAATGATGTTGTCTTATTAATGTTAATCATAACTATTGTGTCTTATAACTGTGGTCAATGATTCTGACATACTAGTGTTGTTAGTCATAACTATTGTATTTTTATGACTGTCATCAATTATACTGACATACTAATGTTAGTCATAACTATTGTCTTTGTGACTGTGGTCAATGATTCTGGCATACTAATATTAGTCACAACAACTATGTCTTTGTGACTGTGGTCAATGATGCTGTTGTATTAATGTAAGTCATAAATATTATGTGATTATGACTGTGGTCAATGATTCTGACATACTAGTGCTGTTAGTCATAACTGTTATATCTTTATATCTGTCAATGATTACCATAGAGATTATCTAGTAGGATGCTTTGTTTGACAAGCAAAGTAGAGGTCACTCCCATAAGGTCAATGGAGCAAACTAGAGGTCACTCCCATAAGGTCACTGGAGCAAGGTAGAGGTTACTCCCACTAGGTCACTGGAGCAAACTAGAGGTCACTCCAATAAGATCACTGAAGCAAACGAGAGGTCACTCCCATAAGGTCACTGGAGCAAGGTAGACGTTACTCCCACAAGGTCACTGGAGCAAACTAGAGGTCACTCCAATAAGGTCACTGAAGCAAACGAGAGGTCACTCCCATAAGGTAACTGGAGAAAACTAGTGGTCACCCCCATAAGGTCACTGGAGCAAGGTAGAGGTCACTCCCATAAGGTCACTGGAGGAAACTAGAAGTCACTCCCATAAGGTCACTGGAGCAAAGTAGAGGTCACTCCCATAAGGTCACTGGAGCAAGGTAGAGGTTACTCCCACAAGGTCACTGGAGCAAATTAGAGGTCACTCCCATAAGGTCACTGGAGCAAGGTAGAGGTCACTCCCATAAGATCACTGGATTAAACTAGAAGTCACTCCCATAAGGTCACTGGAGCAAACTAGAGGTCACTCCCATAATGTCACTGGAGCAAGGTAGAGGTCACTCCCATAAGGTCACTGGAGCAAGGTACAGGCCACTCCCATAAGGTCACTGGAGCAAGGTAGAGGTCACTCCCATAAGGTCATTGTGGCAAACTAGAGGTCACTCCCATAAGGTTACTAGAGCAAACTAGAGGTCACTCCCATAAGGTCAGTGGAGCAAGGTAGAAGTCACTCCCATAAGGTTACTAGAGCAAGGTAGAGGTCACTCCCATAAGGTCACAAGAGAAAGGTAGAGGTCACTCCCATAAGGCCATTGGAGCAACGTAGAGGTCACTCCCATAAGGTCACTGGAGCAAACTAGAGGTCACTCCCATAAGGTCAGTGGAGCAAACTCGAGGTCACTCCCATAAGTTCACTGGAGCAAGGTAGAGGTCACACCCATAAGGTGACTGGAACAAGGTAGAGTTCGCTCCCATAAGGTCACTGGAGCAAGGTAGAGGTTACTCCCACTAGGTCACTGGAGCAAACTAGAGGTCACTCCAATAAGATCACTGAAGCAAACGAGAGGTCACTCCCATAAGGTCACTGGAGCAAGGTAGACGTTACTCCCACAAGGTCACTGGAGCAAACTAGAGGTCACTCCAATAAGGTCACTGAAGCAAACGAGAGGTCACTCCCATAAGGTCACTGGAGGAAACTAGAAGTCACTCCCATAAGGTCACTGGAGCAAAGTAGAGGTCACGCCCATAAGGTCACTGGAGCAAGGTAGAGGTTACTCCCACAAGGTCACTGGAGCAAATTAGAGGTCACTCCCATAAGGTCACTGGAGCAAGGTAGAGGTCACTCCCATAAGATCACTGGATTAAACTAGAAGTCACTCCCATAAGGTCACTGGAGCAAACTAGAGGTCACTCCCATAATGTCACTGGAGCAAGGTAGAGGTCACTCCCATAAGGTCACTGGAGCAAGGTACAGGCCACTCCCATAAGGTCACTGGAGCAAGGTAGAGGTCACTCCCATAAGGTCATTGTGGCAAACTAGAGGTCACTCCCATAAGGTTACTAGAGCAAACTAGAGATCACTCCCATAAGGTCAGTGGAGCAAGGTAGAAGTCACTCCCATAAGGTTACTAGAGCAAGGTAGAGGTCACTCCCATAAGGTCACAAGAGAAAGGTAGAGGTCACTCCCATAAGGCCATTGGAGCAACGTAGAGGTCACTCCCATAAGGTCACTGGAGCAAACTAGAGGTCACTCCCATAAGGTCAGTGGAGCAAACTCGAGGTCACTCCCATAAGTTCACTGGAGCAAGGTAGAGGTCACACCCATAAGGTGACTGGAACAAGGTAGAGTTCGCTCCCATAAGGTCACTGGAGTAAACTAGAGGTCACTACCATAAGGTCACTGGAGCAAACTAGAGGTCACTCCCATAAGGTCACTGGAACAAGGTCGAGGTCAATCCATTAAGGTCACTGGAGCAAAGTAGAGGTCACTCCCATAAGGTCACTGGAGCAAACTAGAGGTCACTCCCATAAAGTCACTGGAGCAAACTAGAGGTCAGTCCCACAAGGTCACTGGAGCAAACTAGAGGTCACTCCCATAAGGTCACTGGAGCACACTAGAGGTTAGTCCCACAAGGTCACTGGAGCAAATTAGAGCTCACTCCCATAAGGTCACTGGAGCACACTAGAGGTCACTCCCATAAGGCCACTGGAGCAAACTAGAGGTCACTCCCATAAAGTCACTGGAGCAAGCTAGAGGTCACTCCCATAAGTTCAGAGGAGCAAGGAAAGAAGTCACTCCCATAAGGTCACTAGAACAACGTAGAGGTCACTCCCATAAGGTTACTAGAGCAAACTAAGGTCACTCCCATAAGGTCACTGGAGCAAACTAGAGGTCATTCCCATAAGGTCACTGGAGCAAACTAGAGGTCACTACCATAAGGTCACTGGAGCAAACTAGAGGTCACTCCCATAAGGTCACTGGAACAAGGTCGAGGTCAATCCATTAAGGTCACTGGAGCAAGGTAGAGGTCACTCCCATAAGGTCACTGGAGCAAACTAGAGGTCACTCCCATAAAGTCACTGGAGCAAACTAGAGGTCAGTCCCACAAGGTCACTGGAGCAAACTAGAGGTCACTCCCATAAGGTCACTGGAGCACACTAGAGGTTAGTCCCACAAGGTCACTGGAGCAAATTAGAGCTCACTCCCATAAGGTCACTGGAGCACACTAGAGGTCACTCCCATAAGGTCACTGGAGCAAACTAGAGGTCACTCCCATAAAGTCACTGGAGCAAGCTAGAGGTCACTCCCATAAGTTCAGAGGAGCAAGGAAAGAAGTCACACCCATAAGGTCACTAGAACAACGTAGAGGTCACTCCCATAAGGTTACTAGAGCAAACTAAGGTCACTCCCATAAGGTCACTGGAGCACACTAGGGGTCATTCCCATAAGGTCACTGGAGCAAACTAGAGGTCACTCCCATAAGGTCACTGGAGCAAACTAGAGGTCACTCCCATAAGTTCACAGGAGCAAGGTAGAGGTCACTCCCATAAGTTCACTGGAACAAGGTAGCGAGCACTCCCATAAGGTCACTGGAGTAAACTAGAGGTCAATACCATAAGGTCACTGGAGAAAGGTAAAGGTCACTCGCATAAGGTCACTGGAGCAAGGTAGAAGTCACTCCCATAAGGTTTCTAGTGCAAGGTAGAGGTCACTCTCATAAGGTCACTGGAGCAAGGTTGAGGTCACTCCCATAAGGACACTGGAGCAAGGTAGATGTCACTCCCACAAGGTCACTGGAGCAAGGTAGAGGTCACTCCCATAAGGTCACTGGAGCAAGGTAGAGGTCACTGTCATAAGGTCACTGGAGCAAGGTACAGGTCACACCCATAAGGTCACTGGAGCAATGTAAAGGTCACTCCCATAAGGTCATTGTAGCAAAATATAGGTCACTCTCATAAGGTTGCTAGAGCAAACTAGATGTCACTCCCATAAGTTCACTAGAGCAAACTAAGGTCACTCCCATAAGGTCACTGGAGCAAACTAGATGTCACTCCAATAAGGTCACTGGCGCAAACTAGAGGTCACTCCCATAAGGTCAGTGGAGCAAACTAGATGTCACTCCCATAAGGTCACTGGAGCAAACTAGAGGTCACTCCCATAAGGTCACCGGAACAAGATCGAGGTCACTCCATTAAGGATACTGGACCAAGGAAGAGGTCACTCCCATAAGGTCATTGTAGCAAACTAGAGGTCACTCCCATAAGGTTACTAGAGCAAACTAAGGTCATTCCCATAAGGTCACTGGAGCAAACTAGAAGTCATTCCCATAAAGTCACTGGAGCAAACTATAGGTCATTCCCATAAGGTCACTGGAGCAAGGTAAAGGTCACTCCATTAAGGTCACTGGACCAAGGTAGAGGTCCCTCCCATAAGGTCACTGGAGCAAACTTGAGGTCACTCCCATAAGGTCACTGGAGCAAGGTAGAGATCATTCCCATAAAGTCACTGGAGCAAGGTACAGGCCACTCCCATAAGGTCACTGGATCAAGGTAGAGGTCACTCCCATCAGGTCATTGTAGCAAACTAGAGGTCACTCCCATAAGGTTACTAATGCAAACAAAGGTTACTCCCATAAGGTCATAGGAGCAAGGTAGAAGTCACTCCCATAAGGTCACCGGAGCAAGGTAGAGGTCACTCCGATAAGGTCACTGGAGCAAGGTAGAGGTCACTCCCATAAGGTAACTGGAGCAAATTAGAGGTCACTCCCATAAGGCCACTGGAGCAAACTAGAGGTCACTCCCATAAGGTCACTGGAGCACACTAGAGATCACTGCCATAAGGTCACTGGAGCAAACTAGAGGTCACTCCCATAATGTCACTGGAGCAAGGTAGAGGTCACTCCCATAAGGTCACTGGAGCAAGGTAGAGGTTACTCCCATAAGGTCACTGGAGCACACAAGAGGTCACATCCATAAGGTCACTGGAAGAAGGTAGAGGTCGCTCCCATAAGGTCACTGGAGCAAACTAGAAGTCATTCCCATAAGGTCACTGGGGCAATGTAGAGGTCACTCCTATAAGGTCACTGGAATAAACTAGACGTCACTACCATAAGGTCACAGGAGCAAACGAGAGGTAACTCCCATAAGGTCACTGGAACAAGGTCGAGGTCACTCCATTAAGGTCACTGGACCAAGGTAGAGGTCCCTCCCATAAGGTCCCTGGAACACACTAGAAATCACTCCCCTAAGGTTCTGGAGAAAACTAGAGGTCACTCATATAAGGTCACTGGAGCAAACTAGTGGTCACTCCCATAAGGTCACTAGAGAAAGGTAGACGTCACTCCCATAAGGTCACTGGAGCAAGGTAGAGGTCACTCCATTAAGGTCACTGGATCAAGGTAGAGGTCCCTCCCATAAGGTCACTGGAGCAAAGTAGATGTCACTCCCATAAAGTCACTGGAGCAAACTATACGTCATTCCCATAAGGTCACGGGAGCAAGGTATAGGTCACTCCCATAAGGTGACAGGAGCAAAGTAGAGGTCACTCCCATAAGGCCACTGGAGCAAACTAGAGGTCACTCCCATAAGGCTACTGGAGCAAGGTAGAGGTTACACCCATCTGGTCACTGGACCAAACTAGAGGTCACTCCCATAAGGTCACTGGAGCAAACAAGAGGTCAGTCCCATAAGGTCACTGGAGCAAGGTAGAGGTTACTCCCATAAGGTCACTGGAGCACACTAGAGGTCAATTCCATAACGTCATTGGAAGAATTTAGAGGTTGCTCCCATAAGGTCACTGGAGCAAACTAGAGGTCACTCCCATAAGGTCACTGGAGCAAGGTAGAGGTCACTCCCATAAGGTCAGTGGAGCAAGGTAGAGGTCACTCCCATAAGGTAACTGGAGTAAACTAGAGGTCACTCCCATAAGGTCACTGGAGCAAGGTAGAGTTTACTCCCATAAGATCACTGAAGCAAACTAGAGGTCAATCCCACAAAGTCACTGGAGCACACTAGATGTCACTCCCATAAGGTCACTGGAGCAAACTAGAGGTCACTCCCATAAGGTCACTGGAGCAAACTAGCGGTCACTCCCATAAGGTCACTGGAGCAAGGGAGAGGTCATTCCCATAAGGTCATTGTAGCAAACTAGAGGTCACTCCCATAAGGTTACTAGAGCAAACTAAGGTCACTCCCATAAGGTCACTGGAGCAAACTAGAGGTCACCCCCATAAGGTCACTGGAGCAAACTAGTGGTCACTCCCATAAGGTCACTGGAGCAAACTAGTGGTCACTCCCATAAGGTCACTGGAGCAAGGTAGAGCTCACTCCCAAAACGTCACTGGAGCAAGATAGAGGTCACTCCCATAAGGTCACTCCCATAAGGTCACTGGAGCAAGGTACAGGCCACTCCCATAAGGTCACTGGAGCAAGGTAGAGGTCACTCCCATAAGGTCATTGTAGCAAACTAGAGGTCACTCCTATAAGTTACTAGAGCAATTTAGATGTCACTCGCATAAGGTCACTGAAGCAAGGTAGAAGTCACTCCCATAAGGTTTACTAGAGCAAGGTAGAGGTCACTCCCACAAGGTCACTGGAGCAACGTAGAGGTCACTCCCACAAGGTCACTGGAGCAACGTAGAGGTCACTCTCATAGGGCGACTGGAGCAAGGTAGAGGTTAGTCCCATAAGGTCACTGGAGCAAACTAGAGGTTACTCCCATAAGGTGACTGGAGCAAACTAGAGGTCACTCCCATAAGGTCACTGGAACAAGGTAGAGGTCACTCCCATAAGGTCATATGAGCAAGGTACAGGCTACTCCCATAAGGTCACTGGAGCAAGGTAAAGGTCACTCCCATAAGGTCATTGTAGCAAACTAGAGGTCACTACCATAAGGTTACTAGAGCAAACTAGAGGTCACTCCCATAAGCCCACTGGAGCAAGGTAGAAGTCACTGCCATAAGGTTACTAGAGCAAGGTAGAGGTCAGTCCCACACGGTCACTGGAGCAAACTAGAGGTCACTCCCATAATGTCCCTGGAGCACACTAGAGGTCACGCCCATAAGGTCACTGGAGAAAACTAGAGGTCACTCCCATAAGGTCACTGGAGCAAGGTAGAGGTCTCTCCCATAAGGTCACTGGAGCAAGGTACAGGCCACTCCCATAAGGTCATTGAAGCAAGGTAGAAGTCACTCCCATAAGGTTTACTAGAGCAAGGTAGAGGTCACTCCCATAAGGTCACTGGAGCAGTGTAGAGGTCACTCCCATAAGGCCATTGGAGCAACGTAGATGTCACTCCCATAAGGTCATTGAAGCATGGTAGAGGTCACTCCCATAAGGTCACTGGAGCAAGGTAGAGGTCACTCCCATAAGGTCACTGGAGCAAACTAGAGGTCACTCCCATAGAGCGACTGGAGCAAGGTAGAAGTTACTCCCATAAGGTCACTGGAGCAAACTAGAGGCCACTCCCATAAGGTCACTGGAGCAAAGTAGAGGTCACTCCCATAAGGTCATTGGAACACACTAGAGGCCACTCCCATAAGGTCACTGGAGCAAACTAGAGGTCATTCCCATATGGTGACTGGACCAAGCTAGAGGTCACTCCCATAAGGTCACTGAAGCAAACTAGAGGTCACTCCCATAAGGTCACTGGATCAAGGTGGAGGTCACTCCCATCAGGTCATTGTAGCCATCTAGAGGTCACTCCCATAAGGTTACTAATGCAAACAAAGGTTACTCCCATAAGGTCATAGGAGCAAGGTAGAAGTCACTCCCTTAAGGTCACCGGAGCAAGGTAGAGGTCACTCCGATAAGGTCACTGGAGCAAGGTAGAGGTCACTCCCATAAGGCCACTGGAGCAAACTAGAGGTCACTCCCATAAGGTCACTGGAGCACACTAGAGATCACTGCCATAAGGTCACTGGAGCAAACTAGAGGTCACTCCCATAATGTCACTGGAGCAAGGTAGAGGTCACTCCCATAAGGTCACTGGAGCAAGGTAGAGGTCACTCCCATAAGGTCATTGTAGCAAACTAGAGGTCACTCCCATAAGGTTACTAGGGCAAACTAAGGTCACTCCCATAAGGACACTGGAGCAAACTAGATGTCACTCCAATAAGGTCACAGCAGAAAACTAGTGGTCACTCATATAAGGTCACTGGAGCAAAGTAGAGGTCACTCCCATAAGGTCACTGGAGTAAACTAGATGTCACTCCCATAAGGTCACTGGAGCAAACTAGAGCTCATTCCCATAAGGTCACTGGAGCAAGGTAGAGTTCACTCCCATAAGGTCACTGGAGCAAGGTAGAGGTCACTCCCATAAGGTCACTGGACCAAGGTACAGGCCACTCCCATAAGGTCACTGGAGCAAGGTAGAGGTCACTCCGATAAGGTCATTGGAGCAAAGTAGAGGTCACTCCCATAAGGTTACTAGAGCAAGTTAGAGGTCACTCCCATAACGTCATTGGAGAAAACTAGAGGTCACTCCCATAAGGTCACTGAAACAAGTCGAGGTCACTCCATTAAGGACACTGGACCAAGGAAGAGGTCCCTCCCATAAGGTCACTGGAGCAAATTAGAGGTCATTCCCATAAGGCGACTTGAGCAAGGTAGAGGTTACTCCCATAAGGTCACTGGAGCAAACTAGAATGTCACTCCCATGAGGTCACTGGAGCAAGGTAGAAGTCACTGCCATAAGGTTACTAGAACAAGGTAGAGGTCACTCCCATAAGGTCACTGGAGCAAGGTAGAGGTTACTCCCATAAGGTCACTGGAGCACACAAGAGGTCACATCCATAAGGTCACTGGAATAAACTAGACGTCACTACCATAAGGTCACAGTTGCAAACGAGAGGTAACTCCCATAAGGTCACTGGAACAAGGTCGAGGTCACTCCATTAAGGTCACTGGACCAAGGTAGAGGTCCCTCCCATAAGGTCCCTGGAGCACACTAGAGGTCACTCCCATAAGGTTCTGGAGAAAACTAGAGGTCACTCCCATAAGGTCACTGGAGCAAACTAGTGGTCACTCCCATAAGGTCACTAGAGAAAGGTAGACGTCACTCCCATAAGGTCACTGGAGCAAGGTAGAGGTCACTCCATTAAGGTCACTGGATCAAGGTAGAGGTCCCTCCCATAAGGTCACTGGAGCAAAGTAGAGGTAACTCCCATAAAGTCACTGGAGCAAACTATACGTCATTCCCATAAGGTCACTGGAGCAAGGTATAGGTCACTCCCATAAGGTGACAGGAG
This sequence comes from Eledone cirrhosa, assembly GCA_964016885.1. Classification (NCBI taxonomy): domain Eukaryota; kingdom Metazoa; phylum Mollusca; class Cephalopoda; order Octopoda; family Eledonidae; genus Eledone; species Eledone cirrhosa. Next base: position 251,848,346 of record OZ024741.1, on the reverse strand, counting down.
CAAAGTAGAGGTCACTCCCATAAGGCCACTGGAGCAAACTAGAGGTCACTCCCATAAGGCTACTGGAGCAAGGTAGAGGTTACACCCATAAGGTCACTGGACCAAACTAGAGGTCACTCCCATAAGGTCACTGGAGCAAACAAGAGGTCAGTCCCATAAGGTCACTGGAGCAAGGTAGAGGTTACTCCCATAAGGTCACTGGAGCACACTAGAGGTCACTTCCATAAGGTCACTGGAAGAAATTAGAGGTCGCTCCCATAAGGTCACTGGAGCAAACTAGAGGTCACTCCCATAAGGTCACTGGAGCAAGGTAGAGGTCATTCCCATAAGGTCACTGGAACAAGGTAGCGGTAACTCCCATAAGGTCACTGGAATAAACTAGACGTCACTACCATAAGGTCACTGGAGCAAACGAGAGGTCACTCCCATAAGATCACTGGAACAAGGTCGAGGTCACTCCATTAAAGTCACTGGAGCAAACTAGAGGTCACTCCCATAAAGTCACTGGAGCAAACTATAGGTCATTCCGATAAGGTCACTGGAGCAAGGTAGAGGTCACTCCCATAAGGTCACTGGGGCAAAGTAGAGGTCACTCCAATAAGGCCACTGGTGCAAGATAGAGGTCATTCCCATAAGGTTACTGGAGAAAACTAGAGGTCACTCCCATAAGGTCACTGGAGCAAGGTACAGGCCACTCCCATAAGGTCACTGGAGCAAGGTACAGGCCACTCCCATAAGGTCATTGTAGCAAACTAGAGGTCACTGCCATAAGGTTACTAGAGCAAACTAAGGTCACTCCCATAAGGTCACTGGAGCAAACAAGAGGTCACCCCCATAAGGTCACTGAAGCAAACTAGAGGTCACTCCCATGAGGTCACTGGAGCAAACTAGCAGTCACTCCCATAAGCTCACTGGAGCAAGGGAGAGGTCATTCCCATAAGGTCATTGTAGCAAACTAGAGGTCACTCCCATAATGTTAATAGAGCAAACTAAAGTCACTCCCATAAAGTCACTGGAGCAAACTAGAGGTCACCCCCATAAGGTCACTGGAGCAAACTAGTGGTCACTCCCATAAGGTCACTGGAGCAAACTAGTGGTCACTCCATAAGGTCACTGGAGCAAGGTAGAGGTCTCTCCCATAAGGTCACGGGATCAAACTAGAGGTCACTCCCAAAAGGTCACTGGAGCAAGGTAGAGGTCACTCCCATAAGGTCAGTGGAGCAAGGTAGAGGTCACTCCCATAAGGTAACTGGAGCAAACTAGAGGTCACTCCCATAAGGCCACTGGAGCAAGGTAGAGTTTACTCCCATAAGATCACTGAAGCAAACTAGAGGTCAATCCCACAAAGTCACTGGAGCACACAAGATGTCACTCCCATAAGGTCACTGGAGCAAACTAGAGGTCACTCCCATAAGGTCACTGGAGCAAACTAGCGGTCACTCCCATAAGGTCACTGGAGCAAGGGAGAGGTCATTCCCATAAGGTCATTGTAGCAAACTAGAGGTCACTCCCATAAGGTTACTAGAGCAAACTAAGGTCACTCCCATAAGGTCACTGGAGCAAACTAGAGGTCACCCCCATAAGGTCACTGGAGCAAACTAGTGGTCACTCCCATAAGGTCACTGGAGCAAACTAGTGGTCACTCCCATAAGGTCACTGGAGCAAGGTAGAGCTCACTCCCAAAAGGTCACTGGAGCAAGATAGAGGTCACTCCCATAAGGTCACTCCCATAAGGTGACTGGAGCAAGGTACAGGCCACTCCCATAAGGTCACTGGAGCAAGGTAGAGGTCACTCCCATAAGGTCATTGTAGCAAACTAGCGGTCACTCCTATAAGTTACTAGAGCAATTTAGATGTCACTCCCATAAGGTCACTGAAGCAAGGTAGAAGTCACTCCCATAAGGTTTACTAGAGCAAGGTAGAGGTCACTCCCACAAGGTCACTGGAGCAACGTAGAGGTCACTCTCATAGGGCGACTGGAGCAAGGTAGAGGTTAGTCCCATATGGTCACTGGAGCAAACTAGAGGTTACTCCCATAAGGTGACTGGAGCAAACTAGAGGTCACTCCCATAAGGTCACTGGAACAAGGTAGAGGTCACTCCCATAAGGTCATATGAGCAAGGTACAGGCTACTCCCATAAGGTCACTGGAGCAAGGTAAAGGTCACTCCCATAAGGTCATTGTAGCAAACTAGAGGTCACTACCATAAGGTTACTAGAGCAAACTAGAGGTCACTCCCATAAGGTTACTAGAGCAAACTAGAGGTCACTCCCATAAACCCACTGGAGCAAGGTAGAAGTCACTGCCATAAGGTTACTGGAGAAAACTAGAGGTCACTCCCATAAGGTCACTGGAGCAAGGTAGAGGTCTCTCCCATAAGGTCACTGGAGCAAGGTACAGGCCACTCCCATAAGGTCACTGAAGCAAGGTAGAGGTCAGTCCCACACGGTCACTGGAGCAAACTAGAGGTCACTCCCATAATGTCCCTGGAGCACACTAGAGGTCACCCCCATAAGGTCACTGGAGAAAACTAGAGGTCACTCCCATAAGGTCACTGGAGCAAGGTAGAGGTCTCTCCCATAAGGTCACTGGAGCAAGGTACAGGCCACTCCCATAAGGTCACTGAAGCAAGGTAGAGGTTACTCCCATAAGGTCATTGAAGCAAGGTAGAAGTCACTCCCATAAGGTTTACTAGAGCAAGGTAGAGGTCACTCCCATAAGGTCACTGGAGCAAGGTAGAGGTCACTCCCATAAGGCCATTGGAGCAACGTAGATGTCACTCCCATAAGGTCATTGAAGCATGGTAGAGGTCACTCCCATAAGGTCACTGGAGCAAGGTAGAGGTCACTCCCATAAGGTCACTGGAGCAAGGTAGAGGTCACTCCTATAAGGTCACTGGAGCAAACTAGAGGTCACTCCCATAAGGTCACTGGAGCAAAGTAGAGGTCACTCCCATAAGGTCACTGGAGAAAACTAGAGGTTACTCCCATAAGGTGACTGGAGAAAACTAGAGGCCACTCCCATAAGGTCACTGGAGCAAAGTAGAGGTCACCCCCATAAGGTCATTGGAACACACTAGAGGCCACTCCCATAAGGTCACTGGAGCAAACTAGAGGTCATTCCCATATGGTGACTGGACCAAGCTAGAGGTCACTCCCATAAGGTCACTGGAGCAAACTAGAGGTCACTCCCATAAGGTCACTGGAGCATGGTAGAGATCACTTCCATAAGGTCAGTGGAGCAAGGTAGAGGTCACTCCCATAAGGTCACTGGAACAAGGTAGCGGTCACTCCCATAAGGTCACTGGAGTAAACTAGAGGTCACTCCCATAAGGTCACTGGAGCAAGGTAGAGATCACTTCCATAAGGTCAGTGGAGCAAGGTAGAGGTCACTCCCATAAGGTCACTGGAGCAAACTAGAGGTCACTCCCATAAGGTCACTGGAGCAAACTAGAGGTCACTCCCATAAGGTCACTGGAGAATGGTAGAGGTCACTCCCATAAGGTCACTGGAACAAGGTAGCGGTCACTCCCATAAGGTCACTGGAGTAAACTAGAGGTCACTCCCATAAGGTCACTGGAGCAAGGTAGAGATCACTTCCATAAGGTCAGTGGAGCAAGGTAGAGGTCACTCCCATAAGGTCACTGGAGCAAACTAGAGGTCACTCCCATAAGGTCACTGGAGCAACGTAGAGGTCACTCCCACAAGGTCAGTGGAGCAAGGTAGAGGTTACTCCCATAAGGTCCCTGGAGCAAACTAGAGGTCACCTCATAAGGTCAATGGAGCAAACTAGAGGTCACTCCCATAAGGTCCCTGGAGCAAACTAGAGGTCACCTCATAAGGTCAATGGAGTAAACTAGAGGTGACTTCAGTAAGCTCACTGGTAGATAGGCAACATTCCACTGACAATCCTTCAACACACCACTTGCACTGCTTCAACATTTTCAACAGTCCCCTCCCACTCCTCACCACTCCACTAAAACTCCAACACTCCACTCAAACTCATCCAACACTCCACTAACACTCCTTCAATACTCTACCCACCCTCCACTCATACCCCTCCAATACTCCACTGACACTCTTTCAACACTCCACTCACACCTCTTCAACATTCTACCTATACTCTTTCAACACTCCTTCAACACTCCATTCATACTCATTCAATGCACCACTCACACTCCTTCAACACTCCACCTACCCTCCACTCACACCTCTTCAAAACTCCACTCACTCATCTCCAACACTCCACTTATACTCCTCCAACACTTCACTCAGACCTCTTCAGCACTCCACTGACACTCATTCAACACTCACACACCTCCAACACTCCACTGACAATCCTTCAATGCTCCACTTACAATTCTTCAGGATTTCACTCATACTCCACCTATACTCCATTCACACTCTATTCATACACCTCCAATACTCTACTGATACTCCAACACTCCACTCATAGTCTTTCAACACTCCACTCATACTCTACAGTGACCTTACAGCAGTGACCTCTATCTGTTATGTAGGTGTGCACTCTACCTTATTCAATGACCTTTCTGAAGAGACCTCTGCCTTGTTCCAGTGACCTTTCTGAAGAGACCTCTGCCTTGTTCCAGTGACTTTACTGAAGTGACCTCTGCCTTGTTTCAATGACCTTACTGAAGTGACCTCTGCCTTGTTTCAATGACCTTACTGAAGAGACCTCTGCCTTGTTCCAGTGACCTTACTGGAGTGACCTCTGCCTTGTTTCAATGACCTTACTGAAGTGACCTCTGCCTTGTTCCAGTGACCTTACTGATGTGACCTCTGCCTTGTTTCAATGACCTTACTGAAGAGACCTCTGCCTTGTTCAAGTGACCTTACTGAAGTGACCTCTGCCTTACTTCAATGACCTTACTGAAGTGACCTCTGCCTTGTTCCAGTGACCTTACTGATGTGACCTCTGCCTTGTTCCAGTGACCTTACTGAAGTGACCTCTACCTTGTTCCAGTGACCTTACTGAAGTGACCTCTGCCTTGTTCCAGTGACCTTACTGAAGTGACCTCTACCTTCTTCCAGTGATCTTTATGAAGTGACCTCTGCCTTGTTCCAGTGACATTACTGCAGTGACCTCTACTTCTAATACTCTGACTTTACTAGAGTGACCTATACCTGTTATAGAGTGACCTCCACCTGTTATAGAGTGACTTTACTGGTATGGCTTCTATATGTTACACAGTGACTCTACTTATTATACAGTGGCCCCTACTGGAGTGACTTAAGCTTGGCCCCAGTCTGCCATTGTAGTGGAATGACCTCTGCCTGATACACAGAGATGTCTTAGATGATCTCTACTACCACTTCTCTTCTTACAGGTGTTGTTGTGCTATGAGTGTGTATGCGTGTAGTTATAAGTATGTGCAGTTATGTGTGTGTAGTGGAGTGATATATATGTGCAGGGGCCTTGTTTGCCTTAAAAATGTGACAAACCTTCTTAAAGGAGCATGTTAGCATTGCTTATGGTGCCTTTCCCAGACCCTATCACATAAGTTAAATTTTACGCTAATCAAATTCTATATATTCGGGTGATGTGTTGTTTCCTTGAGCAAGACACTTTATTTCACATTGCTCCAGTTTACTCAGCTGTAGAAATGAGATGATAGGGACTGAGGTCCCTATCATTCCACTGCAAAGTGGTCGTGGAGGTGCCACGGCAAAAAAGCACCCAGCACTCACTGTAAATGAGGTTGGTGCTAGGAAGGGCATCCAGCTGTAGAAATCAAGCCAGAATCAGTTCCCGTCCCACCCTTGCAAGCAGGGAAAAGCGGACGTAAAATGATGATGATGATGATGATATTCAAATGAAGTTCAGATATAAAAAAATAAGCTTGTCCCCTGGTACTCCCCTGAAACAATGCCCTTGTATATATGTGTAGTTATATTATTGTGTAGCAGTATGTGTGTGTAGTGTAGTGATATATATGTGTGTACTTATATGTATGTGTAGTGTAGTTGTATGTATTTGAGTAGTACAAGGTATGTGTGTCTGTGTGTCTGTGTGTATGTTAGTGTATCTGCTGATATGTGTGCTATTGTATATGTACTGAAGTAGGTTTGTATCAGTGTGTGTTGATTTGTGTGTGTGCCTATGTATGTTGGTGATTGAGCTGTGTGTATATATATGTTATGTGTGTGTGTGTGTCTACACGTGTATTAGTGTATGTATTGATGTGTGTGCATGTGTGTATACTGGTGTATGTGCTGATGTGGGTGTGTGTGTGTGTGTGTGTGTGTGTACGTTAGTGTATGTATTGATGCGTATGTGTGTATGTACCAATGTATGTGTGCATGTTGGGTTATGTGTATGTGTGTGTTGGTGTATGTACCGATGTATGTGTGTGTACCGATGTATGTGTGTGTGTTAGTGTATGTACCGATGTATGTGTGTTGATGTATGTAGCCATATCTGTGTTGGCATACATCGGCATGTGTGTGTGTGCATGTGTATGCATGTGTGTGCATGTGTGTGTTGGTGTATGTATGTAAGTGTGTGTTTGTGTGTGTGCCGATGTGTCTGTGTGTTGGTGCATGTATTGATATACATGTGTGTGCGCTTATGCATGTATGTGTGTGT